>SJXQ01007043.1:506426-709936 GCA_006408695.1 Aepyceros melampus
TAAGCATATCACCTGTGCAGTTTTTTGTGCTTTCTTTAGAAATAGTTGAAGGTCTTTAAAAAAATTTTTCTAAAAGTGGCACATGCTCGTTGTAACATGAATAGCACTAAGATGTGTAAAGGTCCAAGTGGTGATCTTTCTCTTCTTCCATGTCCCCCTGCCCTGAGGATACCACAGAGCAGCTCAGTAAGGATCTAAATACCTTTGTCCTCATGTGTATAAACACGTAAAGTTGGATTGGGTTTAAAATCACCTCATCCTGTCACCTTAGATGGCCTTCTCTGGTGGCTCAGATGATAAAAAAAAATCTGCCTGCAATGCAGGATACCTGGGTTTGATCCCTAGGCTAGGAGGATCCTGGAGAAGGGAATGGCTGCCCACTCCAGTATTCTTGCCTGGAGAATTCCATGGACAGAGAAGCCTGTGTACTACTGTCCGTGGGTCACAAAGAGTCAGACATGACTGAGCGACTGACACTAATACACCTGGATGGTTTTTCTTTTACTGAAATACATTATTGTCATTTTTTCAAGACTGTTATACATTTAAATCATCCTTTTTAAAGGATGATGGATCCCTGGCAGTCCCTGTTGACTCAGCTTCCGCTTCTGGGGACCTGGGTTCAATCCCTGGTTGGGGAACTAAGATCCTGCATGTTCCATGGCCTGGGCGCCCCCTCACCAAATTCTTTTTCATCATTGCATAATATTCCATAACACATACCATGATTTATCCACCAATGCCCCCTCTTTGGGGCAGCCACGTTTTTCCCAGTTTTTGCCACTGTTAACACGGGTGCATAAACATCATTCATAGAACCTTGCATTGGCACCTTTTTCGTTGTGAAAGCCCAAAGGAAATGAGTTTTTAATGTTCTAAAATCTGCTGTGAAATTGCTTTCCCAAAAGACCATGGCAATTTAAACTTGTTATTAATTTTTAAGTGCCATAAAATATCTTCCGGGAGCATTGAACTGGGAATCAAGAACCCTGAGTTTCAGTCCTGGCTCTGAAGGATGAGATGGGCAAGTATTTCTGAAATGTGGAATTCACATTTGGACTAACGTGCTCAGATGTGGCTACAGTAGGGATTCTACAGGTCTGCCAAATCCTTTCAAGCCCAGGAGTTTTATGGTTATATGTAGACCTGTTGTCTTAGGATGTGTCCATTTCTTTTTTCAGGTTAATTCTCAGGGGAATTCAAACTCCAGAAAGGTTGTGCATGTCTGAAGAAGACAGACATTACTGGACAGGGGCCTGTAGCATCATTGACTTATCCCTCCCCTGGAAGAGGAAATGGCAACCCACTCCAATATTCTTGCCTAGAGAATTCCGTGGACAGAGGAGACAGGCGGGCTATCGTCCATGGGGTCGCGAAGAGTTGGGACATGGCTTAGCAACTAAACAACAGCAATAGTCTTAGCCCAGAGCTAGGACAGGACTCTGCTAGGTTAGCAGCTATTTCTCAGAAAACCTTAAGGTGTCTGTCTTGTAAACCAAAGAACCCTAACCATGCCAGTTCGAACCCTAACCATGCCTGGTTCTTGAATTTGGATTCGGTAGTAAGGGCCTATTTCCTCTGCAAAGTGGCATTTTGGGATTCCCGGATGGCTCAGTAGTAAAGAATCCGCCAGCCATTGCCAAGAGACCTGGGTTTGGTCCCTGGGAAGATCCCCTGGAGAAGGAAATGCAACCCACTCCAGTATTCTTGCCTAGAAAATCCAGTGGACAGAGGAGCCTGGCGGATTACAGTCTATGGGGTCACAAAAGGGTCGGACATGACAGTAACTGAGCACATGCACACACTGAGACCCAGAGGGGTTTAGTAGTTATTTCTCACAGATTTCTAGGGTTTCAGTCTGGACTGAAAGTTCCCCTTTTATTGAGTAAAACATGAGACAGACAGAAGCCACACTCGGCCCAGGCCGAGGTGAGCCCTTGGCATTGTAGCAGTGATGCCAGACTGGCCACTGCTTAGCCCGTCCTCTGCTCTGCCCACAGGTGTGTCGGCATGTGAAGAATGGGGACATTCTCCTCCTGAACCGCAGCCCACCCTGCACAGGCCCTCCATCCAGGCACATCGCGCCCGTGTCCTCCCCGAGGAGAAAGTCCTGCGGCTCCACTATGCCAACTGCAAGGCCTACAACGCTGACTTCGATGGAGATGAGATGAACGCCCACTTCCCCCAGAGTGAACTGGGCCGGGCCGAGGCCTACGTCCTGGCCTGCACCGATCAGCAGTACCTTGTTCCCAAGGTAAGTCTGACCTTGAGGCCATTCCATGATCATCACCGGCTTCCAACTTGGCAGTTCAGGTCTGGGCCCCAGGTGGCTCCTGGAATCAGTGGGGTCTGTTAACCAGGGGAATATGGGGCAGAAGGTCTTGGATTCTTCCGGGTGGGATCTTCAACCCCCTAGTTGCTTAGAGATAGGAGGTTTCTCTCTTGCTGCTTCTTAAGATGTCAGGAGAGAAGTTGTAACTGTCATCCCAGGAAGCCGAGTTCAATACCTGCATCTTAGGTCTTGTCTTCCAGCCTGTTTGGATTCTACAATATATCAGCCTCTGGTAAGCCTTAGCATCCCACCTATGAGGATCCCCATAGTCCACAGATGACTTCAATCCTTTAAAATAAGGAGAGTTTTAAGAGACAACTTAACCCCCAAGGTTTGGTCCCTGGGTCAGGAAGATCCCCTGGAGAAGGAAATGGCAACTCAGTCCAGCATTCTTGCCTGGAAAAGTCCATGAACAGAGGATCCTGGCGGGCTATAGTCAATGGGGTCACAAAGAGTCAGACACAACTGAGTGACTAACATAATCCTGAGGGTCCAGATGAAATTCCCTGCAGCCCATGAGGAATCTCCACTGTGAATCCCTTCTTTTATAAACTGTTTGTGTCGTAGCGATTCACAAATTACACACCATTCATTTAGGTTGTAATGTGGGGTAGTAATAAAGCAATAAAGAACCATGGCTGCCATTTACCAAGCACTTTTTCAAGGCCAGATACCATACATAGCACCTTGGAGGCCTCTCCTTTTCTCCTCCCCACAGTCCTTGGAGTAGGTGCATTAACAGCCACAATCACATGTGAAGAAATGGTGTAACATGTCCAGGGACACAGAGCTGGAGTGGAAGAGGGTGGGGAGGAGGGGCCGGGAGCTCCCAGATCTTTGTGACTTTTCTTCTTTCCCGTGGCGTGGGCCCTGCCACCCTTCCACAGAAGAGACAGAGATGTCTGCACCCAGGAAGCATAGAGGCTGCTTAGAGATTGTCCCCCATCAGTTAGTGACCTCTTCTCCTGGGAATTTCTCTTCCCCATCCCACCTGGAGAACCAGGCAGGTGACCAGTATCCCAGCATTCCAGCCTCTTTTCCTACCAGACACACCAGTGTGGCTTCCTGTAGATCCAATTAGTTGAATATAACTTTCTTTCCCTTCTCTGCCCACCTTGGCTGGCTATTGATTAATGAAGGGGCTGACCATGAGCAGGAGGGGTTAAGGGCCCACTCAGATCCCCAAGAAATTAGAAGAAATAGTTTGATTAATTTTTACTAACAGGGGTTTCCCTGATGGTCCAGTGGTTAAGACTCTGAGCTTCTACCGCAAGAGGTATGAGTTTGATCTCTGATTGGGGAACTAAGATCCTGCATGCCTTGTGGTGCAGGCAAAAAAAAAAAAAAATTAAGGAAAAAAATTTTAAATTAATAGTTTGGAAGAAATAAGGAAATTGACTAATTTGAAAATTGGCCTTTTATGTTTTTGTGTAAATTACGTTAGTTGTAGCTGTGATGGTGGTGGCAATAAAAGCCACGTTGTCCTGAACACCTCTGTGTGCCTCAGATAGAAGAAATAGTTTGATTAATTTTTACTAACAGGGGTTTCCCTGATGGTCCAGTGGTTAAGACTCTGAGCTTCTACCGCAAGAGGTATGAGTTTGATCTCTGATTGGGGAACTAAGATCCTGCATGCCTTGTGGTGCAGGCAAAAAAAAAAAAAAATTAAGGAAAAAAATTTTAAATTAATAGTTTGGAAGAAATAAGGAAATTGACTAATTTGAAAATTGGCCTTTTATGTTTTTGTGTAAATTACGTTAGTTGTAGCTGTGATGGTGGTGGCAATAAAAGCCACGTTGTCCTGAACACCTCTGTGTGCCTCAGGCACCACTCTGAGCAGTCTGCAACATTCTGTCTTAGTCCTCACCACACAGGTGCAGTTTTCAGGTGAGGAAACACAGGTGAATGACTTGTCAGCCAGTGAAGAAGCTGGGACTCGAACCTAGCACCTTTGATCCCACCAAGCCTGTGTGCCCAGCCTCATATGTTCTTAGTCCCCCTTGACAGGCGAGGCTGGGCCTGGGTGAGGGTCTGTGGAAAGAAGTGGCTAACAGGACTGCTAGTTGTCTAGCCTGCTAGAGAGAATGTCACGTTTCACCATGGCGGACACTACCAATAAAGAGCAGATGGTTCATTTTTTTGTTGGCAGAGTGACCTCTGGACATTAGCCTCATGAAGAGTTGAGGTGCTCTGAAGTGCTTAGGCCAGTGAACTTGAGTATTCACTAGACCAATGTAGACTTGATTTTCATTGAATAAGATGGAATAGGGGACTTCATGCTTCATTGCGTACACCGTGTCCTACAAAGGGCTGGCCTATTTAATTCCAGATGTGCCTCATCACATGCTTACCTGCCTGTGAGTATAGGGTCAGAGATAGAACAAAAATAAAGTCTCATCAATAAATTAATTTCTTCTGGTGTTCCAGTGATTAAGACTCTGAACTTCCCCTCCGGGGGCAAGAGTTTTATCCCTGGTCTGGGAACTAAGGTCCCACATGCCACCTGTGCAGCTAAAAAAAAAAAAAAAGAAAAATCAGAAGGAAAAAACAAAAAGTAAGAAACAAAAACAAGACAATTCTAGTAGATGACCTGAGAATTCACTTTACTTTCAGACAATTTCTTTTGTCAGTGATAAAGAGCTTTTGATTCTTGATAAATTTTGTGTAGCCTTCAGTGTAAGTGCCAAGAGGAGAAATCCTATTTTTGGTGATAGTTATAAAAATGAAGGCTTTCCAGGTGGTGCTGGTGGTAAAGAACTCGCCTGCCAATGCAGGAGACGTAAAAGATGTGCGATTGATCCTTGTGTAGGGAAGATCCCCTCAAGGAGGGCATGGCAACCCACACCAGTATTCTTGCCTGGGAAATCCCATGGACAAAGAAGCCTAGCAGGCTACAGTCCCTAGGACCACGAAGAGTTGGACACGGCTGAAGTGACTCAACACACACACACATACACGCATAAAAATGAAACATGTACTTTGATGGCAAAGTCCTGAGATGGCAAGAGTCAGTTTTCTTAATCCAAGAAAGCCATTTTTTGTTAATTTTTCTGGATGTATCTTTATTTCCCTATTGTTTTTTCTTTTCTCTTTGTTCATTGTCCCAATTCTTCTCTATTTTTCAGGTCTCTTCTCCTTGGCTAACCATAGTACCCAATTTAAGTACATTTTATTGTTATTTTATGTATTTAATAGAGTTGCTTGTTGTCTTCTTAAAATAGATGAAGGGAACTTGAGCTGTTTCCTTTCCAAGAAAACAGTCACCCTTTTTCATTTACATGTTTCTTTGTGTCTTTGTGGATCCTTTCTTTTTTCCCTTCTGTTTGTTTTATCTGTTAAGGGCCACTGCTTCATGGAAAGTTTTTTTTTAACAAGGCTTGAGATATACTTTCCTGACTTTGACTTGCTCAGCTAGAAAATTCAAGGCACAGAATACCCTAATTCTCTAAGAATCCTGACCAAAGACATCGATTTAATGTCGTTTTTGCTGTGATGTTAAGTGGAATAGGATAGCTGACAATTATGTGGCTTTTTGATCCAGAGATAGTCTTTCTGATCTTAAGCAGATTTAGAAAATTCAGCATTATAAGTAGACCCTTAGTAAATTGCTTTAATCAGCACTCCTCCCTAGAATTCATGCTTATTGCATTGAAAGCAGTTTAGCCATTAAGGTAATTTTCTAGTCATGGAAAACTCTAGATGGAAAGAGAAGGCACTGACTCGATCCTGTAACTTGTAATTATGTTCTTTAAAGGGAAAAAAAAAAAGGCAAAATCTACATCTGCCCCAAAAGACTGTTGTTTAGTAGCTCAGTCATTTCTGACTCTTTGGGACCTCATGGGATGTAGCCTGCTAGGCTCCTCTGTCCATAGAATTTTCCAGGCCAGAATACTGGAGTGGGTTGCAGTCTCCTTGCCTAAGGATCTTCCCGACCCAGGGATCAATGCATGTCTCCTGCATTGCAGACAGACTCTTTAACCACTGAGTCACCAGGGAAGCCCCCAAAGGGCTGTGGGATGAGTCAAATGCTTAGTACTGTTTTCAGTTTTTCCCCTAAGCAAAATGAGACCTTGTCTTTGGAACAAGTTGCAGAGTATAATTTTTTGTCCCTGTTCATAACTCAAGGGCTGCATGCCCCATCTGATCTCGCCTTCCATCTGCAACACCTATCTGGCTCCTTGGTAATAATTATCTCTGAGTTTACATAAAGCCTATTGCCACAGTATTTAGACTGTTTGACAAGCATCCTTTCTAGTCTTTGAATTAGTGCATGTGGCTAAATTCCTGGCACTTCTCCATGACCACACTTGAGAGTTCCTTAGTTATGCAATACAGCCATAATATTGGACAGTATTTAACAAATAAGCAAATGATAACCATCTTTAGGTCCAAGATTTTTCTCTAGTTCCTATAAACAGGGAAACGTTAGCACAAACGCCTTCGTAATAAATGTCAGTGGGCACGTCTATTTTTACCTTAGTGTGCCTTATGTTACGTGACTGCAGGCCTGGCAGATAGGGTTCAGGAGACTGGGGATCAGAAAAGATGAATGTATCCATCCAAACTGGGACTGTTATAAAAGCCCCTGGCTTTGGATTTTTTTTGGGTTTTTTTGGCCCTATTGCAGTCCTTGTGGGGTCTTAGTTCCCTGACAAGGGACTGAACTTGGGACCATGGCAATGGAAGGGCTGAGTCCTAGCCACTGGACCACCAGGGAACTAAAAGCCCATGTTTTGGCATCTGGTGGATAACAGCCTGCCATGACTACATGCAAGATCATGAAGACACACTGACATCAGGCATTCTTTCCCTCTGCAGTCACGTACATCAAAGTCCCCTCTCCACCGATGACACTCTCAAGGAACCTCTCCCCAAATCCCCCACTCTCTGCGTTGGCTGAGTCCAAGTCACTCCACAGGCCAAACTGCAGTACTGTCGATGCCCCCAGAGAGACCATTCCTGATCATCCCCTCCTATCCCAAGTCTATGTGATGACCCATCCCATTCTTTTCCTCCACAGGCATTTAAAATTCTTTGTAATAATGTATCTCTCCAGTCATTTGGTTACTGTCTAGCTCTTTCTCATTGTGAGGGATCTGTGTGTTTCAGCCACTAAAATAGACTGAAGATTGGTCTCACCCAGTGCCTCGGCATACAGTAGGTTCTCCATAAATATTTGTTGAATGGGTGACTGATTTAGAGGAGAACCAGGCCAGAAATGTGTGAAAAACACCAAAGCATAAAACCAAAATATAAAAACAAGAACACAGCCAACAGCAGCCAGACCAAATTTATGCGTAAATGCCAGAAATATGCCGAAGTTAACGAGAAGCAGATGGGATTAGGGAGAGAAGGCCAAGGGGCCTGCATGAGTTTGAAGCACTTTTGATATTGAGTGGGCAAAATGCAAAGGTGGGAGCCGGTCAGGAAGCCCTTGTCACATGCTCTGGGAGATAGTTTGCTCTCAAGATGGGAGGCCCAAGCACTGGCTAGGTGTGGCCATGACTGGACAACATGGGATGTAAGGAGGGCTATTGCTACTGGGTAGCTCCGAAGCACAAGATTAGGAGTTAGAATGTGGCTTCTGTTTTTTTGTTTTTTTTTTTTAAATTTGTTCTTCTCTTACCTGTTTTGATTTGTAGGATGGCCAGCCATTGGCGGGGCTGATCCAAGATCACATGGTTTCAGGAGCAAACATGACCATTCGAGGCTGCTTTTTCAACCGGGAGCAGTATATGGAGCTGGTGTACCGAGGACTCACAGACAAAGTGGGGCGTGTGAAGCTCTTTCCTCCTGCCATCCTGAAGCCCTTTCCTCTGTGGACAGGAAAGCAGGTAATTAGGGGGAAACAAATGGTGGATATTTATTAAAAAAAAAAAGGAAACCAGACACTCAGTAAAAAGGTTTTGTTCCCAGGAGAGTCCAGGCCAGAAACAGAAATGACAAATCAAACAATATCTCTTTGATAGAGTTTTTGGGTGTGGATGGTTTCAAAGGAGTGTCTACAACTGCATATTTTCTGTCCTTTGCTTCTAACTGAAACTTCTAACTTCACACTGACCTCATCGTCTAGATATGGTGGTAATAGGCAGTGATGCTGATGTTAGCAGTAGTTATGTTTGTTGGGAGTGCCTCAAATATGTTAGATTACTTAACCCTCAACAACCAACCTCTGATGCAGACACTATCATTATCACCATTTATCACCATTATTACCAGATGAGGATAATGAGGTTTGGAGAAGTTGTTACTTCTCCAGGTCCATAGGAGGTAGAGTTGAGATTCAAACTCAGGACTTTCTGACACCCAGAGCAATCATATTATACTTAATCAATTATGTGACCTGGGTTCAGTACGCCTCAGTTCATTATTTACAAAGCAAAAGTGTTCAGGTTGATGAGCTGTAAGGTCTCATCCCCCTCTACAGTTCTTTAAATCCATGGTCCTGGTACTAGACTGGTTTTCTTATTAAGCCAACTTGTATTTCTGGGATAAACCTTACTTGGTTATGAGATAGTATTTGCTAAATTTTTGTTCAGAGTTTTTGCATCAGTGTACATGAGGAATTCTGATGTTAACTCTTGGGAGTCCACCCAAACCCATGTCCATTGAGTCCGTGATGCCATCCAGCCATCTCATCCTCTGTCGTCCCCTTCTCCTCCCATCCTCAATCTTTCCCACCATTAGGGTCTTTTCAAATGAGTCAGCTCTTCACATCAGGTGGCCAAAGTATTGCAGTTTCAGCTTCAACATTAGTCCTTCCAGTGAACACCCAGGACTGAACTCCTTTAGGATGGACTGGTTGGATCTCCTTGCAGTCCAAGGGACTCTCAAGCGTCTTCTCCAACACCACAGTTCAAAAGCATCAATTCTTAAGTGCTCAGCTTTCTTCACAATCCAACTCTCACATCCATACATGACCACTGGAAAAACCATAGCCTTGACTATATGGACCTTGTTGGCAAAGGAATGTCTCTGCTTTTTAGTATGCTGTCTAGGTTGGTCATAACTTTCCTTCCAAGGAGTAAGTGTCTTTTAATTTCATGGCTGCAATCACCATCTGTAGTGATTTTGGAGCCCAGAAAAATAGTCAGCCACTGTTTCCTCATCTATTTGCCATGAAGTGATGGGACCAGATGCCATGATCTTAGTTTTCTGAATGTTGAGCTTTAAGCCAACTTTTTCACTCTCCTCTTTCACTTTCATCAAGAGACTTTTTAGTTCCTCTTCACTTTCTGCCATAAGAGTGGTGTCATCTGCATATCTGAGGTTATTGATATTTCTCCCAGCAATCTTGATTCCAGCTTGTTCTTCCTCCAGCTCAGCGTTTCTCATGATGTTTTCTCTTTAGGAAGGCTATTTTAAACTAAAACTTCTGTTTCTCTAATTACATGTAGGGCTGTTGTTTAGTTCATCTCTTTCTCCTTGGAAGAGCTTTACTGCTTTGTTTTTCTAGGAATTTATCCTTTTCATCTAAATTGTTGGATTTATAGGCATGAAATTATTCATCGAACTCTTTTATGTTCCTTTACTGTCTGTGGAACCTAAAGGTGGTTCCCTCTCTCATTCCTAGTAGTGATAATTTATGTCTTCTCTCTTTCCTGATGAGTTTGCTCTGAGTTTTATTCTCAAAGAACCAGCTTTTGTTGACTTTCTCTATTTTTCTGTTTCTGTTCCATTTATTTCACTTTCATCTTTTTTATTTCCTTTCTTCTGCTTACTTTGGGTTTGATTTGCCCTTCTTTTTCTAGTTACTTAAGGTTGGAACTTAAGTCAGTAATTTGAGAGTTTTTTCCTGTTTTAATATTGGCATTTTATATATAAAATTTCCACTGAATATATTGTATTTTCATTTTCATTCACTTCAAAAGACTTGCTAAATGCCTTTTTTATTTCTGTTTTTGACCCCTGAGATATTTAGAAGTCTTTGATTTAGTTTCCAAATATTTAAGAATTTTCCAGATATGTATACTATTGATTACAATTTTAATTCCACAGTGGCCAGAAAACATACCTTGAATAACTTGAATCCTTTTCAAATTACTGAGATTTGTTTTGTGGCTTCAAAGATAGTCTACATTGGGAAATGATCTGTGTGTCCTTAAAAATCACAAGTATTCTGCTGTGCTGGATGAAGTGTTCTATAAATGTCAATTAGGTTCAAGTCTGAAGAACAGTGGATGGAAGTTCATTACCTTGTACAGGACGTGGTGATCAAAACCATCCCCAAGAAGAAGAAATGCAAAAAGGCAAAATGGCTGTCTGAGGACTCCTTACTAATAGCTAAGAAGAGAAGTTGCTCAGTCGCTCAGTCATGTCCGACTCTTCGTGACCCCTGGACTGTAGCCCACCAGGCTCCTCCATCCATGGAATTTTCTAGGCAAGAGTACTGGAATGGGTTGCCATTTCCTTCTCCAGGACGCCTTACTAATAGCTGAGAAAAGAAGAGAAACAAAAGGTAAAGGAGAAAAGGAAAAATATACCCATCTGAATGCAGAGTTCCAAAGAATAGCAGGGAGAGATAAGAAAGCCTTCCTAAGTGATCAGTGCAAAGAAAGAGAGGAAAACAACAGAATGGGAGAGACTAGAGATCTCTTCAAGAAAATTAGAGATACCTGCAAAGATGGGCATAATTAAGGACAGAAATGGTATGGTCCTAACAAAAGCAGAAGATATTAAGAAGAGGTGGCAAGATACATAGAACTACAAAAAAGATCCTATTGATCCAGACAACCATGATGGTGTGATCACTCACCTAGAGCCAGACATACTGGAGTGTGAAGTCAAGTGAACCTTAGAAAGCATTACTACAAACAAAGGTGGTGGAGTGATGGAATTCCAGCTGAGCTATTTCAGATCCTAAAAGATGACACTGAAAGTGCTGCACTCAATATGCCAGCAAATACAGAAAACTCAGCAGTGGCCACAGGACTGCAAAAGATCAGTTTTCATTCCAATCCCAAAGAAAGGCAGTGCCAAAGAATGCTCAAACTACTGCACAATTGCACTCATTTCACATGCTAGCAAAGTAATGCTCAAAATTCCCAAAGCCTGGCTTCAATAGTATGTGAACCGTGAACTTCCAGATGTTCAAGCTGGATTTAGAAAAAGCAAAGGAACCAGAGATGAAATTGCCAACATCCGTTGAATCATAGAAAAAACAAGGGAGTTCCAGAAAAACATCTACTTCTGCTTTATTCACTATGCCAAAGCCTTTGTATGAATCACAAAAAACTGTGAAAATTCCTAAGACATGGGAATACCAGACCACCTTACCTGCCTCATGAGAACCTGTATGAAGGTCAAGAAGCAACAGTTAGAACTGGACATGGAACAGTGGACTGGTTCCAAATTGGGAAGGAGTATGTCAAGGCTATATATAGTCACCCTGCTTGCTTAACTTACATGCAGAGTACATCATGCAAAATAGCAGGCTGGATGAAGCACAAGATGGAATCAAGATTGCTGGGAGAAATATCAATAACCTCAGATATGCAGATGACACCACCCTTATGTCAGAAAGTGAAGAGGAACTAAAGAGCCTCTTGATGAAGGTGAAAGAGGAAAGTGAAAAAGCTAGCTTAAAACTCAACATTCAAAAAATGAAGATCATGGTATCTGGTCCCATCAATTCATGGCAACTAATGACGAAACGTTGGAAACAGTGAGAGACTATTTTCTTGGGCTCAAAGTCACTGCAGGTTGTGACTGCAGCCATAAAATTAAAAGATGGTTGCTGTTTGGAAGAAAAGCTGTGACCAACCTAGACAGCATATTAAACAGCAGAGACATTCCTTTGCCAACAAAGGTCCTTCTAGTCAAAGCTATGGTTTTTCCAGTGGTCATGTATGGATGTGAGAGTTGGACCATAAAGAAATCTGAGAGCCAAAGAATTGATGCTTTTGAACTGTGGTATTGGAGAACTCTTGAGAGTCCCTTGGACTGCAAGGAGATCAAACCAGTCAATCCTAAAGGAAATCAACCCTGAATATTAATAAGAAGGACCGATGCTGAAGCTGAAACTCCAATGCTTTGGCCACCTGATGTGAAGAGCTGATTGATTGGAAAAGACCCTGATGCTGGGAAAGACTGAAGGCAGGAGAAGGGGACAACAGAGGATAAAGATGGTTGGATGGCATTACTAACTCAATGGACCTGAGTCTGAGCAAGCTCCTAGCGTTAATGATGGACAGCAAAGCCTGGGATGCTGCAGTCCATGGGGTCACAAAGAGTTGGACAAGACTGAGTGACTGAACAACAGCAAAACAAGGTTCAAGTCTACTATATTATTGCTGTTCTACGTCCTTCATTTGCTAATGTCTATTGTATTGAAACCACTGTTTCATATTCATGTCTGCTTTTGTTATTGTTATTTCTGGTGATGTGAAATCGGGTCAACATGGCTGTATCCTGACCAGAAACAGAAGTTAATTTAACAGAATAGTAGGGGAATTTTGCAGTTTAAGATTAAAATCTGTAATTATGGATAGTCTAGTTCAGGAATTGGTAAGCTTTTTTTTGTAAAAGCCAGATAGAAAATATTTTAGCCTTTGTTGGCCATACGATCTGTAAATTACAGCTACTCATCTCTGCCATGATAATGTGAAAGCAGGCATAGACAAGGCTTTGGAATGAGCCTGACTGTGATTCATTTCAGCTTCTATTTTACAAAAACACATGGTGGGCCATGTTTGGTCTATAGGCTGTAGTTTGCTAGCCTCTAATTTAGTTGGATATATGTATTTGTCCAGGCTTCCCTGGTGGCTCAGTGGCAAAGAAATCCACCCGCCAATGCAGGAGATGTGGGTTTGATCCCAGGGTTGGGAAGATCCCGTGGAGGAGGGCATGGCAACCCACTCCAGTATTCTTGCCTGGAGAATCCCATGGACAGAGGAGCCTGGCTGGCTACAGTCCATGGGGTTATGAAAAAGTTGTACACAGCTTAGTGACTAAACTTAGTGACTCAACAACAACATTTACTTGTCCACTTATTATTCCTGTTTATAATTTTTTATTGTTTCTTTTTTATGTATGTTTATTTTGTAAGCCATCTCAAGTTATCTTAGAAATAAAGGGATTTTAAGTGTTAAGTAAACTAAGATCTTGGCATCTAGTCCCATCACTTCATGGCAAATAGATGGGGAAACAGTGGAAATAGTGGCTGACTTTATTTTTCTGGGCTCCAAAATCACTGCAGATGGTGATTGCAGCCATGAAATTAAAAGACGCTTACTCCTTGAAAGGAAAGTTATGATCAACCTAGACAGCATATTGAAGAGCAGAGACATTCCTTTGCCAACAAAGGTCCGTCTAGTCAAGGCTATGGTTTTTCCAGTAGTCATGCATGGATGTGAGAGTTGGACTATAAAGAAAACTGAGCGCAGAAGAATTGATGCTTTTAACTGTGGTGTTGGAGCAGACTCTTGAGAGTCCCTTGGACTGCAAGGAGATCCAGCCAGTCCATCCTAGAGGAGATCAGTCCCGGATGTTCATTGGTAGGACTAATGTTGAAGCTGAAACTGCAATACTTTGGCCACCTGATAGAAAGAGCTGACTCATTTGAAAAGACCCTAATGCTGGGCAAGATTGAGGACAGGAGGAGAAGAGGACAGCAGAGGATGAGATGGTTAGATGGCATCATGGACTCAATGGACATGGGTTTGAGTGAACTCCAGGAGTTGGTGATGGACAGGGAGGCCTGGTGTCCTGTGGTTCATGGGGTCGCAAAGAGTCGGACACGACTGAGCGACTGAACTGAACTGAACCATCTAGAATTTATTAGAATTTTGTTTAAACGTAAGCAATGTGTTCAAAATAGAACCAAATAGTGCACAAAGGCTACATAACTAGAGCTACAGATATGTTCATCCACCTCAGTCTGAGAATCCAGCCAAAGGAAATCATCTGAAATGTATTGATAAAAGCTACTTGAAAAAAGCAGTCCATGACATCATGGTTTATAGTAGTGGAATATTAGCAAAACCTAGATACTCAGCACTGGGGCTGTGTAAATTGTGGGGCATCTATTTATTAAGATACTGTTCTGTGCTGTGCTTAGTCACTCAGTCATGTCTGACTCTTTGCAACCCCATGGACTGTAGCTCGCCAGGTTCCTCTGTCCATGGGGATTCTTCAGGCAAGAATACTGGCATGGGTTGCCATGCCCTCTTCCAGGGTATCTTCCCAAAACAAGGGATCGAACACAGGTCTCCCACATGCAGGGAGATTCTTTACTGTCTGAGCCACCAGGGAAGCTTTGTATAGTTTAAAATAGTGGCTTTAAAACATTGTGTAACAGTCTGGAAAATTTTCAGTGTAATGTTGAAAGAAGAAATAGACTACACAGTTCTATGCATAATAACAGAACCATGTTAAAAATGTAGATGAACAAAAATTTGATACAAAAAAGATCAAAATGATAGAAAATTTGGTAGTGTTAGGAATGATTTAACATTTCTGGGCTCTGCTTACTGTATAACCAAGTAAAATTAGAGAATAGGCCCAGATTTTATTTATGTCACAGTTGAGATTTTTCCGGGTTTCTTGAAAGGTTGGTACAGGCTGTTATTTCTGTACAAGTAGATGAAAGGGAACAGTTACTGCACTGCATAAGAATTTGTTAGTGACCCAGTCTAATTCTACAGAGAAAAGCCATGTTTTGAATCAGGACATGAGGAACTTAGCTTGGGAAATTTATTTGTACTACCCTAAAAAATTAAGTCTTAGGCTGTTTTTCCAGAGCATTTCATACAGCCTCTTGAGTGGTTTTCTTATATTATGTGACTATACCATTATATACTTGTTCACTTTACCGTTAATGGATGTTTGAGTTGTCTTCAGTCATCTTCATTTGGCTGTTACAAATAGGGCTGCTGTGAACATTTTTGTCTATGTCTCTTATTGAACATATATATGCATTTTCATGGGTAAATACAGGGAATAAAATTGCTGAGTCATAAGATCTACCTTCACCTGTAATAGATAGTTTAGTAAACAGTTTTCCAAAGTAACTGTAGCAGTTTACACCTCCATGAGCAGGGCAGGAGAGTTATGGTTGCTCCTTATTCTCAGCAACACTTGCCTGCCAATGTAAGAGAAGAGACGCAGGTTCGATCCTTGGATTGGGAAGATCCCCTGGAGGAGGATGTGGCAACCCATTCTAGTGTTCTTACCTGGAGAATCCCACGGACAGAGGAGCCTGGTGGGCTACAGTCCATAGGGTCACACAGAGTCAGACCCAACTGAAGAGACTTAGCATGCACAGTAACAAATGAGTTTGAGCACCTCTTTATATCCTTATGGCCATTGGGATCTCACCTTTTGTGAAGTTCCTGTTCAAGTCTTTTGCCTTTTTTCAATCCTATGCCATTCTCTTATTAATAGATAAGAGTTTTAGAAGCATATCCTTGTGTAGGTCCATTACCAGATTATAGGTGTTACAAATACTTCTACTTGATGGCTAGCCTTTTTGCCCTTTCACTTAATGCTGGTTTCTAATGATCAGAAGTTCTTTATTTTATGTAATATAATTCACCAGGCTTTGCCTTTTATGGCTAGTCCTGTATAAAAATTATTTGCCTGCCCCAAGGTCACTAAGATATGTCCCTGTGTCACTGTTGAGCAGTTTTATTGTTTCGCCATTCGTGTTTAGCTCTACTTCTGCCCGGAGTTGGCTTTTGTGGGTGTGTTGATGTGAGGTAGGGGTCAGGATTCATCTTTTCCCTGTAGGACTATCCCGTTGTTGTGACGTAATTGATGAAAAGATGTTTGCTTTTCCTCTGCTCTTTAGTATCTCTTGTGTCCTAAGTCAACTCATTGCATACATGTAGGTCTACTGGATTCATTTCAGTTCCTCTGGTTGGTTGATTCCATTGCACCAATACTACACTCTTAATTATTGTAGCTTTATAATAACTTTTGATTTTTGATAGTATAGTCTCCAGCATTGTTTTTTAAGACTGTCTTGAATATTCTTGGCCACATGAATTTCCATATAAATTTCAAAGCCCATCTTGTACATTTCTGCCAAAAAATAGCTACTAAGAATTTTATTAGAATTACATTGCATCTACAGATCACTTTAGGGAGAATGTAGATATTTCCAGTACTGAATATTCCATTCTTTCAGTGACATAGAAGTCTTGTTCATCTTTCCTTAGATTCATTCCTAGGTATTCCTATTATAGATGATTTTATTTATTGAATTTCCTATTTGTTTATGGTTAGTATGTAGAAATACAACCAATTTTGTATATTGTCCTTATATTCACAGCCTTTCTGATTTCATTTATTATATTAACTATAGAAGTGTAAGTTTTTATTTAAAGAGATAGTAATATCAAAGGAAAAAGGAAAAATTTCTTCTCTCTCCAATTCCATTGTTCATCTAAGTGTATACTCTCACAGAGAAGAAATAAAAATGAAATCATGGACTTACTCAAGGGAACCATGAACCATAATTAAATTTGCAGTCAGTTTTGAGTTTGTATTTAAGACTGCTTCTTTATCCATGTTATTCTGTTGCCTGAGACATGCATTTTCCTTAACTGTAGGTATGTGGACCTCAGTTTTAACTGATCTATAAGATGGCTTACTTTAAATGAGCTGTCAGATCCTCCAAAGGGAATGCCATTATTTCAGGAAATCCTATTATTTCAGTCAATCTGAACCACCCTAACATACTTCAGATATGGCAAGAAGTTTATTTAACTCTTTTCATGTGCTAGGGTGATAGAATGTTTCTTGTAATTGCTTTGTGACATACTTAGTTCACTTAATGATCTATGGGCTTCTCAGATGTCACAGTGATCAGAGAATCTGCCTGCCAGTGCAGGAGACGTGGGTTCAATCCCTGGATCGGGAAGATTCCCTGGAGTAAGAAATGGCAACCCACTCCAGTATTCTTGCCTGGAAAATTCCGTGGACAGAGGAGCCTGGCAGGGTACAGTCCTTGGGGTTGCAAAGAGTCAGACACGACTGAGTAGGCATGCTATGATAATGGTCTGTTGTGGGGTTCATTCTCTGTCTGTACATGTAGATTGACTTCATTCTTCTTAACCCATTCTGTGTTGTACCCGGTAATATGGATATTCTATAGTTGACTCATTGGAAAAGACTCTGATGCTGGGAGGGATTGGAGGCGGGAGAAGAAGGGGGACGACAGAGGATGAGATGGCGGATGGCATCACCAACAAGATGGTCATGAGTTTAAGTAAACTCCGGGAGTTGGTGATGGACAGGGAGGCCTGGCGTGCTGCAGTTCATGGGGTTGCAAAGAGTCGGACACGACTAAGAGACTGAACTGAACTGATAGTTGATTTAACTGTCCCTCTAATGGCAAATATTTAATGAGTGTCCAGTTATTTTCCTGTTGGGCCACACCATGCAACTTGTAAGATCTTAGTTCCCTGAGAATATTGTGATTGGTCTTTTATTCCTAGCATAGTTTATGACCAGAAAGTAAATTAGTGCAGGAAGAGACCCAGAGTCTGTCTGCCACCCTTGTTTTTTTTTTTTAATTGAGATATAATTCATACCATAAACTTTACCATTTTTACTAAGTATATAATTCAGTGCTTATTTTTAGTGTATTCTCTGTGGTGCAACCATTTCTACTAATTCCAAAACATTTCCATAATCCCCAAAAGAAACTCTGTTCCTATTAGCATTCAGCCGTAATTCCGCCCTCCTGCATCCCCTGGCAGTCACTTTCTGTCTCTATTGATTTGTCTGTTTGAGACATTTCATATAAATGGTATCATACAATAGGTACCCTTTTATGGCTTGTTTCTTTTAGTTAACATAATGGTTTCAAGATTCACCCATGTTGTAGCATAAACAGTACCTCATTTCTTTTCATGGCTGAATAATATTCCATTGTATGGATATTCTACATGTTATTCACTTGTCAGTTGATAAATGGATAGTTTGGCTTGTTTCCACTTTTTGGCTGTTAGAAATAAGGCTGTAATGAGTATTCATGCATAACTGGTGCATGAAACTGATGCACTCATTTATATGAACATGTACTTTCAATTCTCTTGAATATATAGCTAAGAGAGAAGTCACTGGATCATATGGGAATTCTGTGTTTAACTTTTTTGAGGAACTACCAAACTGTTTTCCAAGGCAGCTTACAATTTTATATCCCCACCAACAGTACATGAGGGTTCCAGTACTCTTGCCTGGAAAATCCCATGGACAGACGAGCCTGGTAGGCTGCAGTCCATGGGGTCGCTAAGAGTTGGACACGACTGAGTGACTTCACTTTCACTTTTCACTTTCATGCATTGGAGAAGGAAATGGCAACCCACTCCAGTATTCTTGCCTAGAGAATCCCAGGGATGGGGGAGCCTGGTGGGCTGCCATTTATGAGGTTGCACAGAGTTGGACACGACTGAAGTGACTTAGCAGCAGCAACCAACATTTATTTTTCTTTTGTTTTTAAAATAACCATCTTAGGGGAGTTCTCTGGCAGTGCAATGGTTAGGACTTGGCACTTTCACTCCCAGGCTTGAGTCTGAACCCTGATCAGGGATCTAAGATCTTATAAGCAAGTGGCACAGCCAAAAAATAATAATAATAATAAAATAACCATCTTGTGAAGTAGTCTTTCATTATGGTTTTCATTTGCCTTTCCCTAATGATTAATATAAGTTAAATAAGCAGGGTGACAATATACAGCCTTGACATACTCTTTTTCCTATTTGGAACCAGTCTGTTATTCCATGTCCAGTTCTAACTGTTGCTTCCTGACTTGCATATAGGTTTCTAAAGAGGCAGGTCAGGTGGTCTGATATTCCCATCTCTTTCAGAATTTTCCACAGTTTATTGTGATCCACACAATCAAAGGCTTTGGCATAGTAAATAAAACAGAAGTAGATGTTTTTCTGGAACTCTCTTGCTTTTGCGGTGATCCAGCGGATGTTGGCATTTTGATCACCCTTATGGCAGAAAGTGAAGAGGAACTAAAAAGCCTCTTGATGAAAGTGAAAGAGGAGAGTGAAAAAGTTGGCTGACTTAAAGCTCAACATTCAGAAAACTAAGATCATGGCATCTGGTCCCATCACTTCATGGAAAATAGATGGGGAAACAGTGTCAGACTTTATTTTGGGGGGCTCCAAAATCACTGCAGATGGTGATTGCAGCCATGGAATTAAAAGACGCTTACTCCTTGGAAGGAAAGTTATGACCAACCTAGACAGCATATTCAAAAGCAGAGACATTACTTTGCCAACAAAGGTCCGTTTAGTCAAGGCTATGGTTTTTCCAGTAGTCATGTATGGATGTGAGTTGGACTGTGAAGAAAGCTGAGTGCCGAAGAATTGATGCTTTTGACTGTGGTGTTGGAGAAGATGCTTGAGAGTCCCTTGGACTTCAGGGAGATCTAGCCAGTCCATCCTAAAGGAGTTCAGTCCTGGATGTTCATTGGAAAGACTGATGCTAAAGCTGAAACTCCCCATACTTTGGCCACCTGATGTGAAGAGTTGACTCATTAGAAAAGACCCTGATGCTGGGAGGGATTGGGGGCGGGAGAGAAGGGGATGACAGAGGATGAGATGGCTGGATGGCATCACCGACTTGATGGACATGAGTTTGAGTAAACTCTGGGAGTTGGTGATGGACAGGGAGGCCTGGCGTTCTGTGATTCATGGGGTCGCAAAGAGTCAGACACAGCTAAGCGACTGACTGAACTGAATTGAATGATTAATAATTTTGAGCAGCTTTTCATGTGCTTACTGGCCATTTGTAATATCTTCTTTGGAGATATGTCTATACATGCCCTTTGCCCACTTATTAATTGGGTTGTTTGTCTTTTTATTGTTAAATTCTAACATCTCTTTATATATTCTGGCTACCAGATCTGTATCACATATATGATAACACAGGTATTTTCTCCCATTGTATGGGTTCTTTTTTTCTTTCTTGACAGTGTCCTTTGACACATAATTTTTAAAATTTTTTATGAAATCCTATTTATCAACTTTTTTTTGTTCCTTCTACTTTTGTTGTTATATCTTAGAAACTTTTGCCAATTCCAAGGTCACACAGATTTACAGCTGTGTTTCCAACTAAGAGTTTTATGGTTTTCTCCCTGACATTTATGTCTTTGATACATTTTCAGTTGATTTTCCTGTGTATTATGAGATAGGTGTCCACCTTTATTCTTTTGTTGGTAGATATGCAGTTGTCTAAGCATCATTTGTTAATAAAACTATTCTTGCCCCGTTGAATGTTCTTGTTAATCAATTAGCCACTGAGGTATGGGTTTACTTTTAGACTCTTATTTCTGTTCGATTGGTCAGTATGTCTGTCTTTACACCAATGAGTGCTGTGTGCTGTCACTTCAGTTGTGTCCGACTCTTTGTGACCCTATGGACTGTAGCCCGCCAGGCTCCTCTGTCCATGGGGGTTCTCCAGGCAAAAATACTAGAGTGACTTGCCATGCCCTTCTCTAGGGGATCTTCCCAACCCGGAGATCAAGCCCATGTCTTATATCTCCTGCATTGGCAGGTGGGTTCTTTACCACTCATGCCACCTGGGAACCCATGTCCTGTTACTGTAGCTTTGTAATACATTTTAAAGTCTTCCAATCCATGATGTCTTTTCATTTACTTAGATCTTCTTTAACTTCTTTCAATAGTATGTTACTGTTTTCCACTTAAAAATCTTAGACTTCTTTGGTTGAATTAATTCCTGAGTATTTTATTCTTTGTGATTCTATTGTACGTGGAATTGTTTTTCTAATTTCATTTTCATATTGTTCATTGTTAATGTATAGAAACATGATTGATTTTTGAATATTGATCTTAAATCTTACAGGTTTGTTCAAGTCATTTACTAGTGCTAACAAGGTCTTCTGAATTCCTTCAGGTTTTCTCTGTATAAGGTTATGTCATCTGCATTCAGAGGTTGTTTTCTTTCTTACTCTCCAATCCGAAAGCCTTTTCTTCTTTCCATGCCCGATTGCCCTGACTTAAACCTCTAGAACGTTATTGAATAGAGTGGCAGAAGCATGCATTCTTTCCTTGTTCCTGATCTTAGAAAGCCTCATCTTTGCTCGCTGAAAATGGCGCTGGTAGTTTTTACATCAACGCCTCACCTTTATCAGGTGGATAATGTTGCCCCCTATTCCAAATCTGTTGACCGTTTGTATCGTGAAATGGTGTTGAGATTGTCAGGTGCGTTTCCTGCTCCCTTGATTTTACAGATGAAGTGGCAAGTCCATCTGCCTTCCTTACATGTATATGGCTGCATGTGTTACCCTTCTCCCAGACTTTCCATCCTGACTGTGCCCAGCTGGCAGTTCCCACTGTGCATGTGGCACTGTGAAGTGCAGCTCGTAGTCAGCATCCCAGGGAAGGCACCCTCCTACCTTTCCTCCTTACCCTGTGTCCTGCCAGTGCCAGCCAAGACCTCCCTGGTTATTTTCCTCGGAGATACAAGGAGTATTGTCTGCTTTCTGTAACAATGTTGTTGCCAGCTGTTCCCCAGCTCCTGGTGCACATGCGTGAAAAGACAGCTGCTCTCGTAACCGCCCTGACCCCATTGTGTACATACAGATCCTTCTTTATGGGCTGGTACAGGCATACAAAGAGCTGTTGATGCCAGCCGATGGCTCCCAATGCCCTCCAACCCTGCCCTGCCTACCCACCCCCTCGCCACCCCAGGACCTGTCCAACTGGTCTGCCTGCCTCAAGCCTATTGCTTCCTTGGGAATGCATGCTCTTGGCCTCTCCAGAACTGACCCATGGTCATCCCAGGTTCAGCTGCTCCTGTGTGGGCTGCTTGTGACGTTGCCTCCCTTGACCTCCTGTTAGTAGCTGCATAGGTGGTGCAGTGGTAAAGAATCTCTGCCCATGCAGGAGATGCAAGAGATATGGGTTTGATCCCTGGGTTGGGAAGATTCCCTGGAGGAGGAAATGGCAACCTGCTCCAGTATTCTTGCCTGGAAATTTTCCATAGAGGAGCCTGGCAGGTTGCAAAGAGTCGAACGTGACTTTTTGAGCATGTACACGCAGAGTGACTGAGAGCTTCCCAGGTGGCTCGGTGGTAAAAAGTCCGCCTGCCAGTGCAGGAGACACCGGAGAAGCAGGTTAGATCCCTAGGTCAGGAAGATCCCTTGGAGAAGGAAAGAACAGCCCACTCCAGTATTCTTGACTAGGAAATCCCATGGACAGAGGACACTGGCAGGCTACAGTCCATAGGGTTGTAAAAGAGTGGTACACGACTTAGCAACTCAGCAACAACAGATTGAGTGGATGGCCATACTGATTTAAGCAGAAGGACTCCCCAGCCTTTCAAGTAGCCATAATTAATTCCAGTCAAATCGATTTCAGGGATCAGCTCTGTAACAGTGCATCGTGTGGAAGCCCATCGGGTGGCCAAGCTGTCACCTCACCAGCGTGCCCTGTGATGGGCCCCACACAGAGACTCCATCCTGCGTGCTCCCCACTCACATTGCCTTAATGACTGCTTCTAAAGTGCCAAGTCTTCTTGTCAGTGTCACTTGGAAGGCTTATTCTCTGCATCATGGATTTAGCCTCGAAGTCCAGGCCAGGAATGTGTTGGGTTGACCAAAAAGTTCGTTCGGGTTTCTCATAACAGGCTATGGGAAACCTCGAAGGAACTTTTTGGCCAGGTCAGTATGTGGAACAGGGGATCCTCCTGCTAAAAGTGGAATCTGAGCACGTCACTCCTGGGATCAAATACCTTTCCTTCACACTCGAATGAAAAGCCTCCTGCCAGAAATGAATGATCTGACCTCCTCTGGGCTCCCTTCTCCATTGTGGTAAGGCCCTGCCTATCTTACACAAAATCCCAGGTATTCTCTCTCCCCCTGCTCTACCCTAGCTGTTCCTTCTCCACTTTATTTTCCTCCAAAGTGTGGATCCGCTTGGGACTGGAGCCTCCGCTTAGGGCGGCGACTGTTTTATTTACCACTCCCCCCAGCACCTGGTTCATAGTAAGCACTCGACATATCATTGCTGAATGAATGAACGGATCGTAACTGTATTCTACACACGCACAATGCTAAGGCTGAGAGAGCATAACCAGTTGCCCCGCAACTCATGACCAGTATGATGGAGTGGACACTGGGACACCCCCAGAGTCTCAAAGCTTCACTGCAGCTCACTTCTCAGTCAGATACTTGGGCCTCCTCTGTGAAGCTCTTTCGAGGAAAAACTCTGAGTTCTTAGTCTTCACATCCTTTCCCCCTCAGTGCCAGAAAGTCAATGCTATTCTACAGGAGGATGTTACTGACTGTATGAGACAATTGTCATGTGCTTTGATATGGTTTGAAAATGGGAGAAGGATGCTTCTGATGAGCGTTCCTGGACCTTTGCCCCGGTCCTGGGGCTGACATGTCAGGGCTGCCTTTGCCTCCTTCAATCCTGCTGTCCTTCTTTCTTTCTTTTTTTTTTTAAACCACATTCAAATTCAAATCTTTCTCTGCTGTGAGCCCACAGCAGTTTATTTTTTCTTCCCTTGGTCTATTCAGGAACTTAACTTTCAGATCAAGGGGTTATGCACTCTAAGAAGAAGTGAGGTTCTTAGTGGTGTGTGTTTGTTTCTAATCCTGTTGTTGTTCATTTGCTCAGTCATGTCTGACTCTTTGTGACCCTGGACTGCAGCACACCAGGCTTCCCTGTCCTTCCCTATCTCCCAGAGTTTGCTCAAACTCATGTCCATTGAGTCAGTGATGCTATCCAACCATCTCATTCTCTGTCACCCTCTTTTCCTGCCCTCAATCTTTCCGTGCATCAGGGTCGTTTCCAATGAGTTGGCTCTTCGTATTAGGTGGCCAAAGTTTTGAAGCTTCAGCATCAGTCCTTCCAATGAATTCAGGGTTGATTTCCTTTAGGACTGACTGATTTGATCCCCTTGCTGTCCAAGGGACTCTCAAGAGTCTTCTCCAGCACCACAGTTTGAAAGCATCAATTCTTCAGTGCTCGGCCTTCTTTACGGTCCTACTCTCACATGCTATACATCATACATATATCACTTAAGCAGAAAAGTAAAATCTGAGATCAGCTTGTCCCACAGACAAGAAACTGTCCCTTTGTTGGTGGTGGCAGTGGTGGTTGGTTGGTTGGTTGTTTTTTTTTCTGCTTTACCTACAGCTCATCAGAATGGAGTTGTCTGCCTTTCAGGATTAAGAAAGACAAGTGGACCTAAAAGGAAACATCTCAGCTTTTCTTCCTTCCATCAGCTTTGTCTTCTTTTTCTTTCCAGGTCGTGTCCACATTGCTCATCAACATAATCCCAGAGGACCATATCCCCCTAAACTTG
Source organism: Aepyceros melampus (assembly GCA_006408695.1). Taxonomy (NCBI): domain Eukaryota; kingdom Metazoa; phylum Chordata; class Mammalia; order Artiodactyla; family Bovidae; genus Aepyceros; species Aepyceros melampus. The sequence goes on from SJXQ01007043.1 coordinate 531,052, forward strand.
TCAGGAAAGGCGAAGATCGGTGGAAAGGCCTGGGTGAAGGAGTCTCCTCGGTTTGTTCCCGGCTTTAACCCTGACTCCATGTGTGAGTCCCAGGTATGACTGCCTAGCTGTGTGCGTTGGAGTCTTCCAGTCCCAGGTTTAGGCGGCTTGATTTAAATCCAAGACAGAGAAGTGGAGGCACATGTATAGAAAGAGGAGTCATGCCTTGAAGGAAAGAGTTGTCCTGAGCTATGTAGAGTCAACCACTGGCATTCCTTTTTAAATTTATATTTTTTTATTTTATTTATTTATTTGGCTGTAGGCTGTACTAGGTCTTAGTTGTGGCAAGTGGGATCTTTAGTTGCAGCATGTAACTCTTAGTTGCGGCATCCAGGATCTAGTTCCTTGACCTAGGGATTGAACCTGAGATCCCTGCCTTGGGAGCTCAGAGTCTTAGCCACCAGACCACCAGAGAAATCCCCTATCATTAGCACTTGACTCTTATGTAAAGCTCTTAACCAGCTTGGGAAGGCTCTTCCAGCAGAAGGGCTCAAACTTGACTCTGCAAAGCTTGGAAATGCAGACCCTGAAACCTGTGAGTGCCTGGCTATCATCACCCTGTGCTGAGGTTTCACACCTCCCAGCTCCATGCCTAGGAACCAGGCCTCAGCAGCAGCTCCAAGACAACCAAACCCTGGGGACACAGCGCTGTTGCAAGAAACTGAGACTGTGACCCCACATTGAAGATTTCCAGGGCCTCATGTGCTCTTGGTGGGCAAGTATCCCCAGGGCCCCCACTCACAAAGGCTTTGTCGCAGTGTCTAACACACATGCCGTTCATAATAGAACCCAAGCTGCCCCTTCTCTTTCCGTTTGTAGATCATACGCTTAATGTGTGTAGCACTCTTCTTTAAATTAGAAATCCTTTAACTAGAAATTTAAATTTACTTTTAAATTCAAACTAGAAATCCTTCTTTAAATTAGCTTCTGATGCTTGAAACAAGCTTTGCTGCTGCTGCTAAGTTGTTTCAGTCGTGTCCGACTCTGTGCAACCCCATAGACGGCAGCCCACCAGGCTCCCCCGTCCCTGGGATTCTCCAGGCAAGAACACTGGAGTGGGTTGCCATCTCCTTCTCCAATGCATGAAAGTGAAAAGTGAAAGTGAAGTCACTCAGTCATGTCCGACCCTCAGCGACTCCATGGACTGCAGCCTACCAGGCTCATCTGTCCATGGGATTTTCCAGGCAAGAGTACTAGAATGGGTTGCCATTGCCTTCTCCATGAAACAAGCTTTAGGGAAGTACCAATTCAGACCTTAAAGGATATTAGAAAGGTTATGTTTTTCTTACTCCAAGATTCCAGGGAGGAAGTGCCTAGGCCAACGTCACAGTTATAAGTTTAGACTCAAAATGTACTCCTTTTCGGTCACAAAGTTTTTGTCAAGGATACGTGACCCCAAGTCAGAAAGGATGGGTGATGGGACTGGGGCACGTAGGAACACACTGAACTGTCTATAGTGGGGGGGGGGCGACGGGTGTAGTCCCTGAAAAAGAATTTTGTTTAATGTTCTTTTTTTTATTCTATTTATTTTATTTTTGGCTGTGCTGGGTCTTCGTTGCTACATGGGCTTCTTTCTCTAGTTGCGGAGAGCCTGGAGGCTACTCCCCAGTGTGGCACACAGGCTTCTCACTGCAGTGGCTCCTCTTGTTGGGCCGCACAGGCCTCAGCAGCTGTGGCTCCCAGGCTTTAGAGCACAGGCTCAGCAGTTGTGGCTCACAGACTTCGTTGCTCCAAGGCATGTGGGATATTCCCAGATCAGGGATTAAACCCATGTCTCCTGCATTGGCGGATGAATTCTTTACCACTGAGCCACCAGGGAAGCCCTGAATATTGTTCTCTGTGTGCTCACCTGCTTTATCCCCTTCTTTGCATCAAGAATTTGAGGCAAGTGAGGGTTATAAGGTTAGTAAGACATGGAGTGAGGGAGGGGCTGGGGACTTCCCTGACCAGCGCCAGTGACCATCCGTCCGCAGGTGATCATCAGAGCAGGGGAGCTGCTGTGCGGGGTGCTGGACAAGGCGCACTACGGGAGCTCCGCCTACGGCCTGGTCCACTGCTGCTACGAGATCTACGGGGGGGAGACCAGCGGCAAGGTTCTCACCTGCCTGGCCCGCCTCTTCACCGCCTACCTGCAGCTCTACAGAGGCTTCACCTTGGGTGAGTGAGGCAGGTGGCTCTGGGGCCCCACCCCGCTCAGTCCACTTCCGCAGCCAGCACACCTGCCAGGGTGTCTCCCGGTTCCAGGGGAACAGCAGGCTCCCTTCACGAGGGCATCTTCGTGGGACACTGCACAGCCTTGCTGCTTCTCCATGCTTCTGCACCCCGCCACACACACCCATACCACCCGTCTCTTCATTCTTCATGCAGCACAGAGTGACGCCCCTCCGCCCATCTGCATTTCCATTCTGTCCCTTTCTCAGCGCCTTTCTTTACTGTCTCCAGTCTCCTGGACTGATTTTTCTTCACATTCATACCTCTATTCTCTCCTGCAAGTGCCCTTCTAGAATCTTTCGGGCACTCTGCATTCCACCTGGAGTCTTCCCTGTTGTCAGAATAGCCCGCACCTCCCAACACAGCAGGTTCTGTTGGAAACACCACGTTGGGGCAGACCTGTCAAGTGATCCTAAGACAGAAAGAGGAGTTCTCTCCCTGGAAACGACTGCCCACTGTTTTAGGAAGTTGACTTTGATAAAGAAAACAAGAGGGCCGATATTTTCCGTGCCATTAGCTCATTCAGAGCAATGTGTCTCTCGGTGTTCATAGTGGAGTCCAAGCCCTTCTGCAGTTTCCCATGCATGAGGAATGGGTGTCAGGCCTTGCACTAAGCAGGACCCCCAGCAAGCATGGGAATCATCCAGCTGATGAGACTGAGTTCATGGACTGGCTCACGTGCAGACAGGGAGCCAGTGGGTCTGCTGGAGTTTGCTCATTGGCCTGAAGCAAGGCCATCATAATTATAAAATTTATATTGTGCAAAAGTCAAAATAAACACAGACATGAAAATAATTAAAAATCACCCAGCATTCAACTGCCAGAGATAACACCAATATTGACTTGATACATGTCTTTCTAGACTTTCCAAGTATAAACACTTTCAGAAAAAAGGGGTTCCTGCAGTAATACCTAGTGGTTTGTAACCTGCTCCCCTCCCACCATTTACAGATAATGTTTTATTAATGTCCTTCTGTGAGCAAATATAAACTGACTTCCTCAGGTCCGTGTCTATAAACTATTCTGCTTTTGTAGACGTACCATGGTTAATTTTACCAGTTCCTGTTATTAGACATTTTAGCTGTTTCCTGGTTCTCACAGTATTTGTCGGATGAGCTTCCTGGAACAAATGTCTTTAAAAATGGAAAGTAGATGGACTTCCCTGGTGCACAGTGGATAAGAGTCCATCTGCCACTGCAGGAGACATGGGTTCGCTCCCTGGTCCAGGAAGATCCCACAGGCCGCAGAGCAAATAAGCCTGTGTGCCACAACTAATGAAGCCTGCACACCGAAAGCCTGTGCTGCACAACAAGAGAAGCCCTCACAATGAGAATCCACCTACGGCAACAAAGAGTAACGCCTGCTCGCCACAACTAGAGAAAGCCCAAGCAAAGCAATGAAGACCCAGCGCAGCCAAAAGTAAATAAATTTTAAAAAAAGAAGAAGAATCTACACCCAGACCGTGATGAGGACCAAACCTAACAAGCAGCTCTGCTCAGCACGTGATCCAAGGAGAAACTGGCCAAAGTGCAAAGACTGTCTGGTGCCGAGACTGAGAGGGAGCAGGGCCAAGCTGGGCGTCAAGCTTGGAGGGAAGTCCAGGCTAGTGGAAGTGCCTTCAGCCCTCACAGCCAGAGGTCACTGAAGGGACAGCAAGATGGCCTGGAGCCGACCCTGTGTAAGGGCCCATTGTCATGGTGTGGCTTTCTCACAGAGGGACAGATTCTTTCTCCTCCTCAAGTTGTTTAGAGGCACTCAGGCTTCCAAGACATTGCATGTGAGAGTCCCAGACACCTTAGCCCAGCTTTGCAACACTCCAGCCTTGAATTCCCTTCCCCCTGAGACCTTGGCTGAGGGACTGTTGAGGTCGGTAGCTCTCAAATGTAGACAGAAAATAGTTCATTGAAAAATGAAGTGGGAAGACTTCCTGCCTAAGGTGGGGAATTCCTTAGCCGTTTGAAGCCAGAAGGACAGGCTTCATTCAAGTGGCCCAGGCACTCTTTCTTCCAGAGCAACAGAGAGGACCCCGCAATGGTTGTCCCTGTCAGCCAGGCTTGGATGTGTATGTGTGTTCTTGCCCACGAATTCTCACAGCTATACAGTGCAGTCTTTGCTGACATGTGATTTCTGGAAGTCAAAACCGGGATGTCTGCCCCTCCCTCTTCTGTTTTCCTCAACCCCAGTTTTTCCCCAGAATGTCATCTTCACCTCTGTCCCATTCATCCAACTTGTTTTTATTGAATGGAGGGCCTGTAACTGGTGGCCAAGTTTGGGACTTGGCCCTGGGTTGGCTTTCTACCTCTGTACCTGTGGGCTCAAGTTTGAGCCTTAGCTTTGTCATTTGTAAGATGGTAAGCACTTAAGAGATGGTAGCAGTCTCTTTGAGGTGATAGGAATGTCACCATCATTATTCAGGTGCTCCCTGGGTGCCTGTCACCATGCCCCGTGCCCTGACCTCACCAAGTTCACGACCTGGTGAGAAGTCAGGCCCGGTTGCATCCAGACTGGTCTGTTTTACTTCACAGGAGTAGAAGACATTTTGGTCAAGCCGAAGGCGGATGTCAGGAGACATGGAATCATTGAAGAGTCCACCCACTGTGGGCCCCGGGTGAGGAGGGCCTGAGGGCTACTGTCTATGGCAGAGTCGGTCGGGCTCCAGCATGGGGCCCACACCTTCCTCCCTTGCCTGCAGCCTCCAATGTTTCCTTTTAATCCTAGGCTGTCAGGGCTGCGTTAAACCTGCCAGAGGCTGCGTCATGTGATGAGGTCCAAGGGAAGTGGCAGGATGCCCATCTGAGTAAAGACCAGAGGGATTTTAACATGATTGACCTGAAGTTCAAGGAGGAAGTGAACCATTACAGCAATGAAATTAACAAGGTTAGTCTAGCGGCATGTGCACTTAACCACCACAATTTTGAATGCTGTTTTTTTGTGGTTTTTTTGTTTTTTTAATTACATTTTGAGTCTCACTCTGGGCCTCTTGGAGCAATTTGACTGTTGAACAGCTGACTAGATGACACTCAAGATGGGGCAAGTAGAATTGATCACTTTGAAAAGCCAAGGGATTTATACCCTCAGTTAGGGTCTGGAGAGGTCTTCCTTTGATTAATGCAGAGCATGAAGGTATTGCATTATTCTTTCTTTCTTTTATTTATTTATTTTTTCCCGCACTACTTGGCTTGCAGGATCTTAGTTCCCCAACCAGGGGTTGTCCCAGGTCCACAGCAATGAAAGCGCCTAGTCCTAAGCACTGGACCGCCAGGGAATTCTGTAATAGTTGTCGTTTTAAATGTTTGTATTTTAGGGTAATGGCCTTAAAGGGGACTGAAGAAAGTCTTTTTCCAGGGGCTTCTGCAGGGTGGAGGGGCACAGGAAAGGAAAAGCACCTCCAGTGCTGCATGTGTAGGACAGCTGGGGTGAAGGCCCATGTTTGAATCCTGGCTCTTCCATGGACTTACTCTGAGATCTCCAGCTTTGTGTGATGTGAGCGGTCTGAGCGAGGTGTCCTCCCCTGGGGCAGGGATGAGAAGATCACCTGCCTCACGGATTTGCTGGCAGGATTCAGGAACTCATCTGCACAGAGTCCTGGGTGAGGTCTGACCACTCTGCCAGTCCTCCAAAGCCCCACAGCTGAGAAAGGAGAGGGAGCCTCATTCTTGCCCCAGAGCTGGTGCTCCCAGTCTTGCAGCTTAAAGGAGCCTACTGGCCCTCACCCCGGCCTCCTGGCCCTTGACACCCCACCTGAGGAGGAGAAAGGGAGGGAGGACCAAGCCTAGCAGAAGTCAGTGTTTGCTGACTCAGTTCTGACTGGCTGTCAGCAGACCTTGTTGGTACAGTTTTGTCCTTGCAAGGCGAGGTTCCTTCCAGCCTTCCAGCACTGCTTGAGAACAGGGAGGCTCAGCTTCCAGGGCTCACTGGGGATGCTGCAGGTGGGGCGTCATCTCAAGCATCTCAGGATTACTGTATTTCTTTTCCTCTGTCTCTTGACATCCACCTTGTCTCTCCTGTGTGAGGGTGGGTGTCTGCATCCCTAGGAAGAGGCTTAGATAAACTCATAGCCACCCCCCACCTCTCCAGAGCATCTCCCCAATCCACCTGGGGGTTTTGGCTACTCTTTTGCCCCAGGAGCTGAGGCGAAGCACCTGCTTGGCACTTGGGCAGCTTGTTGGCAGATAATGAGTATGACACGGGCGCTGGTCATCATGGCTGCTTGTCCGGGGCCAGGCCATGCTCGATGGCTAAGTTCCCAAGAGCACTGCCTTAGGTTTTATTTTTAATCAGCTGCATCTCAGCATCATGAACTAAAGATGCTGGCCCCTCTGCATCTGCCTCCCGGCTTCCCGGCAGAGGTGTCAAGAGCGTGGCACCCGGGGCCATTCTTTAGACCTCTTTCCAGGGCTTCTAGCCAAGGGGTTAATGCCGACAAGACTTCTCCTCAACCTCAGATGGGCTCTGGCACTGCTCTCCAGATTCCTAGTCTAAGTGGGCTCCCGCATTTACCTTCTGAACCTGAGATTCCCAAGGAGGAGTCACTGACCGATGTGTGTGTTCCATCCGCAGGCATGCATGCCCTTCGGTCTGCACAGACAGTTCCCAGAGAACAATCTGCAGATGATGGTGCAGTCTGGAGCCAAAGGTTCAACAGTGAACACCATGCAGGTGTGAGCAAAGGCGGGCTGGCTGCTTGGCAGAAGGCTGGGTGGTTGTAGGAGGCACTTTTCAGATTTGTTTCTGTTTTTGAAAGAATCCATGTTCCTTGTAAAGCATGCCAAGTACTGCACAATACAGAAGTATATGTAGAAATCAGTACAGGAGCTAACCACTGTTAACATGCCAGCGTTGTAGACACATGGAGATAAATATCCAGATAGTGTATCGTGTGTGTACATGTTAAGTCGCTTCAGTCGTGTCTGGCTCTTCGCGACCCCATGGACTGTAACCCACCAGGCTTCTCTGTCCATGGGATTCTCCAGGCAAGAATATTGGAGTGGGTTGCCATTTCCCTCTCCAGAGTGTATCATATAGATACCTATTATAAATGTAGATACTATATGGTTATATATTTTCATGTTGCAGTGCTATCACAATGATTTCACAGATCTTAGCCACTTTTTTTTTAATTTGATGACCTTGAGAGAGTCTTAAGGACCATCTCATTGTTTGGTGAGTACAGAACAGTAGGAATGGGCTTACAAGCCTCGAGGCCATCAGGAAGCCTTTTTGACTAAGTAAAATCCAGACACATTGTCCCCAAGGAGTCACTAGGCAGTTTCATTCCCTTTTGACCTGAGAATGTTCAGGATCACAATAAACTATCTTTTCTGCTCGTCTCAGTTTCCCTGTTAGGGAGGTCCCTTTCAGGTATAATGCAAGATTCTTCTGAAACATGGCTGCTTTTGCAAGCACTCTATTTCAATTTTCAAATGTGAAAATTCTAATCAGTCAGTGAAAGGAAGATGCAGTTATTTTCCTGAAACATCAGCTTTCCTGGTTTATTAAGAAATGTAGATTCATGCTGAAGTATGGCAAAACCAATACAATATTGTAAAGTAAAAAAATAAATAATTTTTTAAAAAAAGAAGAAGAAAAAAAAGAAATGTAGGTTGACCTTCAGGAACTCCATTTCCATGCAGTTTTTCTTGAAGAGCAGGTGCTCCATCCCCTGCTGGGACAGAGCATCACTTAAGGCGTGTGTGGGTCTTCAGTCCCATCTGGGTTTCCTTTCTCCCAGATTTCGTGCCTGCTGGGCCAGATTGAACTGGAAGGTCGGAGACCCCCGCTCATGGCATCTGGCAAGTCGTTGCCCTGCTTCGAACCTTATGAATTCACCCCCAGGGCTGGCGGCTTTGTCACTGGCAGGTTCCTCACTGGCATCAAGCCTCCGGTATGTACTTTTTGGTTTTTCCTTTTGGCTTTCCTCTTCATTTCTACGCTCAGGAGTAGGAAGCCTATGACCTTCACCAACAGCTTTAAGCAAAGATAGTCAAGAAATAAATGCCACCACATCCTTGCTTACACTCTAGATGGCAGGGGCCCCTGAGGACCGTAAGAGCCACATCACGTTCACCTTCAGAATGCCAGACCCCAGCGCAGTGCCTGGCACATCGTGGGTGCTCGGGCAGGCTTGCTGATGAGTGGGAAGACGAGTAAGATCAGTCCCAGCTCGACCTCTTCCTGCCTCGTGTCTTCTCCCAGCCGGTTCTTCCCTGCCTCTGAGGGCAGCTGGGGAAGGGGAAGCCCTCCCCAGAGTGCTCTCCATTGCCAAAAGGAGCAGCACGAGATTTGGTTTACAAAGCTCCCCTAAGAGAGCCTCATGACTCTTCCTTGACCCTGGGGAAACTGACCGGTTGTAGCAAATGCCTAGTTTTTCCTCCATCAGCAATAGAACTCTCCCATGAGAGAAAGGTTTTCTCCTCACACTTTGAGAAATGGTTTTTCGATTAGGGCTTTCTGTTCCCTAGTCCAGTACATCTCTGCAAAGACGCCTCTTGTGGTCAGACAGCTAAGTCTAGGTTGTGAAGAGGACTGACCTTTTGTGTCAAGGCCATCGGCTACGCCCAGGGCTTCTCTCTTGGTCTCACACAGACTCTCCAGTGGTTGTCCATGGAGTGGTTCACCTCTGGCAAAGGGTGGTGGAGAGCTAATGTAGACCAGAGAGTTCTGAGCTCTGGTTGCGACCCGTAAGTGAATCATGAAACCATGGTAAAAGATAGCAACTGGCTTTATGTGATGAAATAGAGTAGGGTGATAAAGAAGGCATCTGAGTGAGGGCTGGGGTCGTCTCATAAAGTTTCATAGTTTTAGCTTGAATCATATATCTTTATCCACACACGTGTGTGGATGTATGTACATGTTTGCTGATCATTGTTACAAACACATATCTCATTGTAGAAGTTTGGAAAACACTGAGGCAAAAGTGTTTGAGGCAAACACTTTTTATGTGATGAGGCAAAAGTACCATTTCTATTTGAAAAATGGAGTGTGGCGCTGAGGATGGACTCCTGAGAATGAGAACTGGCCCTTCTCCTCCACTTGTCCCTCTGCTCTCAGGCAGGATAAGACAGGTCACCCACGGGAGGGCAGATGTCTCTGGCGTCATCAGAGCCATCAGAGCTGCTGGGGACATTGGCCTGAGCCACCCTTCAGGAAGCAGGCTGTCCTCACTGTGCCACCCTGGACCTTCCTGCTTCTCCCACAGGAGTTCTTCTTCCACTGCATGGCTGGGCGAGAGGGTCTGGTGGACACTGCTGTGAAGACCAGCCGTTCCGGCTACCTCCAGAGGTAAAAAGCGCCTGCTCTCCACCTTTGGGTGGCTCAGCGTCCTGGGTCCATTCGAGCTCTTATCACTTTTTCACATTTTCATTGCCAATTCGCTTAAGATCCCTTTGGGAAAGAAAAAAAACTTCTGAAAAGTAATCCCCGGGTATTCTGAGACAGAAAATAGCCAGCATTCTTCTCCTTCTAGAGGATTGGTTTAGCGTGAACTCAGAGGTTTACAGGAAGGGCCCAGGTGTCAGCAGGTGTGCCCTTTCCCTGGGCAGGGCAGGCAGCCATGGCTGGAGATGGGAGCAAGGGTCGCACAGGGGCACGGGAGCCAGCCTGTCCCAGGGCTTGCGTGACTGCAGAACAGCAGTCCGCCTTTCTGCCTCTGCCTTCCACCTGCCCCGTCAAAGGCTGTTCCAGGAGGTGGGAAGCCTCAGTAGGCACTGAACCGAGGGTCTCTGTACAGGTGCATCATCAAACACCTGGAGGGACTGGTTGTCCAGTACGACCTGACAGTCCGCGACAGCGACGGCAGCGTGGTGCAGTTCCTGTATGGGGAGGACGGCCTGGACATCCCCAAGACGCAGTTCCTGCAGCCTAAGCAGTTCCCCTTCCTCGCCAGCAACTATGAGGTAGTGTGCCGCCTTCCAGAGCCTGAGGATGGCGGGGTAGGGCCTGTGTGGTGGACCTCCCACCCTGAGCTTTGCCACCCAATCAGAGTGACCGCTGAAAACTAGAGTAGGGAGAATTTAAAAGCACCAAGCAACGCCCTGGAACACCTGACATGGCAGATGCTTCAAACAGCTGCACTGTTGGGGACATTTACGGTCCTAAACTCGAGTGCACTGTGGCTGCTGTCTTCCTGCCTCCTCACTGCTGCCTGGGCACACAGGGGCCCCTCTGCCCATTTTACAGCCAAGACAACTGAGTATCAGAGTTTAAGTGACGAGCTGGTGAGGAGCAGGGCTTGTGTCTGCACCCAGGCCCTCTGACTCGCAAGCCCGTGGTTTTCATTCCATGCCTTGTTGGCCCAAGAGGGATCGTCAGCATTGGCTGAGCATCCCCCAGGTTTTGCAGATTGGGACACTGAAACTGACATGGCCTGTTCAAGGTCATGAGCAGGTTGGTCAGATTGAAAGTTAAGGGCCAGCTCCTCCTTTCTTCCCAGAAATACCCCTGTTCTGGAAGGACTCTGAGTGTCAAGGTTTCTGCCCCATGACCTCAGCTCCTGAGATCGCCAGCTCCTGACTCTGGTTGGCACAGAGTGAGGCCCTGGTTAGCAGCGGGTGCTCAGCCCGGCAAGGGGCATCGTGAGGGCTCCACACGGGCCACCTCCTATGAGGTTGTGTGAGTTGTGTGCCATGGCCTTTGTATTACACCCTCACCTCTTCTTTCTTGTTTGTGTGGTCTGTTTATTTAGGTGATAATGAAATCGAAGCATCTCCATGAAGTTTTATCCAGAGCGGATCCCCAGAAAGCTCTCCGTCAATTCAGAGCCATCAAAAAATGGCACAGCAAGCATTCCAATGCCCTCCTGAGGAAAGGCGCCTTCTTGAATTACTCCCAGAAAATTCAGGCGGCCGTGAAAGCCTTGAACCTTGAGGGCACAAGCCAGAATGGCCGCAGCCCCGAGACTTACCAGGTGATGCTGCAGGAGGAGGGGGATCAGTGGGGTTGAGGGGATGAGGGGTTGTTTTCCTGGTGGAAGGTCCAGCCATGAACTCTAGCTTCATTCTCTATTGGCCAGGAAAAATGGCGCTCAAACATCAATTTAAGGAGGGGAAATCTTTACAAAAAGGCCCTCCCAGTGGCTTAGAGGTAAAGAATCCACCTGTAGTGCAAGAGACTCGGGTTCAATCCCTGGGTCAGGAATATCCCCTGGAGGAGGGTATGGCAACCCACTCCAGTATTCTTGCCTGGAGAGTCCCGATGGACAGAGGAGCCTGGGAGGCTATATAGCCCGTAGGGTCACAGAGTCAGACATGACTGAAGCAACTGAGCATGCGTGCACGCATCTTTACTAAGGTGTGGGCAGGGCTCCAGGCAGCCAACTCGGGCTGGTAAGTTGGGTTCCCCACCCCCTCGAGGACGTAAACAGTCACCAGGAGTGGAGAAGGTGGCCATGGGCAGAGACCATGTGACAGGAGCCCTCAGTTGAGAGATTGGGGCTCAGAGACCCCTTAGGGTGGGGACTGGATGTCCAGCTTTCCTCTCCTCCCTCTTTCCCCTCTTCTTCTGCGATCTCCCACCTTCTATGCATAGCTGAGCCAGGAGGCACGGGAGTACTTTGAAGCGGTTGCCGTGGGTCAGCTTTGGGGCATCGGGCATGTGAAAGCCTGGACAGGGGACAGACGGGGATCGGCACATTCACCTGGCTCATGGTGACTGTGTCCTCGTTGGCCTGAGACAGCCCTGGTTTGCCTCTCATCCCAGGATGATTATTAATAATGTTCCATTTTATTCTACAAGAATTGCTGTTTGGAGAGTAGCTTACATGGTCGCCCTCCCTGAAGGGCCACAGCGAATGGTTCCTAGAGTCGTGGTCAAGCAGTACGCCCTGGGATGGATTCGGTTTCTCTGTGCTTCCAATGTCAAGATGGCTTTCCTGTGCTGTCAGATTTCTGTCTCTTTCCCATACTGTCATTTGAAGCAAGGGCTTTTGATCCTCCTCATCCTGCTGGACACCCCAGGAAAAGGAGCCCGTTCCTGGTGGTGTCCCACATAGCTGAGTCCTGTCCTTCCTTCCAGATGCTGAGGATGTGGGCTGAGTTAGACGAACAAAGCCGGAGGAAGTACCAGAAAAAGGCGGCTCCTTGTCCCGACCCCAGTCTGTCTGTCTGGCGCCCAGACATCTACTTTGCATCCGTGTCAGAAACATTTGAAAAGAAGATGGACAACTACAGCTGCGAGTGGGCAGCTCAGGCAGAGAGGAGTTACGAGAAATCGGGGCTTTCTCTTGGCAGGTAATAACATTGACCTTTTGCACCTGCAGAGGGAGACTCTGCTTCTCTCAGGCCCTTCCCTGCCCACTCTGGCAGCCTCCTGGGTCTGAGACTCCAGTAGGAGGGAGGGAAGTGAAACAGAGGGCACCTTGCAAGCCCTAGGGCTGCAGGATGAGAGCTTAGGCAGGAGTATGTCCCCCACCTGGGCCAGGATGGAGGAGGCTGCTCTGCGGGGAAGACTTACATAGTGACCATTCTCCTGAGTGTGGGATGGTAGGCATGGCTCAGTGAGAGGCAGGGAGTCTGGTCAGCAGCTGCCAACCCTGGGACCTGGCACAGATCATCCTTTGCCCTTTGACACCACATCTTAGCCTTTTGTAAGGAGCTGGGTCTGATAATTCCAGTGACCCTTTGAGCTTCGAGTTTCAACCCTTCGAGGAAGAAGGACCACATGGAGTCCCCAGCTTGGACTTGTTCACAGAAAAATAAAACAGGGAAAAGAAATTTATTAATATGAAAAATACTTTAAAGTTTTGTCAGCTGTAAATTTAGTATGGCGTAATGTGATATTGTTGCTCAAAGCCAATATAAATAATTATCGTGATTAAAACTAGAATGTTAAGGAATTAATGAATGGCTCGCTCCTTGATCATTGCTGTCTTTAACTGCCTTTGAGGTAGAGATTGGGCTTCCCATTCCCAGGTGGTGCAGTGGTAAAGAACCTGCCTTCCAATGCATTAGACACAGATTCACCCTCTGGATCAGGAAGATCCCCTGGAGAAGGAAATGGCAGCCCACTCCAGTATTCTTGCCTGGAAAATTCCTTGGACAGCAGAGCCTGGGAGGCTACAGTCCATGGGGTTGCAAAGAGTCGGACACGACTTAGTGACAAATGACTTAACAAGACAAGTGGGAAGCCAGGCGTGGACCAGCACTGAGGCAGAGTGAACTGAAAGGTGACATGTACCCCGAGGGATGTCTGCTGGGGCACTGGTCTCAGAGCAGTCATCAGGGGGTCCTTCCCGCTCAGTTCTCTTAGCCTGGCCTGCAGAGCTGGAGGCCTGAGATCATCTGCTCTAGCTTGGCTGCATGTACTGCCCCTGGTGAAACCCTGCCAGATACACAGGGAGTCTGAGGGTCCAGGGAGTGGGACTGTGACAGTGGGAGGAGCAAAGACAGATTTTGGGTGGAGGACCTGGAGTGGAGGGACAGCTGTCACTTTTTATGCCTTAAACTAGTTTCTCCAGCCAGGCCTCAGAGGTATGAAGATAGAGTACTAAATCACAGCAGGTTGTGGTTTAGCTGCCAACTGGGTTTTCCCTGAAAGAGCAAGGCCCTGGTTCCCTTTCACCTTCCTCCCTGCCGCTCAGGATGCTACCATTTACTTTCAGAAGGACCTCGTGGGTCCTCCCTCCAGCTGTGCTGCATCAGGAGTGGCACAGGCGTAGCCCTGGGGACCATCACTTGGGTTCAGCGGGCCGAGATGGGGAGGGAAGTGTGCTTCTGTGACTCTCAGAGAGGCTCTGTTAGCAAGCCCCAAGCTCTGGGGGCAACCCCAACATATTGGAAGGGTTTTTCTGTCAGGAATACTGATATGCACTCAGACTTCACTGGTTTGAAGTAGTTGGGAAGAAATTATACATCAGGTTAGTGAAAAGTCTGATTTTTATTAATAGAAAGAACTTGAGTAGAAATGTAGTTTTATTACTTCCCTCTGCACTCACACTCAAGGTCCATTTAGTCTTGATTTATTGAGTCAATTCCTTGTCCTGTGTGCTAGGGTCACACAGTGTTTCTGTGGCTGTTCTAAAAATGGGAAGAAGGGTTATTAGTAAGTTACAAAGGTTACAAAATCATATAGCATGCATACTTCCAAAGTGGCCCATAGCCATTTGCACTAATTAAGAAGATAAGTGCCTTATTCCCACCTCCTCCACCAGATCCCCATGCTTGTTCTGTGAACCTCTCCCTAGTTTGTACAGAGGGAGGTTTCAGCCCTCTCCAAGCTGTCATAGCCAGTGGGGAATAAAGAATTAGCCAAGGGAAATCTGAACAGTGAGTTCACAGGTTCCATGACATTCTCTGGGTAGACATGAGCCGTCTGAACATGGACATCCAGAGCTTCAGCCACCCAGCTGGGCTTTGTGCTGTGTCACTTAGGGCATTTCAGGGTCGTTTGCAGGAACTGAAGGCTTAGAAGGACCTCTGCCTGGTAAAACAAGCCCAGGAGGAGGACGAGGCATCAGGTGCATGCACCCTGCTCATGGGTCTGTCATCGGCTCGCGATAGGCAGGTGGTGTCTGTGTCTCTGACCCCTGATGTCCTCCCGCCCTGTTTCCAGTTTGAGGACGCTGCTGCAGCTCAAGTGGCAGCGCGCACTATGCGACCCGGGTGAGGCCGTGGGCCTGCTGGCCGCCCAGAGCATCGGGGAGCCCTCCACCCAGATGACGCTGAACACCTTCCACTTTGCCGGCAGAGGCGAGATGAACGTCACCCTGGGCATTCCGAGGTGGGCTTCAAGGGTACACGGGCAGGGTCTGTCCAAGCCTGCTCCTGGGGAGAAGGGCATTTCATTCAAGTGTGAAAGTGTGTGTATGTGTATGAGTGAGAGTGTGTGTGTATGAATGTGTGTGTGAGTGTGTATGAATGTGAGAGTGTATGTATGAATGTATCTGTGTGGGTGAGGGTGTGTGTGAGTATGAATGTGAGAGTGGGGGGGTGTGTGTGTATGAAGTTTTGAGAGTATGTGTTTGTGAACGAGAGACAGGGTCATCAACGCGGGGGTCAGGGTTGGAATTTCCGGAGCCCAGCTGGTTTCTGCACTTGGATCCATGCCCAGGCCTCTCAGCATCTCCATTTAGCTCTCCACTGGATCCCAGTTTCCTGGAATGCTTGTGAAACTGCAGGCTCCAGGGGTCAGACCATCTGGTTGCCTGGCTCTGGCGGTACCACTTACCTAGAACAGAATCCAGAGGGACCCTGGTTCTTCAGGTCAGTGTGCACCTGCAGGATGATGGCTGCTGGGCAAGAAGAGGGAACAGAGATCACACTCACCTGCCCGGCCCGGCCGCTTTCCAGCTGAGCGACTCAGGCTCCTCAGCTTTCTCAGCCTTGGGGTTTGTGGGGAGGAAGAGGGCAGGGGCTGCAGTGCAGGCTGGCTCACTGAGCTGTGGCTGAGGCCTGGCCGTGGTCCTTGTGCCCAGTAGGAGTGCTGCAGACACTGGTTCCTTGCATCTCTCGTTTGTTCAGTAAGCGCTGTAAGTGAGGCACAGGTGACAGGAAGCAAGAAGACACAGCCCTGTCCTTGAGGAGCCCATGCTTCAGTGGAGGAAGCTGACTGCAGAGTCCCTTGGTGTCACACACAGGGCCAGAGCGGGGACACCTGATCAGTGTATATCCTCCTCAAGATCCTAAGGTCTCTTGCAGATCCTGAAAGAACTCCAGCATGCTGATGAGAAAGACTTCGTAAAAGAGAGACTCCAGGTGCTTCTTTGGCTCAGATGTGCCCTTGTTCCATGACAGGTTGCGGGAGATCCTCATGGTGGCCAGTGCCAACATCAAGACGCCAATGATGAGTGTACCTGTGTTCAATACCAAGAAAGCGCTGAAGAAAGTGAAAAGCCTGAAGAAGCAACTCACCAGAGTGTGTCTCGGGGAGGTAATGATCTCCCTCAGACCCGGCTGCAGGCGTTTTCCTGTGTCCCCTCCATCCATCCTCCCATCCAGGAAGAAGGGCCTTTGTCAACTCTTCTGACCCGGGGCTCAGACTTCACCAGTGAGAAAGGCAGACTTCCTCTGCCAGGTGCTGAGCAGGGGTGGGTCAGAAAGCTTTAAAGTAACCCCTGGTTCTGCAGCATTCTTATATGCCTTACAAATAAAGATACTTTCTTGATTAACTTACCAGCCCCACTGGAGCCCTCCCCCTACAGCCTCAGGCCCTTCTCAGAAGGTGTGACCTACAGGGTTGGGGTTCCCTCTCCCTACCCTGAGAGGGATCTACCTCAGCAGCACTCATTTAAAACTGGCTCGTGGTCCCAGCCCCTGTGCCTGCAAACTCAGTTTTCCCACTTGTAATGCTCCGTCCCAGGCATGGGGCACACTGGTTCCTGTCTGTCTGTCTGGTTCTAGGTGTTGGAGAAAATTGATGTCCAGGAGTCCTTCTCTATGGGGGAGAAACAGAACAAGTTCCGGGTATACAAGCTGCGATTTCAGTTCCTGCCGCACGCGTACTACCAGCAGGAGAAGTGCTGAGGCCCGAGGACATCTTACACTTCATGGAAACCAGGTCAGGCCATTTGACTTTGGCAGATTCTTATTGTATGACTTTGTCTTCAACCTCGAGGGCTCCTGGCCACAGAACTCCCAGGGCCTGAAGGCTCTTGCCCAGATGATTCGCTTGTGGGTATGACTCCATTGCCCTGCCTGCCTCCTACTCTCTGGCCCATGAGTTTCATCTACTCGTCTTTGGAGGATTTAAGGTGTAGGAGTACACAGACCATAAAGAGAACAGAACTTTATCAGAGTGATGGTGCTGTGGTGTCAGACCAGCATGTGGTGTTCATTTCTGACGTGACGTGGTTCCTAATACACTTCTATTCTGTCAGGAAGGAGCCCTGTGCTAACAACATGCTGCTCTTAAACATAGTTCTATAACTGGGATTAACCTCCAGCTTTTAAAAATAACTTTATTTATTTATTTTGGCTGTGCTGGGTCTTGTCATGGCGTGGCCTTTTGTCTAGTTGCGGCAGATGGGGGTTACTCTCTAGATACAGTGCAGAGGCTTCTGATTGCAGTGGCTTCTCTTGTTTTGGAGCACAGGCTCTAGGGCACTCTGGCTTCAGTAGCTGCAGTGCGTGGCCTCAGTAGTTGTAGCTCCTGGACTCGAGAGCACAGGCTCAGTAGTTGCGGCACATGGGCTTAGTTGCTTCGAGACATGGTATCTTCCTGGATCAGGGATCAAACCCACGTCTCCTGCCTTGGCAGGCAGATTCTTTACCACTGACCTACCAGGGAGGTTCTACTTCCACTTTTTTATGGAGAAGATCTGGTTCCCTTCTGGTAGGGAGATTGAGCACCCATTTTTCTCTCAAGTTCACGTCACTGTTAGACACGACAGCACGGGCCACAGTGCTGAGTGCCCAGGATTTAGAAGGGGTTTCATCTCAGGGCTGGTGCAAGCCAGCAAGAGCCGACAAAGCTGACTTGCCAGCTGACCCTGGATGGTGGAGCACAGACTCCAGTGGCTGCGGGGTCAGCAGGTAAGAAGGCTGTGAGGCATTTGAGAGCCCCTGGCCAGCTGGAGAGTATGTCACCTGCCTCAAGAGGGCAGGAATGTGGGCCAGGGTGGGCAGACCTTCTGATTCAAAAAAAGCAATAAAACTGCCTCTCTTTTTTTTCCTGTCTTTGGTTGGTTGTTTTTTTTTTTTTCTTTCTGCGTATGTGCTTGCTCAGTCGTTTCAGTCGTGTCCAACTCTTAGCAACCCTATGGACTGTAGCCCACCAGGCTCCTCTATCCATGGGGATTCTCCAGGCAAGAATACTGGAGTGGGTTGCCATGCCCTCCTCCAGGGGATCATCCCAAACCAGGGATTGAACTCACGTCTCATTATGTCTCCTGCATTGCAAGTGGATTCTTTACCACTAGCACCACCTGGGAAGCCCTTGCTTGCTTTTACTTTTATAAATTAGTCTCTAATTTGTAAGCATTGGCAGCTAATTCATATCTTTGTAAAAGCCCGCTGAGGCTCAACTAGATACGTTAACAGGATTTGGCTACAGACCCCTGGCCCCTGTCTTCAGTCTGGAACAGCCCTCAGGTCTTCCAGTGCTACTCAGAATCAAAGAACCAAGGGCAGAGTGGAGGCAGGATGTCCATCCACACAGTGATCCCACAAATATTTGCTGAGTGCCGCCCACTCGCAGGGCAGTCCCGGGGAAGCGTGGCCAGGAGGGAGCGACTGTCTTGCCCAGGCCGTCTTCTTCCCTCTCACCTGAAGACTCAGGCTGGCTGCAGCCTGGCCCCACTAAGCAGGTGGCATGTAGGACAGCCAGGGTTGTTCAGATGACCTTGGATGTGAGCTCAGCTCTTTGGATGGGGGAGCCGGCCAGGCCCCGGGGAAGCATGTGCGTCACCCCTCGCCAGGGTGGAGGAGGCTCATTCTGTCAGGAGTGCTCTCGGGGTGCTGGGTCACGTTGCAGGAGACCAGATGCCAGCTCACTAATTAACTGGGAGGAACATCTCTCCCAGCGTGCCATGTGTTTGTGAAACCCTTGTCTGAGAAACGGGAATTAGATCATGTAGCCTCTTGAGAATTACCGAGAGCAGGCCGATTGGCCCTATTTCCATGCGTCTCAGGTGTAGGCAGGAAAGTCGCATGAGGTATGCACCATGCTATGCCCAGAGTTCTTTCTCTTTATATTCATTTGGGGGATCAAAAATCCATCACTGTTTAAAAATTTCTTCTTGTTAGGGAGAGCCCTGACTTCTCTTCTCAGTGGTGAGATACTTAGTCACCTCCTACTTTGCATTTGGTTGGAGCACTTGAAAAGCTGTAATTAACAAAGCCATGGGCCCTCACCCTCACAGCTACTCTGTGGCTTGCGCAGGCGGGGCTCAAGCGAGGGAGTGGCATGGGGGGTGAGTAGTTGGGCTGCCTTTGCCAGGCCTGCCCCGTTCAGGCCCCATGCAGACCACGCAGGGATGGTAATGTGCCTTCAGAAGGGTGACCACACCCCACGTACACACCCCCAGAAGCTTTTTCTTTTTTCTTTCTCCTTCTCCCCTTTTTCACCTCTCTCCACCTCTTTTCTGCCTCTCTTCCCTTTACCCCTCCTGTTATTCCCTTCTTTTGAATCATGAGACTTTATCTTCTTGACTGCACTGCGCGGCTTATAGGATCTTAGTTCCCCAACTGCGGGGATTGAACCCGCAGCCCCTGCAGTGAAAGTGTGGAGTCTCAGCTATTAGACTGCTGGGGAAGTCCCTTATGAGGCTCTTTTTCCATAAATGGGAGGGAAAAAAGATAGAAACACATGAGATGCTTCCCTAGTGGAGACAAATAAGCCATGAAGCTCCCCTAAATATTCCTCCTGGCACCCATCCCTTTGGGTGTGTGTGTAAATGATTCAGAAGGCAGGCTGGGGCTGTGCGGTGGGAAGGATACTGAGCTCAGGCAGGAGGTGGGTTCCGACCTCCGGTCCCCAGCTGTGTCACACCAGATTGGCTTCTGTGAGACTGACCTTGCACACGGCAGGTGGTGGAGCTTTTGGCAGGCACCTTTGGAAACAGCCGAGAGTCATGTTCCCTGTGGTAATAATTCATGTGGGAGGGAGGTTTCTCCGCTGCTGCCCCCGTCCAGCTCCACCTCAGCTGTCACATTCTGACAGATGGCATGACCTTCACAGAGTGATCGCTGTGGGCCTCCGGTTCCCTGACTCTGGGCGTGTGGCCGGCGTGGTCCCCACAGTTGCACATGAGGTCAAGGCCCTCATCTGTCTCTCTCCAGCCTCTGGCAGAGCAGAGACCTGAACCTGTCCTTTCAGAAGCATCCCTTCCTCCCTCTCTTCCCCGTTGATCATATATCTTTCTAAAGTCAAGCCGGGCATCTCCCTGTCTGGCCCTCTCGTTCCTGTTCTCCTGCCTGGTGACCAGGCTTTTTCCTGGATCAGTGGATAAGGAGCCTTCCAAAGGCAGAAACCTCAGCCAAAACCATGTACAGCTTTAAAAACTTGCGGGGGTGGGGGCGGGGAATTGGGAGGGAGAGTAGCAGTCAGTTGCTTTTACTGAACAAAATAGTAAACACGTGACCGGCTCACTCCTCCAGTTAAGGTGCTGAGAGCCTGTCTTTTCATCCTGGCTTTGCCCTCTGGGCTGACATGTGGCAGGCACGTCACAGATGATCAGAGAACACAGGCTGGCTGGCTGGGCAGATGAGGAACTGATAGTTTGTATAATTAAAAGCATTCCATTTGGTGGGCTGTTACAGCCTGACTCAGAAGACCAGCAAGAGGATATATGAGGACAGGAGCAGGGGGCAGGAGACAGGGCAGGCGACGAGTAGATAACCCAGGAGGAGGGGCTGGGGAAGTCCTGCTGGGCTCTTTCTGCCTCAAGTTAGTCCTTTTAAATTCCCTTGGTTCTAACCTGTTGATGGGCTTCCCTGCTGGCTCAGTGGTACAGACTTTAGCTGCCAATCGAACCCATGGGTCAGGAAGATCCCCTGGAGAAGGAAATGGCAACCCACTCCAGTATTATTGCCTGGCTATGGACAGAGGAGCCTGGCGCGCTACAATCCATGGGGTCTCAAAAGAGTAGGGCAGGACTAAGCAACTAATCACAACCACCACAGTCTGTCAACATGATTTACTACAAAGCATGTTATCACTGCCTTGGAGATTCTGATAAGCTCTTCCACATCTCAGTTCTCTCATCAGATTGTCAGGGCTCCCACACCAAGGAGACAAGTCGTCAGCCCCAAGCACTTCCTGGAGATGCAGTAGGTAGGGCCGGGGGCAGCCCTGGTCCCAGCCTGGATGCCTCTCCTACTGAGGGCCCTGCTGTACTAGTTAGCTGGCCCCACACGGCACCGACAACCGTCACTTACTGAGCAGCCAGCCTACCAGGCCCCATGACAGGTTTTGGTGGATGTGGGGATGTTTCTGATCCCTAAAGCAAGATTGCATAACACTCACACTTTCTAGACAAGAGAAGTAAAGTTCAAGAGGTCATCAGTGGTGATCGAGGCCACACCACCGGGGAATGGCCCAGGAGACCATTGGTGGTGATCCAGGCCATGCCCCCTGCAGAAATAGCAAGAGGGGAAAAATGAGCTGACTGGAGAGCCACGGTCTGTGTCCTGAATCAGTCCCCAGCATCACCTCAAGTGGGCCAAGTCCTTAGAGCATCTTATCCTCGCAGTGAAGGAAAAGTGGAGATGCTGGTACTGAATGGGGCTGCGGGGCTTTCTTCTCGTTTTAGATTCTTTAAAATTCTGATGGAAGCCATCAGGAAGAAGAACAGTAAAGCATCAGGTTTCAGAAGTGTGAACACACGGAGAGCCACCCAGCGGGATCTAGACAATGCTGGCGAGTCGGAGAGGAGTCGGGTGAGTGAGTCCCCTTGGGGACCATCACAGGGAGGTCCAAGGCTGGGACCCCCTTAGGGTGGCGACTCACTGAGTCTGCTCTCCTGGGATGGCTCTGTGACTGTTTTCAGTGCTCCTTGCACCCTTCCTAGGGTTGGCCCCTCTGTCTGCTTACCTTGGCTTGTGTGTGTGTGTGTGGCCACATAACATGTAGGGTCTTAGTTCCCTGACCAGGGATTGAACCTGTACACCCTGCATTGGGAGCATGGAGTGTTGTGTGTGTGTCTGTGGCCACATAACATGTGGGGTCTTAGTTCCCTGACCAGGAATTGAACCTGTGTACCCTGCATTGGGAGCATGGAGTCTTAACCACTGGACCACCAGGGCAGTCCCTTACCTGAGGGTTTATCTGCTGCTCTGAGAGCCGAGAAGCAGTGTTTCCTTCTTGGGTGTGGAGGGCCACGGAGGGGAGCTGCCACTGGCAGCCACCCAGGGCTGTCTGCCTCGCCCTGGGTGCAGGCCGCAGCTCATCCATCTGTCTGTTCTCAGGGCCCCCTCTCCTCTCATTTTTTTTGTCGCCTCCTCTCATTTTTTTGAGGATAGACTCAAAGTAATGATACCTCCTAGACTTTTGGAAGTTTTTATGTTTTCATCGGCTCTGCCTTTGACTTACCTAGGCCAGATGAACTGAGAGTCACAGAGTACTGGGTAGGGACCAGAGAGGCATTCTGAAGCAGGGAAATTGGGCTCCAGTGAGAAAAGGAAGGGACCAGAGGGAAGCCATTGGAGGCAAAATAATCGAGGAATGATGATACCTTATCTGGGTCAGGAAGATCCCCTGGAGAAGGGAATGGCAACCTGCTCCAGTATTCTTGCCTGTAAAACTCCATGGACAGAGGAGTCTGGCAGGCTACAGTCCATGGGGTTGCAAAGAGTCGGACACAACTGAACGACTAAGACATACATATATACGTCTGCCCAGAGACACAGAGGCAGTGTGGGGCCAGCTCCCTGGGTCTTGTCTGAGCCAACAGTTGGCTGTTCTCTGCTTGGACAGGGGTGCCATGAAGACTGGTCCCATCCTTTTCCAGCTCCGTGATTTCAGCTATGACACCTCCTCTCTCTGGGCCTGTCTCCTCATTCCTAAAGTGAGGATCTGGCCTAGACAGAATTCCAGGTCTTCTGCCCTGGAGTCTACCAATTGGAATGTCTTTGGAAGGCTGCCCGGTCTTAATTCTTAAATCACCCAGAAGGAGATCATAAAGAACTAGGTGCCAGGGTCAGGAGAAAGGAATAATATTTAGTTTCTGAAATGCCAAGGTAATTCTTTCTTTTCATCTCCACCCAAAGATAAATACTTGGAACAATATTAGCGCCATCTCCTTTTAATAACTTGGAAAGCCTTGGCACTTTTTTTTTTCTTCTTAATACAAGGTTTTACGAGTGGTATGTATAAAGATTTAGGCTGAAGAGAAGGAAGTATGGAATCCAGGGGTGGGTAGGTGGGTGGAAGGGATGTAGATGGAATTGGGAAGATGGTAGGTACTGTGTGATGAATGGATGGGTGAGAGGCAGGTGGGTGGCTGGATGGCTGAGTAAGGAGACAGGCAGGTGGATGGGTGACCAGTTTGATGCATGGATAGATGGCTTCACCAGGCATGTGGTATTGGAGCTCATCTTTCTCTTCCTTATCCCGGAACCCCAGGGAGAGCAGGAGGGCGATGAGGAAGAGGAGGGGCACATTGTGGACGCTGAAGCTGAGGAGGGAGATGCTGACGCCTCGGATGCCAAACGCAAGGAAAAACAAGAGGAAGAGGTGAGGGCCCTTGGGCCGAGGTGACACCTCTGTCACTCCTGAGGGCTTCCCCCGGTGTGTAAGGACATGCCTCTGCATCATGCTGGAACCATGGGGAACCTTGAAGCAAAACCAGTCTGCCTAGCACAGTCATTCGATGGAGAAGGTGGTGTTCATGGGGTGGCGAGTAGGCAGGAGCCGGCCCAGGGCTCCCCTTCAGGACTGGCTGTCCCTGTACCTGAATCAAATTGGGAGACCCCGAGGCCTTTGGGAGGGAAAGTCAGGCCACTTTCTGTCTTTACCATGAAAATGTGTCCTTCGCCTTCCCCCTTTCAGTCCTTTACCATCACGATTGCTGCCAGGACAGAGGGTGGTGTGGAGGGGCCAGTGGGGCTCCCAGGTGAGAGAGCTAGAGAGGGGCACACAGCTCCGAGGAGGGGGCCCTGGGATTGAGGGGCTGGCGTCCCCAGGGGGCAAACAGAGGGCAGAGGCCAGACCGATACAGCCGGTGGGACTGGGGTCGCCAGCAGATGAGAGCTCTTCTGGGGGCTGGAAAGGGTAGCAGCACTTATTCTGCAAGGTCAAGTTCAGGTTGCTGGTCGGGCCCAAGTGATGTGGCCTGAATTCCATCCCCGCCAGGTCGACTACGACAGCGAGGAGGAGGAGGAGGAGGAGGAGAAGGAGGACGAGGACGTTCAGGAGGAAGGGACCGGCCTCAAAGAAGGCGTTCAGCAGGAGCAGGAGGAAGGCAGCTGGGCCCCCGAGGAGAGCTCACTCCCCGGCGCCCCCCTGACGCAGCCACAGAAGCGCGCCCGAAGCCGGGAGCCCCAGGGGGCCGAGGCGGTGGAGCGCCGGGCACGGGCGGTGCGCGAGTGCCACCCATTCATAGAGGACTACCAGTACGACACACAGGGCGGCCTGTGGTGCCAGGTCAGTGCCTGTGAGGGGGGTCAGCCGACCCTGGGTCACAGCCCCTCCTGGGCCCGCTCACTCTGACTTTCTAGTAACAGCCTGGGGGGAGTTGAGCCATCAGGCCCTGTAGGTACTTTCACGGGGCAACTTCAGGCCTCAGTACAACCCGTGTGTTGACGCACATCACAGAGGCCGGCAGACTCTGCGTTCCTCACACCACCTTTCTGCCTGGTCATCACTTCCAGGATTGCAGTGTCCCTGGAAGGCTCACTGGTCTGGATGCCTAGACGTCTACACATACACTGGCTTTAGTCCTTTCCTTTGATCCAGTTCAGTGATTTGTAAATGGTAGCACAGACATGAGTCACTGACCAGGAGTACACGTACAGAGGGATGTGTGTTATGCTTTCTGGTCATTGAAAGGATATCAAGGGTGATGTTGAGTGGAGGTCATGTTGTGTGGAGGTGAGTTTCACTGATGACATCTGTGAAAATGGATGGTGCTCTGCCATTTTGATCTCAGTCTGTGGGACTGGACATGGCTGCCATGTGGTCATTAAGTCAGCCCATGTTCACGTGCCAAGTCCACCGCCCGGCTTGTCCCAGTGGGGCTCTGGAGGGGTCTCTCAGGGACCTGCGTGGTGTGGGGCTGGGGCAGCCCTGTCTTCTGGCTCAGGTCCCCTTCTTCTTGCAGGTGACCCTGAAGCTCCCTCTCATGAAGGTCAACTTTGACATGAGCTCCCTGGTAGCATCCTTGGCCCAAGGAGCTGTCATCTATGCAACCAAGGGTATCACAAGGTGCCTCCTGAATGAGACCACCAACAGTAAGAACGAGAAGGAGCTTGTCTTAAACACAGAAGGCATCAACCTCCCGGAGCTGTTCAAGTACGCCGAGGTGTGTGTCTCCTCAGGGTCACATGCTGTCCTGCAGATGGGTCCTCCCGTGAGCTCAGGCTCCAGCCGCTCTGTCCTGGCCCTCCCTGGGCTATTCACACTTCTAACCCACGGTTCCCAAACCAAGTCTGCAAGCCGGGCCACCTCTTGGGGATCTCCAGTGCACATGAGCCTGGTTAAGATTTGCAGAATGAAATCTGCTTAACTTTACTGAACCCAGAGTTTCCCAAATTAATTTGCATGCAGTTTCTTTTCTTTGAAATTGAAACCTCTGAAGATAGACTTGTAAGAAATAGTCATACTGAGTGCTGGCTGGGGAGCTGCTCAGTTTATCTGGTGATCAGGGCCCTGAGCCCCGACACCCGGCAGAGCCCTTTGTATCCTGTTCCCCCTGCTTCCCAAGTACACCCATCCTTTCCTCTGAGCTCTTTCTTGCTTCCCCCTAGTTCACTTCATCTCCCAGAACCTTCTGAGATGCTCTCAACCCCCAGGCACAAGTTTTCCCCACTGCAGTCCGAGTTGCTGGGACCAGCCCACTCTTCCCTCGTTTGCACTAAGCTGGCAGGGCCCTCCAGCCTCACACACCTCCTCCCACAGAACTGCCCTGCACACGCCCGACCTCTGCACAGAGCCTTTCACCAGCTGCTTCCCCAGAGGACAGAGCGGCAAGGGCTCAGGCTTCCCCAGCGTCAGCCACTGACAGGGCGCACTCGAGTCATGCCCGTGGGATCAGTCACAGCCCGCCAGGGTCTCTGCTGTCTCTGTAGGGGTGACATGCCCTAGCACACAGCCACTGTGAGCCCCACCCCGGGATGGCTGAATTGGAGCTTCAGGTCCCTGGAGAGGCCTGGCAGACCCCCATGCCCGGGGAAGGAAATCGAATCTCTGCCAGGGAAGTTGCCTCACCTACCAGCAGAGCCTCCACCCTCGGAAACAGGTCTCTCTGTTATATAAACAAACACCCTTGTCCCTGACTCCGAAAGTGGGCAGCGAATCATCACCCAGCCCTGGCTGATGGTGAGAGAGACCCTGGGCCCAGCCAGCATGCTGTCGGCCGCTCCGCTCACACCACTCCTTAGGCTAGTCCTGGGCCACCTCACGCCCACTTTGTCATCAGCTGCACCTGAGCACGCCAGCCGAGGAGGCAGCGAGGCCCCGGGGTGGGACGTGTCTGTGGGAGGGAGCAGAAGGCAAGGCCCTCCATGCCGTCCTCTCCTGCCTCCCCCAGGTCCTAGATCTGCGCCGTCTCTATTCCAATGACATCCATGCCATGGCCAGCACGTACGGCATCGAGGCCGCACTGCGCGTGATTGAAAAGGAGATCAAGGACGTGTTTGCCGTATATGGTGAGAGGGGATGCGGGTGGCAGGCAGGAGGCCCCGAGGTGCCGGTCTAGATCTTCAAGGAGCTGAAATATGGGTGCAGTGAGGATGGAGCCCACGGGACCCTCTGGGCCCCCATAAAGAAGGGTCCCTGTGTGTCAGTCTTGTCAGTCCCATCCCCAAGGCCTCCCCACCCCCCGCATGTTTCTGATCTTGGCCTCAGAGGCAGAGTCTCTTCCTCACCTCGCCTTCAGGATTGCAGTTCCCAAAGGCACACAGTGCTGTAGCGGCTCGTGTCCTGCAGGGCTGCTCCCCACGCTGCTAGATACAGTCGTGATACCCAGGGACACAGGGCTGCCCACCAAGGTCGGGTCAGAGAGCTGAGTGAGTAGGTAACGGAGCTGGGTTGGGGGAGCCCTGGGGTTAGGTGACGCTGCTCCCCCCTTTCCCCATGCCTTCTTACTGCTGAACCCCCATCCTGCTGTTGCCACCCCTGTGACAGGCATCGCCGTTGACCCCCGCCACCTCTCGCTGGTGGCTGACTACATGTGCTTCGAGGGTGTTTACAAGCCACTGAACCGCTTTGGGATCCGGTCAAACTCCTCACCACTGCAGCAGATGACGTTTGAGACCAGCTTCCAGTTTCTGAAGCAGGCCACCCTCATGGGTCAGTCGTGGGCACATCCTTGGCCTTCCCCACCCCTGCCTGAATCTGTTCTGGGCAGACAAGGCTCATCCCTCAGGCACCCTTCCACAACCTCGCACGTCGGGGAGAGCCTGGGCTATCACTACAGGAAGCGCTGGTGGGTGGGCACCAGACTGGAAGGCCGCCTCTTCCTTTTGGAGGAGAGGGGAGGGTCTGCCTCTCTTCAAAACACAGAAGCAATGTGGCCTCGTTCCCATCAGGCCCCGAGCTTAAGGACCACCTTTGTGGCCCTGGAGGTGCCCTAACTGCCAAGCCTCTTGCTGAGTGCCCTCCACACCTGTCTCTTCCCCTCTCGTCACTCCCAACTGCACCTCACAAGCGCTCTTGTGTCTCCCAGGATCCCATGACGAACTGAGGTCCCCATCAGCCTGCCTCGTGGTCGGGAAGGTCGTCAAGGGTGGGACCGGCCTCTTCGAGCTCAAGCAGCCACTAAGATAGTGCGCCCTGCACACCAGCCCGCCCGTCACAGGAGAGAGCTGGGAGATCAGAGTCCCTAGCAGTTCACAGTGATGGCGCAGGGCCTGGCAGTGACTTTGGGGGTCCAAAGAGCAGCTGGCCTTTGAGCTGGACTGAGATCACCTGGGAAGTGGATGAGTTGCTCATCCTCCCCGCTTCCCATCTCAGGATGTGAATGAAGTTCTTACCAGATACCCCCCCGACCCCCCTTACCCCGGCTCAAAGTGGGCGGACCACCCCCTGTGCTGCAGGACACCTTGGAGGTGGAACCCCTAGACACACCCAGGGTAAGGAGGTGAGGTCTCAGTGCTGTGAGCAGCCGTGACTGCAGGCAAGCTTCCTGGGGGCTCAAAACGGGCAGAACACTGCTGCCCCTTGGCCTGCTGCCCCTTGGCTGGCTGCACCAGCCTCTGGGGACAGAGTTCCGTAAGAGTCACTCCTGAGGCGCTCTCTCTGGACCAAGCACAGGATGGTAGAGACCTCTCCCCACCCACTTTCTGTTCCTGGGGCGTGTGGCTTCGCACCCCAGCTGGTCAAATCAGCCCTGAGCCTGGGGCATGCCTCTCCAGGTGCCGGCAGCTCCTTCCCATCTGAAACCCTGAATCCCCAGCCGGGCTGCACTGTTGGAGTGAGTTGCCTGGCTGGCTTTCCCTAGCTCTGCTCTCAATCCAACACTGAAGCCTGTGTCTCTCTGTAGGCTCTGCCCCATCCGGGGCTCCCTTGACCTCTGGTACCAACAGCATGGGGCCCTGGCATGGACAGAAAAGTCAGAGGACTTGGACCCAGGCTTTGTAGAACCAGAGGCTGTTTCTATTTTTGTCTAATGTTATTCCAACTCAGGCTGAGTAATAAACATCGCTGGAACCAGCCATCAGGAGGAGAAACATGGAAAAGACGTCAGGCTTTTGGTTTTGTTCTTGTTGGCTCTTTGGTTTGTGGTTTCTGTGTCGTGATTTGAGAGCTCACAAGTGGAACTACTCAGCGTAGTCAGAGCTCAGGTTCCTCTTCCTGTTTTTTTGGCAGAGGGTGTGGAAGGAGAGCTCAGCCTTGGCAGCCTCTCCCTCTGACCCCGGCCAGTCCCTGCAGTGTCCCCCTTCCACAACCAGCTTCTAGCCCTGAGGCCAGGGGAGCAGAAACCGGTGGGAAGGAGCGATGGCTGGGCTGGGAGGGGAGGCCTCGTCTGAGAAGAGTGACCACGCTGCTCCCTCCAGACACGTGATGACTAGACTCAGCCTGTGTGTCCTGCACTGGCACCAGGGGACAGCTGGCAGAAACAGGACTCACCTGGGACTTCCCTGACGATCCAGTGGTTAGGATGATACGCTTCCACTGCAGGGGCCGCGGTTCACTCCCTTGCTGGGGAACTAAGATCCTGCATACCCCACGTGTGTGTGCGTGCTTGGTCGTGTCCGACTCTGCGACCCTGTAGACTGTAGCCCACCAGGTTCCTCTGTCCATGGGATTTCCCAGGCAAGAATACTGGAGTGGGTTGCCATTTCCTTCTCCAGGGGAGCTTCCTGACTCAGGGATCGAACCCGAGTCTCTTGCTTTGACAGGCAGATTCTTTACCACTGAGCAACAAGCATGAGTCTAATATGAGCAGGATTGAGAATCGCCAACTTATTAGAATAAGCCCTGAGTTGTGCCAGGTCACAGCCAGCATCCCCTCTTAATTGGTGAGTTGACTTCTCTACATGAATCAGACACCTGTATCTGATACCTGCCCTCAAGAGGCAGGTGGGTGGGTGGGTGTGTGTGTGTGTGTGTGTGTGAGAGAGAGAGAGAGAGAGATGAAGCTCTCATGGTGCCAAGAACACAATGTGATTCAAAGGACACCTTGATAGGCTCTACCTAGAGCCTCAGCAAAGAGGTGGTGATGCTTCTGGCCAGAAAGCAAGAGGTTCGTAGCTGCCGCCCAGCACATCAGGGCACCTGCTTGCTCAGCTTACAAGTTCCTAACAGCAGGGCTCCTGCAGGGGCAGGAGGAGGGGACATGACCAGCAAGTGTTTCTAGAAGCAGCTCTGAGAAGTTCCCGTTTAAAAAGCTAAGCTTGAATTACTGAAAGAGAATCATGCCTTGAGTTCTTTAAGCAGCTCCTTGCTCCTCCCTGGAGAGGTAATCAAGAGCTCTGTTGAGTTCATACAGCTCTGGTTTGTTCACAGCCCTGGGGAGAGGCCAGAACCTGGTAACCAGGAACAGGGCTGAGTACCTCAGCTCACCTGGGCTGGGCTTGGTTGTCCCTGGAGCTGCTCAGCGGTTAAGCAGTTGCCCCTGTTTCCCCCTCTCCTCATCCTGCACTGACCCAATCTTTTTTTTTTTTTTTGATGTACTATCTTTCCATGGATATCTTTTTTTTTTTTTTTTTTAGAAAGAAGTGGCAAGCTTCCCCAGTGGCTCAGCAATAAAGAATGCCTGCTGATGCAAGAGACTCAGGTTCAGTCCCTGAGTCAGGAAGATCCCCTGGAGGAGGAAATGGCAACTCACTCCAGTATTCCTGCCTGGAGAATTCCAGGGACACAGGAGCCTGGCAGGCTATGGTCCATAGTGTCACAGAGAGACACAGCTAAAGCAACTGAGCACAACAGGTTATTTATTTTATTTTTCTGGTTGCATGCCAGCATGCAGGATCTTAGCTCCCTATTCAGGGATCAAACCCCTGCCCCTGCAGTGAAAGCTCAGTGTCCTAACTGCTGGACTGCCAGGGGATTTCTGCACACATGCAGTCTTGATGCCCACTGCATTAGGCTCCCAAAGATACAGGAAGTACACAGGCCCTGCTTTTGCTGAGCTCAGGGTCTAGGGCCCCAAACTGACAAGCACGTTGGAAATTCAGCTTGTGTGACCCAGCCAGAGGCTGAGGAAGTCACGAAGCATTGCATGAACATGCACCCTGCCCTCCCCTGCCACTCAGGGTGAGGCCCTCACCCCCGCAGCTGGCTCTGGGGAGAAGCCGAAGTGAGGAGGCACTCGGGTGCCAGAAGCCAGAAGGGAGGGGAATGAGAAAGAACCAACGGTCCAGTCATCACCACCCTCATGCACCCACTCCCAGCCCAGCTCCCCCACCTTCTCCCTCGATGGTGCAGCCCCCCAGGCCTTTCTTTGCAAGTGGTAGTCAACCCTGTTCAGAGGTCATGCATCCACTGACCACTGCTTTCCACACTGGCTGCACAGCACTGTTATCTCAGGGAGATACCAGCCAGAAACCACAGGCCTCGGGTCTTCTCTGATCCCTGGTTCTTGCCTGGAAACATGAAGTGCTGGTATATTGAACCAGTCAAACCTTAAGGATGGAGCTGAGCAGCATGGCTGCATTTCAGGCAAGAAACTTGAGCTGTGAAATCAGATGACTCCTGGAATCTCGGGACCTCAGCTGGCCTCTCTGTGCCCAGTTTCCTTATCTGTAAAACTGATTAAATCCATGTTCATAAAAGCACATGCAGCTATAAATGTTTACCTATATAGCAAGTGGTCTTTTGAGTGAGAGTGGGGGACAGTTTTTCCCCCTGGACATTTGGCCACGTCATCTTTGGGCATCACAGCTGGAGAGCAGGGGTTGCTACTGTTATCTAGTGGGTTGGGGCCTGAGATGCTGTTACATCGCCTGCAATCCAAGGACAGTAAAGAATTACCCCTCCACATTCTGCTTGCTGTTGGGCTTTCCTGGTGACTTGGTGAAGAATCCCCCCCTGCCAATGCAGGAGACAGGTTCAGTCCCTGAGCAGGGAAGATCCACTGGAGGAGGAAATGACAACCCACTCCAGTATTCTTGCCAGGAGAATCCCATGGACAGAGGAGCCTGGCGGGCTACAGTCCATGGGGTCCCAAAAGTCAATGAGGTCACAAAGGTTCATGGGGTCACAAAGAGTCAGACACGACTGAGCCCATGAGCACATTCCCCTGGATGGCAATGCGGAGGCCTGGACTTGCCTGGAGTTACCGTAAAAGACGTGAACCAGCTGGAGTTCATCAGAGCCCTGGAAACCTTCCTCACAAAGTCCAGGAAGCTGAAAGGTGGATGCTGTCAGGCTGGCCAAGCATAAAAAGCTCACTCCCTATGGTTCTACATACAAGCTGCTTCCACAGCACAGCATCTGTACTTCCCAGGTGGTGCCGAGGTGGTTCCATGACCAACAGTTCTAGACAGTGTCAGAGAAATGCTGCCTGACCAACTCCAAGAGCAGGGCCTGCCAGGTCCTCCCAGCCCTGGAGGGCCTGAAGATGGAAAAGGACCAAGATGGGAGCTGCAAATGGACATGTCCAGGACAGATTTGGACAGAATTGCCAGACAGGTGGCTTGCAAGAGTGCAGAGTCACTTCAGTTGTGTCCGACTCTTTGTGACCCCATGAACTGTGTAGCCCACCAGGCTCCTCTCCATGGAATTTGCCAGGCAACCATAGTGGAGTGGGTGCCGTGCCCTCCTCCAGGGAATCTTCCCGACCTAGGGTCTCTTGCATCTCCTGCTTTGGCAGACAGGTTCTTTACCACTAGCACCACCTGGGAAGACAGGTGACAGCTGCAAACAAGAAGCATTACAACAGGGACTTCCCTGGCTGTTCAGTGGTTAGGACTTCACTTTCCAATGCAGGGGGTGCAGGTTGGACCCCTGGTCAGGGAGCCTCCAGGCCAAAAATCCAAAACATAAAACCAAAGCAATATTGTAACAAATTCAATAAAATAAAAATGGTCCACATTAAAAAAAAAAAAAGGCTTAAAGAAGCATTGCAACAAATGATACTGGGTTAATAAACTGCTTGATTCATAAAAAGGAAAACTGCACCTCCGGGGTGGTCCAGTGGTTAAAAACCCACCTGCCAATGGAGGAGACATGGGTTCGATCTGTGGTCCAGGAAGATTCCACGTGCTGCAGGGCAACTAAGCCTGTGCCAGAACTAGAGCCCACGTGCTGCAGCTACTGAAGCTGGTGTGCGCTAGAGCGCATGCTCAGCAGACAGAAGCCACTCAATGAGAGGCCTGCACAGCTAGAGAGCCGCACTCCATCGCTGTAACTAGCGAAAGCCCATGGGCAGCAACGGAGACTCAGCATGGCCAAAGAAATGAATGAGTAGAATTCTCTGGCCCCAAATGTCCATGGTGCTGGAGCCGAGAAACCCTGCCTCCTACACATGTACAGGGGTGGGGGTGCGGTGGGGGTGTCAGGGGGTAACATTGTTTCTTTTACAAAATGGAATCATTTAAATTTTAGCCACTCTGAGAGCCAAACAATAGCATCTCATTGTTACTTTAGTCTGCAGTTCCCTTGTCATAATGCTGAGCATTTTTTCACAGGTGTTTTGGCTAGTCTGATTTGCATTGTGAGATTGTCTATTTGTATCATTTGCCCGTTTCCCATTGGTTGGTTTCCCCTGACCTTTACTGTCAATTTTAAAGGACTCTGATTTCTTACAGCTATATTAATTAAATACCTTTGTAGCTGCATTACTTTCCCCCCACCTAAATTAAATGAATGAGATAAAGAAAAGTAAAAGTGTTTGTTAGTAGACTCTTTGCCACCCAGTGGACTGTAGACCGCCAGGCTCCTCTTCTGTCCATGGAATTTTCCAGGCAAGAATACTGGAGTGGGTAGCCATTCTCTTCTCCAGCAGATCTTCCCAACCCAAGAATTGGGTCTCCTATACTGCAGGCAAATTGTTTAGCATCTGAGCCACTAGGGAAGCCCAAATGAGATTATATAGAACAAGAACTCACCACCATGTGGTTAAGGAGATTCACTGCCGGCTGCACAGAGCTGTGCTCACTTCCTGACTCTAGTTGTTAAGACAGCTGGTTGTCTTCTGAGGTACAGAGATTGACAAAGCAAGTTCTCCTTTGTGAGGGACTAACAAATCTCTACATGTGATAGCATTTCCCTGGTGCTGGAGAAACCATGGTAACTGCAGAAAGTTTCTGAAGTCAGGAGCAGAGCATGGACAGCCCTGCACTCCTGAGTGGCTGCTCTTAGCTGGGTTCCAGGTGCAGACACCCACTCTCCCCTGCATCTCATCCAGGGCGGTGAGGGATGCGGTTGTGCTCCTCCTTTCATGGCAACGCTGCACAATCAACACACAGAAGCACAAGGATCTGAGCCAGGCTGCTGGCTCTAGAGTCCGGGCTCCCGGTCTCCACACTGTGCCCACTCCCTCTGCTGAGGCACTAGGGAAAGGGTCTCACATCAGAGGAGCAGGTAAATGTGAGGATACCACATGCCCCCCAGGCCAAGGAGCACCCCTCCTGAGTATGCCTCCTGGGCGTATAGACGGGACAGCCAGGTCTGGAGAGGGGCCCCTGTGCTTTGCCTGGCTGGGGAACTGGCAGCTCCCAAGATGAAATTGGAACAAATAAATGGCCAGCAGCCACCTTAAGGAGCTAAGAACCCCAATCTATGGCCCAAATCAAAGTGGAGGTAAAATTTTTAGTGTTTATTTTATTTATTTATTTGTCTGTGCTGGGCCTTCTTGCAGCATGTAGGATCTTCGATCTTTGTTGCGCCTTGTTCAGTCGCTAAGTTGTGTCCGACTCTGTGACCCCATGAACTGCAGCATGCTAACCTTCCCTGCCCTTCACCATCTCCCAGAGGTTGCTCAAACTCATGTCCATTGAGACAGTGATGCCATCCAACCATCTCATCCTCTGTCTTCCTCTTCTCCTCCTGCCTTCAATCTTTCCCAGCATCAGAGTTTTTTCCAGTGAGTCAGCTCATCACATCAGGTAGCCAAAGTATTGGAGCTTCAGCTTCAGCATCAGTCCTTCCAATGTATATTCAGGACTGATTTCCTTTAGCATTGACTGGTTTGATCTCCATGCAGTCCAAGTGACTCTTAAGAGTCTTTTCCAGCTCCAAAGTTCAAAAGCATCCAGTTGCACCACGCAGGATCTTTAGTTGTGGCATGTGGGATCTAGTTTCCTGACTAGGGATCAAACATGGGTCCCTGCCTTGGGAACTCAAGAGTCTTAGACACTGAACCACCAGGGAAGTCCTTGGAGGTCAATTTTGAAGAGTTGGGGAAATATATCATGTGTGTTACTGGAAAGAATCTCAAAACCTGTGCGCGAGCCCTTGGCTGCAGAGGAGAGCAATACCAGGTGGCAAGGATTCCTGTGATATTATCTGGTGTGATCCCCTCAGGCCAGCGGCATTCATCCTAT
Source organism: Aepyceros melampus (assembly GCA_006408695.1). Classification (NCBI taxonomy): domain Eukaryota; kingdom Metazoa; phylum Chordata; class Mammalia; order Artiodactyla; family Bovidae; genus Aepyceros; species Aepyceros melampus. Next base: position 565,821 of record SJXQ01007043.1, read on the forward strand.
CCACCCCATTTTGTTGTTGAAGAAATAGATCTAGAGAAAGTGAAAGCAATGCTCTGGGGTTAGTGCGAATTCCAGGGAAGATGCCCAGGTCTGGCATCCCTCTTGGAGCTGAGCCTTTCACATGCATCGCCTGGCAGTTGGACCATAAAGAAGGCTGAGCACCAAAGAATTGATGCTTTTGAACTGTGGTGCTGGAGAAGACTATTGAGAGTGAAAACAGAGGCTTAAAACTCAACATTCAGAAAAATAGGATCATGGCATCCAGTGCATCACTTCATGGCAAATAGACGGGGAAACAGATTTTATTTTGAGGGGCTCCAAAATCACTGCGATAGTGAGTGCAGCCATGAAATTAAAAGACGTTTACTCCTTGGAAGAAAAGCTCTGACCAACCTAGAAAGCATATTAAAAAGCAGAGACATCACTCTGCCAACAAAGGTCCATCAAAGATATGGTTTTCCAGTAGGCGTGTATGAATGTGTTGGACTGTAAAGAAAGCTGAGCACTGAAGAATTGATGCTTTTGAATTGTAGTGTTGGAGAAAACTCTTGAGAGTCCCTTGGACTGCAAGGAGATCAAACCAGTCCATCATAAAGGAAATCAATCCTGAATATTCATTGGAAGGACTGATGCTGAAGCTTAAAGTCCGATACTTTGGCTACCTGATGGGAAGAACTGACTCATTTGAAAAGATCCTGAAGCTAGGAAAGATTGAAGGCAAGAGAAGAAGGGGATGACAGAGGATGAGATGGCTGGATGGCATCACCAACTTGATGGACATGAGTGTGAGCAAGCTCCAGAAGTTGATGATGGACAGGGAAGCCTGGTGTGCTGCAGTCCATGGGGTTGCAAGGAGTCAGACATGACTAAGTGACTGAACTCACTAACTGAAGATGAGTCTTAGGTTCTACTGAACAGATGGGTTTGTGATCTCCTTTGAAAATAGAAAAGGGAGCCCTAGGAAACAAGACCCAGGTCTGTTAGGGACAGGGTTGGGAGCTGGGGTCGGGGGGAAAGGTCCAGAGGAGTCTGAAGGATGAGTCTTCGGGAAGCTGGACGGCAGGGTTCACTGTGGGTCACAGGACAGGCAGGACCAGGGTGATGAAGCCTTCAAAGAAAAATATCACAACCTGGCTGGCCATCTAAGGCCAAGGGCTGGCCATTCCCAGTGCCCAAGGACCTCTGCCCCTACTCTCTGAGCCTCCCAGCCTGCTTTCCAGTCCTGCCTCAGAGGCCTGGCCTAGCAAGCACCCTGGGGCCTGGCTGCTGCACCCGGCACGGTGCTGTGTTAGGTGCCTCTCCCCAAGACCAGTTCCTCACCCAGCAGTCTGCTGCCAGGGGACCAGCTGACCCGGGTGAAGGCTGCCCCGGCTCTGCACAGTGCCCTGGGCTCTCCAGACCAGGGGTATTTTCCCTCCCCCAGCAGCTTGACTCACTTGGACTCCTCCACATCCGGTCACAGCTCAGGCCCTGGGCAGCCAAAGACTATCTGGTCAGTCTGGCCCAGACTCTGTGCTCTAATAATACATATCCAACGAAGGAGGAAGGAAAGAAGAAAGGGAGGGGAGAGGAAAGGGGCGATGCAGGGAGCTCTTGTGTCATGTCTTCAAAATAAGCACATTTTCTCCTCCGTTTTGCAGAGCTGTGGTTCTCAAAGTACGGTCCCTGGGTCAGCAGCCTAAGGGTCACCCAAACTTTTGTAGAAATTTGAATCCTTGGACCAGACCATAACCTTCCTGAGTCAGAGACTCTGGGGTGGGGCCCCTGCTCTGTTTTTACAGCCCTCTGGGGGATTCTTGGTCAGGCTCTAATTTGCAAATCTCTGCCCCAGAAATGTCAGGAGGAAGTGTTCTTACCGCAGTCCTTTTTTTAAAAGCTAGTTCAGCCCAAGGGCTGAACTCAGGAAACAGTTTCAGCCTTCCCAGACAGTTGCCCCTGCATTGCCCGTGTTTGACCCATGGGGCGGGGCAGCGCGTGGAGGGCAGCCTTTGCAGGGCAGTGGGTCTCTAGCAGGCTGTGGCACCTCTGTGTCCCTCACATCCATTAATTCATTTGAGCTGCCTGACAAATTAAAAGACACTTACTCCTTGGACAGAAAATTAGGACCCACCTAGACAGCATATTAAAAGCAGAGACATTACTTTGACAGCAAAGGTCTGTCTAGTCAAGGCTACTATTTTTCCAGTAGTCATGTATGGATGTGAGAGTTGGACTATAAAAAAAGCTGAGCGCTGAAGAATTGATACTTGTGAACTGTGGTGCTGGAGAAGACTCTTGAGAGTCCCTTGGACTGCAAGGAGATCCAACCAATCCATTCTAAAGGACATCAGTCCTGAATATTCACTGGAAGGACTGATGATGTTGAGGCTGAAACCTGATAGAGAAGATGAGATGAGATGAGATGATCTGATGAGATGAGAAGATCTGATGAGAAGAACAGACTCATCTGAAATGACCCTGATGCTGGGAAAGATTGAAGGTGGGAGAAGAAGGGGACGACAGAGGATGAGGTGGTTGGATGACATCACTGACTCAATGGACATGAGTTTGAATAAACTCCAGGAGTTGGTGATGGACAGAGAGGCCTGGCATGCTGCAGTCCATGGGGTCACTAAGAGTCAGACCCAACTGAGTGACTGAACTGAACTGACAATCTGTGAGGGCAAATATAGCACCTCAGTTTAATAGACAGAAAAAGAGGCTCAGAGGGGTTCCCAGCTCCTTGAGGGGCAAGATCTCTGCCTGACAAGCAGTTTAAATAACCAGATGGAGAGACTCCCTGCACTTGAGTGGTAGGTCTGACCTCCTACAGCCCCACCTCTCCCCTCAGTAGGTGTGTGCCTGCATGCTAAGTCACTTCAGTTGCATCCAACTCTTTGTGACCCTATGGATTGTCGCCCACCAGGCTCCCCTGTCCATAGGATTATTTTGTCAAGAATACTGGAGTGGGTTGCCATTCCCTTCTCCAGGGGATCTTCCAGATCCAGGGATCGAACCTGAGTCTGCTGGGTCTCCTGCTTTGAAAGCAGATTCTTTACTGCTGAGCCACCAGGGAAGCCCCTCAGTAGGTGAAGGGTGCCTAACTAGGACATCCTGGGGAAGGGGAGCAGTGAGGAGCAGTGATTGTGGGCAGCATTTTCCTCTGGACCCCAACAAAGCCCACCAGTACCTCTTACACATGTAAAGTCCTCTATGTTAAAAATTCCTTCAGACAAATCAGTTCCACTTCTGGGTATATACACAAAAAATTGAAATCAGGGGCTTAGAAAAGTATTTGTATACCCATGCTCATAGCAGCATTAGTCACAAGAGCCAAAGGGTGGAAATAACCCAAATATCTATCAGTGGATGAAAATGGTAAACAAAATGGGGTATATACATGCAATGGGATATTATGAGCCATTAAACTACATAGTGACCTGAATCTAATCACAGGGTTGGGAAGATCTCCTGGAGAAGGGAAAGGCTACCCACTCCAGTATCCTGGCCTGGAGAATTCCATGGACTGTATAGTCCATGGGCTCGAAAAGAGTCGGACACATCGAAGTGACTTTCCCTTTCTTTCCAAATACACGGTTCAAGGAATTCCCTGGCAGTCCAGTGGTTAAGACTCCATATTTCTACTACAGAGAGTGAGGGTTTGATCCCTGGTCTAGGGAACTAAGGTCCTGCATGCTGCACAGTGTAGCCAAAAAAAAAAAAAAGCTTCCCCCCCCCCCCCCCCTACCACTCAAAACATGCTTGGGGCTTCCCTGGTAGCTGAGACAGTAAAGGATCTGTCTGCAGTACAGGAGACCAGAGTTCAATCCCTGGGATGGGAAGATACCCTAGAGAAAGGAATGGTAATCCACTCTAGCATTCTTGTCTGGAGAACCCCATGGACACAGGAGCCTTGGGGGTTACAGTCCATGGAGTCACAAAGAGTCAGACGCGACTGAATGACTACCACTTTCCCTTTTTCAAAAACATGGTACAACTGGAAAGACATTATGCCAAGTGAAATAAGCCAGGCATTCAAAGACAAATACTAAATGATTCCATTTCTACGGAATAAGGTAGTGAACTTCATAGAGACAAAAGGAAGAAGGGTGATTGCTAGGGGCTGGTGGGAGGAGTAATGGGAAGTTAGCATTTAATGGGTACGGAGTTTCAGTTTTGCAAGATGAATTTCAGTTTTGCAAGTCTGAGGTGGACGGTGCTGATGGTTGTCCAACAATGTGAATGTACTTAATGCCCCTGAAACTGTACACTTAAAGATGGTTAAAATGGTCAATTTCATGTCATATCTATTTTACCACAATAAAAATTGCTATCCATTAATGAGTCCCACTGCCCCCACCCCCAAATCCTCTGGAAATTGGAATCAATTTTGGGGAAACAAAGCATACATATCATTTGGCAAATATCCTACACAGCCAATGACTCCACTGTGACAAGGGAGAGAAAGTTCTGGACATTGGGTCGACTTCCTGGGCTCCCATACTCTGACACTATGACCTGATTTCAAACTTACAGTCTCTTCTTTTATGAAATGAACGGATACTATCTCAGGGTTCTGGTGAGGGCCAGAAAGGCGGTGATCTGAAAGCTCTCAGCACATAGCCAGTGCTCAGTCAACAGTAGTTACGTATGGTGTTTCCTCAGCCTGCAACAGGGCAAGCTCCTGTTTTATTCTTCAAAGCCCAGCCAGTTCAAATCCCACCTTTTCTGTGAAGCCTGCAGTAGCCTGCAGGATTGCTCACCAAACCACCTCATCCTCTGAGTCTGATGTCTGGCACAGTCATGTAACTTGAAAGAGTCAGACGGTGCTTTTTTTTTAAGAATATATATTTTTTTAATATTTATTTATTTGGCTGCTGCCTTGGGCCTTAGTTGTGGCACACAGGTTCCTCGATCTTTGTTGTAGTGTGTGTGTGTTAGTTGCTCAGTCGTGTCCGACTCTTTTCGACTCCATGGACTATATGTGGAATTCTTACCTGTGGCATGAGAACTCTTAGTTGTGGCATGTGGGATCTTTGTTCCTTGACCAGGGATCCAACCCAAGCCCCTTGCGCTGAGAGCATGGATTCTTAGCCACTGGATCACCCCAGATGGTGCCTTGCCATGATGTCTCTCCTTTCACTCTGGTCACTTGACTCCTGGGAACCAAGCCCTAGCAACTGACAGCGGACAGGTTGAATGAGTAAGAAACAAGCCTCTGTCACTGAAGCCTCGGAGATTTGGAGATTGCTTGTTTCCCCGGTGTAACCCAGCTCAGGGCTACTCCCAGTGTGGTTTTGCTTTTGCAGCCCTGGCATCCCCTGGGGGCTGGTTAGAGATGCAAATAATCAGGCCCCATCCTTGACCTACTGAACCAGATTCTGCATAAAGCACTAAGCATGGCTTCTCTCCCAGAAAGGTGCTCAGTGGCTATTATTTCTTGCCCAGTCCTCTGAGGTTTTACAGAAGACTCTGCTAATAGCCTACTTAAGAGCTGCCTTCCTCTTCTCCCTACTGAGAACTCAGGTTTCTGTTGCTGTTCAGTTGCTAAGTCTTGTCTGACTCTGTGAACCCACAGACTGCAACACACCAGGCTTTTCTGTCCTTCACCATCTGCTGGAGCTTGTTCAAACTCATGTCCATTGAGTCATTGATGCCATCCAACCAGCTCATCCTCTGTCGCCCCCTTCTCCTGCCCCCAGTCTTTCCCAGCATCAGGTCTTTTTCAGTGCATATTGGAGCTTCAGCTTCAGCATCAGTCTGTCCAATGTATGTTCAGGATTGATTTCCTTTAGGATTGACTGGTTTGATCTTGCTGTCCAAGGAACTCTCAAGAGTCTTCTCCAGCACTGAAGGATTGGCAATGTGCTCAGATGAAAACACTCAGTTTCCCAGATTCCCTTGCAGCTAAGGGTAGTCATGTGACCTGGTCCTAGTCATGTGACCTGGTTCATTTCTGACCCAGAGGAAGTCAGAGTAGGGCTTCAGGGAATTCTTGTCAAAGGCCACAGGCCTGGGTGGCAGGTTTCTCTGGCTCTGGGCCTTGTCCTCCCCCTTCCTTCCTGTCTGTTACTTGGATGTGGTGGCAGATTGTTACCCAGTGGCTCCCAGGACTCATGCATTCCTGTGTTCACACCCTCAGGCAGCCCCCACCCACATTGGATCTGGGCTGGTCAGAGCCTAACTCTGACCAGTAGAATGTGGTTGCAGTGAGGTTCAGGGACTTCTGCTCTCAACCTGGAGCTTGCCTACAGGAGATCTTTTGACAGGAGATCATATTCCTGTCAAAGGGAGGGACAGCCAACCAACTCATCATCCAGATCTGAAGCCAGGGAGTCACCTCACCTCCTTTTCATCTGCAACCAATTGGTCACCAGGACAGTCCCCACCCATGGCCCAAGTCCATCCCAGATCCATGGGGCAGCCATCTACTGACCTCCTGTCTTCCTCCCTGCCTGGTCTCCCCACCCTGCATCGAGCCTAATGTAGATGGATGTCATAGTGATCCTTCTAGGGAATTCCCTGAAGGCCCAGTGGTTTGAACTCTACACTTTCATTGCCAGGGAACCAGGGACAATCCCTGGTCAAGGAACTAAGATCCTGAAAGCCATGTATTGCCACCAAAAAAAAAAAAAAGAAGATTGACCTTTCTAAATACAGATCTGAAGATCATTCCCCAATGCTTTAGGGTAAGTCCCATGGCCCCAGGATGACCTACACATCTACATGTGACATAGCTACTGCCTCACTCTCCAGCCCCCTCTCTGTCCATTCCCTTCTCTAAATACCATGGATGGGACATGCCACGCTGCTCCCTATTTCTCACACCAGCTTTGCCTATTGATAGCTCCATGTCTCTGCTTCAGCAACGACAAATGTCATCCTTCATGTTGACTCAGTACCATGGTCTCTTCAGGCTGCTCAAACGAAATACTACAGACTGGGTGGTTTAAACAACAGAAATTTAATTTCATGATCTTGGAGGCTGGAAGTTCAAGATCAAGGTAGGTTTCATTCTCTGTTTTTTGTTTGTTTGTTTGTTTGTTTAAATGTCTTTATCTTTTGTTCTACCTTGTTCCGAGGAGATTAGCTTGCCTATTTGGAGGTCTGGGGTCTTCTGCTCTTGTTTAGAAGTTGCTCTGTAGGAGTTGTTCCATATTTTGATGAGTTTTTGATATATTGGTAGAGGAGGCAGGTGGTATCCCCATCTTACTCCTCTGCACCTTCTTCTGCTCTGAAAGCATCTTGGTAGGTTTCATTCTGATGCTTCTTGTCTCAGCTTAAAGGCGGCTGCCATCTGGCTATGAGCTCACGTGATATGTGAGCATGGGGAGAGAGGCAGTGAGTTCTCTGGCATCTCTCCTATAAGGACACTAATTCTATAAGATCAGGACCCCACCCTCATGACTTCATTTGACCATAGTTACTTGTGGAGGGGCCCCATCTCTAATTACAGCCACCCTGGAGGTTAGGGCTTCAGTTTATGAATTTGGGAAGGAAACAGAATTCAATCCATAATATACATTCAATTAGTAGTGACTGGGAATTCTCTGGTGGTCCAGTGCTTAGGATTTCATGCTTTCACTACCAAGGGCACAAGTTCAATCCTGGTTGGGGAATTAAGATCCCACAAGCTTTGTGGCAAGGCAAAAGAGAGAGAGAGAGAAATTAGGACTGGCTGCCTAGAGAACTGTGTCAAAAAGAATTCTGAGGTCCTTCCCAGGTTCTGTGGTAAAAAGAGCTATGGTTGATTAGTCACGTCTACCTATGGTTGATTATTCATGTCTACCTGGGGCTTCCCTGGTGGCTCAGATGGTAAAGAATCTGCCTGTAATACAGGAGACCCATCTTTGATCCCTGGTTCAGGAAGATTCCCCTGGAGGAGGGCATGACAATCTATTCCAATGTTCTTGTCTGGAGAATCCCCATGGACAGAGAAGCCTGGTGGGCTACAGTTCAAAGGGTCACAAAGAGTCAAACATGACTGAGTGACTGATACTTTCACTTTAATCTGGGGCTTGGAAAGGAGGGATTGTGGCAGCCCGTGTACTGTGTATTTTTCTTGTCTGTTTTATGTGTTTATCTTTTCCACTCTCTCTTTTGGCCCAAGCACAATGCCTGACACATTCTAGGCTCTCAATACAGTTTTTGATGAATGAATCAAGTGAGTAGTTGTCTCAAAGCACATTTCTCATCCATGGTCTCACTTAAGCTTCACAGCAGAATGCAAGGTCGGTCCAAACAATTAAAGATGCTTAGAAATCTCCTTGAAAGTGTTCACACCTCTCTCTGTCTCTCACTCCATTCTGGAGTTGCTGCATTTGACCTAGAGGCTGCATGGATGCCTGGACCAGAGTCTGTCTGGATCACAGGTGGCTCTTGCTGCCACTGTCTCCTAGAGCAGCTGAGGCCTTCGCCCTTCCTGCTGTCCCCCAACACTCCTGCATCCTCATTCGTCCCAGAGCCACCAACCCCATACTCTGGCTACCAATCACTTCAAATGAGTCAAACACATGCTGTGGCCTCCAGTCTGACAGAGCAAGGGGATTGAGTGGGGACTGATTAACCTTTTGATGGGAGTTGGGGCATGTGTTAACCATTGCTGTGATACAGGAAATTGAGAGCAGGTGAGGGTGTATGTGATGGGGGAAGGGTGTCATGCTTAAAGGAAAAATGTACTCAAGTCTCTAGTATACCACAGGGCTTTCCAGGTGACTCAGTGGTAAAGAAACCATCTGCCAATGCAGGAAACGCGGGTTCAGTCCCTGGGTCAGGAAGATCCCCCTGGAGGAGGACATGGAAACCCACTCCAGTATTCTTGCCTGGAAAATCCCACGGACAGAGAAGCCTAGCGGGCTTCAGTCCATGGGGTCACAGAGTTGAACATGACTGAGCAACTAAGCATGCACTGAAGTCTCCAGTATACCTGTTAGCAATGCAGCTTATGTAATTGTGAGCATGTGTCTGAGTGTGTGTGTGTTGTGGTGCTGCCTCTCCCCCGCCTATCGCCCCTGTGCCCATGCTCAGCCATGCTGCCTCTGCCAGCCTGGCTGTGTGCCTGGAGCCCCTTCAGGGCTGCGGTAGACACCCTGCCCAGGCCTCGCTCCTGGCTGCCTGCTAAGACTTCTCCCCACAGGGCACTAGTTCTCAGGCAGCGCCATGCTTAGCCCTGTGACATGTGCTCCTGCCCATGAGGAGCTCGTGGCCAGCATCAGCAGCTGGACCATGCTGGGCTGTGTGTTGGGAAGGCCAGAGACCATGCCCCCATCTGGTTGGGTGGCAAGGACAGGTAAGCAGGCACAGTGGTGTGTGGGTGTGTTTCAGGCCAGTGAACCCTGCTGTTTGCCTGCAGTCATGGTGGGAGCATGGGGCTGGGAAGGGGAGACCAGATCTGAGGGGGTTGTTGGAGCCACGCACTAATGTGCTAAGTCACTTCAGTTGTGTCCAACTCTTTGCCACCCTGTGTACTTACTATAGCCTGCCAGGCTCCTCGGTCCATGGGATTCTCCAGGCGAGAATACTGGAGTGGGTTGCCATGCCCTCCTTCAGGGATCTTCCTGACCCAGGGATTGAATCACAGTCTCCTCAGATTCTTTATTGTCCGAGACACCAGGGAAGCCCCAGGCAGCAAAGAGCAGGCGCCTGCTCTCTGGGTCTCGTGACCTCAAGAACAAAGCAGGATTTCTTGCAGCCCATTCACTTGGGGTTCTCTCTCCTTACCATGGCCACTGTCTCATGAAGTTGCTATTGGGAGAGAAGGAAGCTGAGCCCAGCTCTGCTACGTGCTTAAGGTAGGGGTCCAGGGCCCAGCTGTCAACCAGAGTCTGGCGTCCAGCGAGTTTCCCAAGGCTACATAAAGCCGGCGATCATCTCCCGGACCCTTCCCTGGCCATCTCAGGACATCCACAGGGAGGGTGCCGGCCTTTCCACTTCCTCAGCATCTTCCTGCAGGTCCTGCTTGTCCAGCCAAGAAAGCAGTGGAGCCCCTGGGGTGGAGTCACAGGGAGAAAGTGAGGCGCCCATGCTCTGGGGGAACAGCCTCGCCACTGAGTACCCAACCCCTCCAGTGGTGTGTTGAGAAATGGTCAGGTCTCTGTTCAAAGCCTGCTTGTGGACAAACTTGAGTCCTGTGGCAAGAACCCAGGGTGACTCACTCTTTAGGAGGCTCCTGACTCCCCAGGAAAGTTGTTTTATGTTTATTGCTTTGTAAGAATGAAACTGGGGAATTTACTGGTGGTCCAGTGGTTAGGACGAGGTTCTTCTACTGAAGTGGGGTGAGAGTTCAATACATGGTCAGGGAACTAAGATCCCATAAGCCACATGGCTTGGCCAAAACATAAATAAATAAAAAGTAAATGGACTCTTCACAGCCATTTTCTGCCCATCGTGTGTCTTCTGCTGTGGGCTCCCAGAATGGGGCCAGGGCTGTACAGCCTCTATCAGCAACCCTGGCCCCCTGCCTCCCTAACTAACAGAGCCCCACTTTCAACCAGGCTGCAATATACTCTGCTTGGTCTAAGCCAAGGGTAATTCCAGTCCCTTTGCTCTTGACCCTGGCTGATGACAAGTAATAACTTCTGGGAAAATACAGTTTTCACTTATATAGGGAAAGGGCCATTCTTATCATTCCTTTCCTGCTGTGTGTGGTCCTGCAAGGGTATAGAGCTGAGGCAGACGTCCTGCCTGGAAGGCTGCATCACTACAGAGGGCCACCTCTGGTTAACATGATGGAGCCTGTTTTTGTCACTGAGCAGGACCCTGTGGGGGCTTTCTGGGACAGACTTCTCCCCTATATCCTCTGCTTTAGCTCTTCTTTGTAATTCCTAGATAATAGTATCTGATGCACACTTGCAGAGTTGTTTTACAGATGCTAAGACCCCAATCAAATGGAAGAAATTAACTAATTGATGACTAAAAGCATATAGCCTCCAGACCTACTGGTGCCTAAGGATTAAAAAAGTTAACCCCTGTGACACCACTGTGTTCCCTCACCATAAGCCAATCAGAGAACTGTGACGAGCTGATCACATACCCTGGGACGCTCCCCCTCACCTGGCCTTTAAAATGTTTTGCTGAAATCCTTTAGGGAGTTTAGGGACTTTGAGCATGAACCATGTGGTCTTTTTGCTTGGCACTTTACAAGAAACATTGCACTTTGCCCCAGGCTGGTATCAGTAGATTGGCTTTACTCCATGTGGGTAAGCAGACCCAAGTTTGGTTCAGTAACACTGTGACCAATTTCAATTCTGCTTTGTTTTTAATCTATTTTTGTCTGTGCTGGGTCTTTGTTGCTGTGTACAGGCTTTCTCCACTTGCAGGGAGCAGGGGTTAGTCTCTGGCTGCAATGTGTAGGTTTCTCATTGCAGTGACTTCTCTTGTTGTGCCACTTCAGTAGTTGTGGTACACGGGCTGGGCTGCCTGTGGCATGTGGAATCTTCCCAGACCAGGGAAGATTCTCAGTGACCTCCACATTGGCAGGCAGCCTCTCGGTGACTGAACCAACAGGGAAGTCCTCTGCATAGTATTTTAAAGTTCATCTATTGTCATCACTCTTACATTTTACAAAAAGGACCATGTCTTTCACTAATTTCCTATTTTAAGAAAATCTTAAAATTTTGTATGTATGTACAATATGTATCTTACATACAGTTCTTGTATGTAAGTTGAGGAAATGAGAATGGATCAGTGAGGTCAAGGGAAGTTCACGATCACCTGGACCAGTGGATAAGATCAAATGCCTATTCAAATGGAATTTGAAAATTTATGTGAACAAATGAGAATCCCACAGAAGCCTGACAGTCCTACAGTCCATAGCGTCTCAAAGAGTCAAACATGACTGAAACGACTTAGCGTGCATGTGAACGGATTCGGTTTTCTACAAGTGTCCTGGTAAATATTGCTGGAATAAACAAATTCTGGTTTCAAGGTTTTGTAAGTCAACATTTCAAGGTTTTGTAAGATTCTTAAACCTATGATTGCAAACTTTCCCTATTCAGGAGAGATCTTGTCCCTTTCCATTAAGAAGTGAACCAGCAGAAAATGAATTTTATAATGAAATTGTACCCTAAAAAGTATAGTTTTAACTTCCATTGTATAGTAATAGGCATGTAAATATTTGCTTTTTCTTTATCTCACAAGATATAATGGCTGGCTCAGGGCCTGTTTTCCTTAATCATCTGTGTCATTGACTCCCATTCTGTCAAAGTTTTTCATTAACCTCAAGCTTGCAGCCTTGAACTTGGATTAAACTTATCTAGCCAGGGCTGAATTAAAGAATATGTGGCTCATATAGTTTCCTCTTTCCACAAATTGCTGAACTAACTTGGTACTCCTGTTTTGCAGGCCTTTGTTATACAATGTAATTAACCATCCTTATCATTAAACCTCAGTCATTGGGTTTTCTGTCACTAGCAGCCATTACATTCCTGAATAGCGGAGAATTTTCAGGAAGGATTCCAAGGAGGTATTTCCCTTCTAGGATTCCCCGTCACAGCTGCTCACACCCAAAGCAGGAAGACACTGCTGACTCTTCCTTCACTGACCCCAATCCTCCCAACCTGTCACCTACCTCCCAAGTATATTTTGAACTAGTCCATCTTTTTCTGTTCTTTGCCATAGTGGAGTCGCAGCAACTGTGTCATCTCTTGCCTCTGCTCTGTCATCTCAGTAGCCTCCCAAATGGTTCCCTTGCTCCCATACTCACCTTCTTTAAAGCAGAGTGAACTTTAAAAAATATATAGATCTGATCCTGACACTCTCATCCTTAAAGAAGCCATAACTTCTCCTTGGACACAGGAGAAGATCTTAGATCCACGATAGGGTATATAACTTTGTATTGGTTGCCTAACAAATAACCACAAACTTTAGTTAAGAGAACACCCAAGTATAATACAGTTTCCTTGAGTCTGGGCATGACTGAATCGGGCTGTTGCTCAAGGTCCCACAAGGCTGCAGTCAAGGTGTCCACTGTCTGTGAGTGCTCATCCAAGGACTCATCATGGAGTGTCTTCCCACTCACATTTCATTGGCCAAAGCTATTTACATGATAACACCTAACTTCAAAGAAGGCAAGAAAATGCAACCCTGCTATTGATATCAAGCAGGACCCTGTGGGGTTCCTGGGCACAAAGGCCTTTTCTGTGCGCCCCCGCTTATTGTTTTTTTGTTATTGTTGTTCAGTCCCTCAGTCCTGTCCAACTCTTTGTGACCCCATGGACTGTAGCACACCAGGATTTCCTGTCCTTCACCATCTCCTGGAATTTGCTCAAATTCCGGTCCATTGCATCAATGATGTCATCAAATCATTAAACCATCTCATCTTCTGTCTTCCCCTTCTCCTCCTGCCATCAATCTTTCCCAGCATCAGGGTCTTTTCTAATGGGTCAGCTCTTCACATCAGGTGGCCAAAGGATTGGAGCTTCAGCTTCAGCGTCAGTCCTTTCAATGAATATTCAGGGTTGATTTCCTTTAGGATTGACTGGCTTCATCTCCTTGCTGTCCAAGGGACTCTCAAGAGTCTTCCCCAGCACCATAGTTTGAAAGTTTGCTTTTTTCAGTTCAGTCTCTCAGTCGTGTCTGACTCTTTGTGACTCTGTGGACTGCAGCATGTCAGGCTTCCATGTCCATTACCAACTCCTGAGCTTGCTCAAACTCATGTTCATCGAGTTGGTGATGCCATCCAACCTTCTCATCCTCCAGCATCCCCTTCTCCTCCTGCCTTCAATCTTTCCCAGAATCAGGGTCTTTTAAGATAAGTCAGTTCTTTGCTCAGGTGGCCAGAGTACTGGAGTTTCAGCTTCAGCATCAGTCTTTCCAATGAATATTCAGGACTGATTTCCATTAGGATTGAATGGTTTGATCTCCTTGCAGTCCAAGGTCTTCTCCAACACCACAGTTCAAAAGCATCAATTCTTCAGCACTCAGCTTTCTTTATGGTCTAATTTCACATCCATACATGGTTACTGGAAAAACCAGTAATCAGAGTCAGCAAAGTAATGACTCTGCTTTTTAATGTGCTGTCTAGCTTGGTCATAGCTTTTCTTCCAAGGTGCAAGCCTCTTTTAGTTTCATGGCTGCAGTCACCATCTGCAGTGATTTTGGAGCCCCCTACCCAAATTAAGTCTCTCACTGTTTCATTGTTTCCCCATCTATTTTCCATGAAGTGATGGGACCAGATGCCATGATCTTAGTTTTTTGAATGTTGAGTTTTAAGCCAGATGTTTCACTCTCCTCTTTCACTTTCATCAAGAGGCTCTTTAGTTCCTCTTTGCTTTCTGCAATAAAGGTGGTGTCATCTGCATATCCGAGGTTATTGATATTTCTCCCGGCAATCTTGATTCTAATTTGTGCTTCATCCAGCCTGGCATTTGTATTTTAATCTTTGTTAATTTATTTGGCTGTGCCAGGTCTTAGTTGCATCACCTGGGATTTTTGATCTTTGTTACAGCATGCAGGCTCTTAAGTTGAGGCATGCAAACTCTCAGTTGTGGCATGTGGGATGTAGTTCCCTAAGTAGGGATCAGACTCTGGCCCCCTGCTTTGGGCACATGGAGTCTTAGTCATTGGACCACCAGGAAAGACCCTGTTCTCCATTTCTTTGATTACAGGAAATAGACTTCTTCTGTCTCCATGACCTTCCCTGAGTTCCTACAGCAGGTTCAATAGCTGCTAATTAGGGAAGGAAAGGGTTGCAGAGACAGGATTGAAAGTGAAAGTGTTAGCTGCTCAGTTGTGTCCTACTCTTTGGGACCTCATGGACTGTAGCCCACCGGGCTCTTCTGTCCATGTGGATTCTCCTGGCAAGAATATCGGAGTTGTTTGCCATTTTCTTCTCCAGGGGCTCCTCCCAACCCAGGGATCGAACCTGGGTTTCCTGCATTTGCAGGCAGATTCCAGAGACAGAGACAGGGAAGTAACAGCCAAAAGAAACAACAGTGCTGGCTTGGGACAAGGTTCTGGTTTCCCATCAGGGGATACACTCAATATCTTTGAACTGTTTTGCAGATACTGAAACACCCACCAGGTGGGCAAAGTTAAAGGTTAATGACACTAGACTGCCCACAAGCACAAAGACACCAGAAGGGCTGGAACAAGAAGGTGGAGGATGCTGACTCCCACTTACCTCGCACCAACCAATCAGAAGAATGTCCACAAGCTGATCATGCCCTCTTTGAACTGTTACTTCTCACTAGCTCCTCCAAGTTGGACCACACAGTTTTAAGAGCATTAGCCCACAGTGGCCCTGTTTGCCTGGCGAAGCAATAATGCTATTCTTTTTTACTTCACCCAAAACTCTGTCTCTGAGATTTAGTTCAGTGCTGGGGTTCAGAGGCCAGATTCAGCTTCACTACATGGGTGAGAGGAGGAGAGATGGAATCTTTGTGCACAGTGCTAATGTCTATCCCAGCTACTATGAGGGACTTTATGATCTGCCACTGGAAACCAATACACTTCACCTAATGCTCCTGGACTGTCTATCAGCCTGGTGACTCTATAAAGAAAGAAAATGAAATTAGTTTGGCATGACTTAGTAAATTAAACACTGGCTCTGGGACTTCCTGTTGGTCCAGTGGTTAAGAATCCATCTTCTAATGCCGGGGACACAGGTCAATCCCTGCTTGGGGAACTAAGATTCCATGCCACAGGGCAACAAAGCCTGAGAACCACAACGAGAGAAACCTGGGTTGGCAATTACTGATCCTGTGTTCTGCAACTAGAGAGCCCTGCATGTCAGAACTAAGACCCAGCGCAGCCAAAAAAACTCCAAAACAAAATAGCAACAACAGAAAAACACTGGCTGTAATGACTGGTATATTCTCTATTAAAAAAAAAAGTTTTATTTATTTCTTTCTATTTTTGTCTGTGCTAGATCTTTGTTGCCGCACCGACTTTTCTCTAATTGTGCAGAACAGGGGCTACTTCTAATTGTGGTGCACACGATTCTCTTGCTGTGGAGCACAGGCTCTAGGGTGCGCAGGCTTCAGTAATTGTGGCTCCCAGGCTCTAGAGCACAGGCTCAGTTGTTGTGATGCACGGGCTTAGTTGCTCCGTGTCATGTGGGATCTTCCTGGATTAGGGATTGAACCCATGTCTCCTGCATTGGCAAGTGAATTCTTTACCACTGAGCCTCTAGAGAAGCCCTCTTTTTTTTTTTTCACACCTTAAAAATATTCTAATTTAATTTTTTTTTGACATAAATTACTGAACCCTGTTTAATTTTCTATCTTTATCCTAAATCTGTTATTTTGAATATCATTGATCTAGGATTGCTAATGCCTGGTGATGTCACAAGACCACTAATCAGTTCAGTTCATTTGCTCAGTTGTGTCTGATTCTTTGTGACCCCATGAATCGCGCAGCACGCCAGGCCTCCCTGTCCATCACCAACTCCCGGAGTTCACTCAAACTCACGTCCATCAGGTCAGTGATGCCATCCAGCCATCTCATCCTCTGTCGTCCCCTTTTCCTCCTGCCCCCAATCCCTCCCAGCATCAGAGTCTTTTCCAGTGAGTCAACTCTTCACATGAGGTGGCCAAAGTACTGGAGTTTCAGCTTCAGCATCATTCCTTCCAAAGAAATCCCAGGGCTGAGCTCCTTTAGAATGGACTGGTTGGATCTCCTTGCAGTCCAAGGGACTCTCAAGAGTCTTCTCCAACACCACAGTTCAAAAGCATCAATTCTTCGGCGCTCAGCCTTCTTCACAGCCAACTCTCACATCCATACATGACCACTGGAAAAACCATAGCCTTGACTAGATGGACCTTTGTTGGCAAAGTAATGTCTCTGCTTTTGAATATGCTATTTAGGTTGGTCATAACTTTCCTTCCAAGGTGTAAGCGTCTTTTAATTTCATGGCTGCAGTCACCATCTGCAGTGATTTTAATGCTCTTACAAAAAGGTAATGCACAATGTCACCAGGCTGGGGACCTAGGAGGCTCCTGAATTTCCCTCCTCTCGTGGATCCACTGAAAGTATAGCACCACATGGAGCAATTCCCTGTAACAGAGATCCAGAAACTGTCAAATCGTCTTCTAAAGCATGGTGCACTCTGCATTCCCGCCAGCAACGAATGAACGCTTCGGCTACCCCACATCCTCGTCAACATTTAGTCTTGTTTTGTTTAGTGTATTGGCCATTCTAATAGATGAGTAGTGGCAATATTCAAGTTCCTTTTGTTTCCAATTTGTATTGTAAGTGATGACCGTCTAATGTGTAGCTAATTGTTCTGGCATTCTCTCAGGGATAAAAAGGAACTTATGAATCTATGGTTTCTTAACACATGCATAATCCATTGCCAAAAAAGTAATTGCATGATATTCATTGTAACAGTGTTGTAAAGGCATTTGTTTATAGTCAAGGCAATTACAAAGTCTGGGATGGATGATCAAAAGTGTTATGAATACTCAAGGCTCTGTGTGTGTGAGTAACCAAAGATGGTTGAAGCCAACTGAGGCTTAACTTCAAGGGTAGGAGAAGACTTGGCCTTTCTATATGGGTGGAAGAAGGCAGGAGGTGTCCTGACCTTCCATGGGCCCGGTTGGGACTCCCCATCTGAGGATAACCAGATCATGCCGTGAGTGCACCTCTTAGAGGAAGCTCTTCCTGGTACTTGCTCAAGATTTCCAGTGAATGGAGATCAGCCCAGTCTCCAGGAATCTACGAGATGCTGACTTAACCTTTGAGCTTTGACTCAGATGGGAGAGCCAGAGGGAGAGAGGTCACTGGCACCACCACATGATGGAAGCAGAGAGTGAAACCAGAGAATGGAGTGAAGAGGAGACAGTACCAAGGGTCAACCCCTTGGCTTCCCTGGGATGGCGTTTGCTGAACTTCTGCACAGGGAGGCACACCCAAGTTCCCCTAAGTGACCACGAGAGCTATTCAAGTGGGCAAGCACAGAGCTCTTTCATTGATGGGAACTCAGTTATCCTTCCCTCAGCTTTCCCTCCTGGACTCTGCACAGTCCTTTCCGGATCGTAGGAGTTTACTGAGAGGCACCACCTCTGGCTGAGGGGGCAGGGACGCTTACCTGGGGTGGGATTTGTCTGTTTGGTTTTTGTTTTTTAATCTCTGGTGTTTTCTTCTTTTTGTATGTGGTTGCGCTGGGTCTTCTTGCTGTGTGAGGGCTTTCTCTAGTTGCAGCAAGTGGGGACCACTCCTCCTTTCAGTACCTAAGCCTGTCATTGCGAGAGCATCTCTTGCCGCAAAACACAGGCTCTAGAGCGCAGGCTCAGTAGTTGTGGCATGAGGGCTTAGCTGCCCTGTGGCATGTGGGATCTTCCCAGATCAGGGATCAAATCCATGTCCCCTACATTGGCAGGAGGAGGCTTATCCACTGCACCAGCAGGGAAGTCCTGCTGGAGAGGTGGGATTTGGACTACATATTGAGGAAAAGATGGAGGAGGTGAAGACTGAGGACTGGCAGGTCAGCATAGAATCTGATTGGTCTGGAGCAGGAAGTTCCTGGATGTGGTGGTGGAGGGGGGATTGGCCAAAATGTTGAGCTGGAGACAAACTGCAGAGGCCTTGAAGGTTGGCTAAAGCTTTCAGATACTTCACCAGGAAGCCATGGGATGCCTCTGATGTGGGACTTGACATCTATAAGTCTGAGTGAAGCCAAGACTAATCTGACAGTGAGCTGTGGAACAGGCTGGACAAGAGAGACTGGAGACAGAGAGGTGTATCCTAGGCTATGGTCATGGTCAGAGCCCAAAGTGAGATGTGTGGGGGCCAAACTGGAAAAGGAAAGGGAAAGACAGAGAAAGGGGTTTGATCCCTGCTCCGGGAAGCTCCCACATGCCTCAGAGCCACTAAGCCCACGAGGCACAATTACTGAGCCAGTGCTCTAGAACAGGAACTGAAACACTAGGCCACGTGCCACAGCTGCTGAAGCCTGTGTGCCCTAGAGCCCGTGCTCTGCAACAAGAGAAGCCACTGCAGTGAGAAGCCCACGCATCACAACCAAGAGTAGCCCCTGCTCACCACAGCTAAAGAAGGCCCAGCTGCGTGAACGGAGATCCAACACAGCCAAAACGAAATAAATACACCTTAAAAAAAACCAAACCCTCTGTTCACAACCTATATGACTGCTTGCTTTTAGGTAGCTCTGTTCAAAGAAAGAGAGCCCTAACTGGTAGCATATGCATATTTCCAACTGTTTGGAATGGGAAAGACTAGAGATCTCTTCAAGAAAATTAGAGATAACAAGGGAACATTTCATGCAAAGGTGGGCACAATAAAGGACAGAAATGGTATGGACCTAACAGGAAACAGAAGATATTAAGAAGAGGTGGCAAGAATATACAGAAAAACTATACAAAAATGATTTTCACAACCCAGATAATCACGATGGTATGATCACTCACCTAGAGCCAGATGAAAGGTTGTTGTTGAATCACGACACCGGGATTCTTGGCCTCCGGAGGAGAAGAATTCAATCCGGGGCCCCAGACGAGGCTTGATCGCTCAGAGCTTTTGTGTAATAAAGTTTTATTAAAGTATAAAGGAGATAGAGAAACTTCTGACATAGGCATCAGAAGGGGGCAGAAAGAGTACCCACTTGGTAGTGTTAGCAATGGAGTTATATACTCTCCAGTAAATCCAAAGAATGTCTGGAGGTTGTGAAGACCTCACCAGACCTACTCCCATAATTTACATTTTAAGATAACAGAATTAACCAGGTTTAATCCAGAGACTGTCCTCCGGCAGAATACATTGTTGTTGTATAATCCTAAGGAACGTAGAGAAGAAAAAAGTTTGTCCTTTCTTCCTCCCTGAGAATTTCAGACCCCTCTCTCCTTGGGGACCCCTAGACTTCTTATCAACCTGCCTAGGAAATGAGTCTCTCACAGACATCCTGGAATGTGAAGTCAAGTGGGCCTTAGGAAGCATCACTACAAAGAAAGCTAGTGGAGGTGATGGAATCAGTTGATGGACCAGGCTCCTCCGTCTGTGGGATTTTCCAGGCAAGAGTACTGGCTTGGGGTGCCATCGCCTTCTCCGAGCAGCAGTAGATAGCATATTAAAAAGCAGAGACATTAGTTTGTTCATAAAGGTCCGTCTAGTCAAGGCTATGGTTTTTCCAGTGATCATGTATGGATGTGAGAGTTGGGCTACAAGGAAAACTGAGCACCAAAGAATTGATGCTTTTGAACTGGGTGTTGGAGAAGACTCTTGAAAGTCCCTTGGACTGCAAAAAGATCCAACCAATCCCTCCTAGAGGAGATCAGTCCTGAGTGTTCATTGGAAGGACTGATGCTGAGGCTGAAACTCCAGTACTTTGGCTGCCTGATGTGAAGAGCTGACTCATTTGAAATAACCCTCATGCTGGGAAAGATTGAGGGCAGGAGAAGAAGGGCAAGACAGAGGATGAGATGGTTGGATTGCATCACCGAATCAGTGGACATGAGTTTTGGTAAATTCTGGGGGTGGGTGATGGACAGGGAGCCCTGGCGTGCTGTGGTTCATTGAGTCGTGAGAGTCGTACACTACCGAGCGACTGAACTGAACTGAACTGCATGCTTTAGTGGTTTTCACTACTTTCTTTAACTTACGTCTGAATTTTGCAATAAAGAGTTCATGATCTCAACCACAGTCAGCTCCAGGTCTTATTTTTGCTGACTGAGTAGAGCCTCTCCATCGTCAGCTGAATATAATCTCATTTTGGCATTGATCATCTGGTGATGTCCATGTGTAGGTTTGTTCTCTTGTGTTGTTAGAAGAGGGTTTTTGCTATGATCAATATGTTCTCTTCCCAAAACTTAGTTAGCTTTTACCCTACTTCATTTTGTCCTCCAAGCCAGACTTGCCTGTTACTCCAGTTATCTCTTGACTTCCTACTTTTGCATTCTAGTCCACTGTGATGAAAAGGACATCATTCAGTGGTGTTAGTTCTAGAAGGTCTTGTAGGTATTAATAAAACCATGCATCTCAGCTTCTTTGGCATTAGTGCTATGGACATAGACTTGGATTACTCTGAGAATGCAAAGAAATAGAGGAAAACAATAGAATGGGAAAGAGTAGAGATCTCGTCAAGACAATTAGAGATACCAAGGGGACATTTCATTCAAAGATGGGCTCCATAAAGGACTAAAACAATATGGAACTAACAGAAGCAGAAGATATTAAGAAGAGGTGGCAAGAATACACAGAAGAACTATACAAAAAAGATCTTCATGACCCAGAAAACCATGAAGTTGTGATCACTCACCTAGAGGCAGACATCCTGGAGTGCAAAGTCAAGTGGGCCATAGGAAACTTCACTATGAACAGTTAGCGANATGGTGATGGACATGGAGGCCTGGCGTGCTGCGATTCATGGGGTCGCAAAGAGTCAGACACGACTGCGCGACTGAACTGAACTGAACATGAATGGAGTTGCTTTTGCTATATAGTCTCTATTTTATATATGTATTTATGCATATATATTTATGTATATAATTTATAAATTATATATATAAATACACATGCAACATATTCTTTAAAGGTTTGGTAAAAATCAATGTTAAAAGCATGAGCTCCATATATTCTGAAGGAAATACTGATAATATCTGATTATCAACCTGTCAACTAAAAAAAGATATACAACTTGAGATTTGTGAGTTAAGTTTTATTTGGGGGAAAAATGAGGACTGCAGCCCGGGAGGCGGCATCTCAGATAGCTCTGAGAGACTGCTCCAAAAGGGCAGTTGGGGAAAGTCAATATATAAAGTATATAATTTATAAATTATATATATAAATACACATGCAACATATTCTTTAAAGGTTTGGTAAAAATCAATGTTAAAAGCATGAGCTCCATATATTCTGAAGGAAATACTGATAATATCTGATTATCAACCTGTCAACTAAAAAAAGATATACAACTTGAGATTTGTGAGTTAAGTTTTATTTGGGGGAAAAATGAGGACTGCAGCCCGGGAGGCGGCATCTCAGATAGCTCTGAGAGACTGCTCCAAAAGGGCAGTTGGGGAAAGTCAATATATAAGGTTTTGTTGAAGGGGGAGTTCAATACCATGAAGCACTCAATTTACAAAAGGTTTTTTGTTAGTCATGAGGGTCTGATTTCACCATGAAGGGGTTTAGTGCTTCTCTAGATATGAAGAGATGCAAATATTGAGATAATAAAATCTGTTTCTGAAAACATCCAACTATCTAAAGACCTGTCCCACCAGATTCCCTGGAGCACAGAGTGCCTCACTCCAGCCTGAACTCCCTCAGGGGTTGTTGAAGGTCAACAGCTATAGCAGCATGGGGTTTAATCTCAGTAGAGGCAGATAGCAAATGCCTTGTTCAGTCATTGGCAATGCTCTTGGTAAGTGCCAATTTGTAGTTGACAAACCCAATTTTTATAATTGTCATTCAATTAATGCATTTATTACTTTTGCTGATTCAAATTTACAACTAACACTTTCTACAAAACAGTCATCTATTCTTATTCCATAGATTGATTGACAATTTAAAATTACTTATTGAAATGTAATACTAATTAGTGAATAGATAGTACATTTATCCTATCCATTGCCTTTTCTCCTTTTCTTGATTAGTTTGTATAGAGAGTTATGCAGCTAAAATTAATTAATTATTGTTTCTTAAAGAATTAGCCTTTGATTTGCTGTTTACTTTTTGTTTTAAATCATTTTTGGCTCTTCTCATTTACATTTCTTTCCTCCAGATTTCTTTAGTTTTACACAGTTCCTCTTTTGCAGTTTCTTGACTTGAATATGCTTTGCTCATACACTATGGCTTATTTTAGAATGTGTTTCTTTATTTGCAAACATGTATTACCATTGTGGGCATTCTTTTTTGTAGATGATTCTAATTTAGATCCACTTCAGTTCAAGAACATGACATTCATTCTTTGAAACTTGGTGAAACTCCCTTTGTGACCAACTGCTTAGATATTTAGATCAACTAGTTCATTTTGTCTTCAAATCTTCCATATTCATTGTTAAACTTTGTTCAATCAATAGATCAGTTTCTGAAACATGTGTTTTGAAAATTGCCTTCAATGATTATGAATTTGTCCAATTCATTTTGTGAACTTTGTATTTTGAGACAATATTGTTTGGCAACTGCAAGTTTATGATTGTCCTCTGTTCTTGTTGGGTTGTAGCATTTATTATTATCATTATCATTATTTTGTACTGTCGTTGTGCCTTTCTTAGTTCCACTTAACTAAAACAATTAATTTGCATTTTATATTTTAGGTACTATCTTCTGATTTATATGACATATTTTACTTTGTAGACTCATCAGTGTTAGAAGTACTTTTACTTCATGAATTCCCAAAGGTGCTAACAAAGGATTTCATGTTGCTCAGCAATGCAAAATAATGTTAATAATTAACTGAGGGGATCCATAAGAGATTGCACTGGATTAGTGGAATGATAGCAGTGGTACTGGTGGTGTGTTTATATGTGAATGTGTGTTAAATACAACCTACAGCATTTAGGACTAGATAAATAAAACCTGGAGGACTGAAAAGCTTTTGAAATATGGTACTATATCATGCTAAAAAATCTTCAAAATTTTAGAAAAATTTTGTTTTGACAGTCGTAGGGGGAAATCACAGCATAATTGTTTTCACAATGAATAAAAATTAATTGGCATTAGCTTAAAAAAAAAGTTTTTAATCCATTGTAATCCTACATGTGGTATTCATTTGCTTAAATTCTTACATCTAGAAAGTTCAACAAAGCAGTGATATTTTTGTTGGATTCTTATGATTTCTGATGGTTTTACTTTTTCTGCTATCAATATGCACTGTGCCATCTAATTAATTAATTTGATGACTATACATACAGCTGGCTTCTCTCATAGCTCAGTTAGTAAAGAATCTGCCTGCAATGCAGGAGACCGGAGTCTGACCCCTGGTTCAGGAAGATCCCCTGGAGAAGGAAATGACAACCCACTCCAGTATTCTTAGCCTAGAGAAGCCCATGGACAGAGGAGCCTGCCATGCTACATTCCATGGGATTGTAAGAGTTGGTCATGACTGAGCGACTAAACCATGCGTACAATGCTCATTTGTAACAGAACACTGTTTAAGGCTCTGGAGAGAAAAAGTCAAAGGGCAATATTTGGGGAACTCATACTTTAGTAATGAGGATAAACATATAAGAATGAAATAACATGAAAAATATTATGGGAGTACAAAAGAGGTTGTAGTGAATTCTGCTAAGAGTTGCTACTAAAGGGCACGGTGTGAGGAGACTTCACAAATGCAGTGTCACCATATCCAAAGCTAAACAATGAGACTATTTCATCAAGAGGTGAAGTGAGGGAAGTTCATTTTATCAAAGTGAATGATTCCAGCATAAATAAAGAGATGGGAAAGTTATGGGAACATGCCTGCCTTGACTGGGAAGAACAGGTAGTCCAGTGTAGTTGGGGTATGAGGACCTGGGTAAGGATTATAAATAAATTAATTAAAATTGTGTTTATTATATACACACTTTTATGATGCCACTCTCTGTCAAGCATTATTCTAAGTTCTTTATATATGATATTTTAGTTAACTCTCAAAACAACTTTATGAGATAGCTCCTATTAATATCTCCATATTACAAATGAAGAACTAAGTACGGAAAAATTGTCAGCCAAGGCCCCAGAGCAAGAAAGTGGTAGGAGTATAATTAAAATCCAATTGGCTTCCCTGGTGGCTCAGATGATAAAGAATCTGCCTGCAATGCAAGAGATCTAGGTTTGATCCTTAGGTCAGGAAGATCCCCTGGAGGTGGAAATGGCAACCCCCTCCAGTGGTCTTGCCTGGAAAATCTCATGGACAGAGGAGCCTGGTGGGGTACAGTGGTGGGCTACAGTCCATGGAGTCACAAAGAGTTGGACAGGATTGAGCAACTAACACTTTCACTTTCATTGGTCTCCAGAGCCAGAGTTCACATTATTTTATACATTATTTTAAGTAATTTAAAAATCCATGGAGTAAACTTTTGCAAGATCAGTTGCTATCATAAGAAAGCATGTAGATTTCATTTATTTTTATATTTCCATGGCATAAATGATTCCCTTGGGACAACAATTATTTGTTAAGCACCATCCAGATATAATAAAAGCAGAGGTGATACAGATGGAGACTGACAGAAGTCCCAGAGCCTGAAAAACCTAGTGTCATTTTTTAGAATTGACTATTAGCTTTCATTACCAAAAGTTAAACCTTATATGCTGAGAAAATAAGACTGTGTTAAAATAAGCCCTCAGGAGGAAAATAAGAGTAGACATTGTCAGCTGCTCCTGTCACTGTGAAAATGCAAACTTGTGAATTATTTCAGGCCCTTACACAGCCCTCAAGATCTTATGAGCAAATGGGTTTATTTTAAAATAATTTAAACAACTACTTTAAGTTAATTTACCATTGTATTTCTGTGTTCTGGCTTGGAGCCAGCATCTTCCCAGTCCTAATTTGGTATCTAGTTGAATTCAAATTTTAAACTTAATATTCCCAGTGAAGCTAAATCAATTTCATTTACCTCCTTAAGGACTCAGATAAAACTCCTCCCTATCACCTTCCTATGTTTGGGTATATTGCTGAAACATGTGGACAATGTATTTTTCCAAACAGAGATCTGGTTAACTTTGCAAAAATTTGATTATAAGAGACTCTGAGTCCACCAGGCTCATGCCATTGTTTGTTTCCTTTACTGTTAACTCAATTACTCCGTTTTCCATGGCAAGCTCCAAACCTCTGGTCTACTCTCCAACCTGGCCATGACGCTAAGTACATCAGTGTGGCAGAAACTTCCACCACCACCACCACTCCCCTACCCCACCCCCCTGATAATTTTCTACATTCTCTTTCTTTCAAATTTTACTGATGATTTTTTCCACTCTGAAATATCTTTCCCAATTCTTCCCACCCCACGTGTCACAAAATTCTACTCAAACTGCAAAGACCCAGGTCAAGCACTATTCTTCTGCCAAAATCGTACTCCTTTAAAACTTTGTATACAAAACATTAATTTAAGGCTTCTAAGAAAGCTCTCAACAAAGCCCACTTGGAATTGTGTTGTGTGCTAAATCACTTCAGTTGTGATCGTCTCTTTGTGACCCCATGAACTGTAGCCTGCCAGGTTCCTCTCTCCATGGGATTTTCCAGGCAAGGATACTGGAGTGGAACATTTCCTTCTCCAGTGTATCTTCCTGACTCAGGGATCAAACCTGTGTCTCCTGCATTGCCAGGCAAATTTACCACTGTTGCCACATGGGCTAGGAATTGAATTATCTGATATAATTTAAAAATATGGGTGTTGCTCTGCCATCTCTTTCCTTAATTAATAAATTTAGACATACCTAGGTCAACTGAGTAACATCATGGCATTAAAGGGAGCACCAGGGTTAAGGAAGAAAAGTATCAGTTAATAAATTCAACATTTTTTTCTTGCCACACAATGTAGTATTTTTAAAGACAGACTTGTATAGAATCTCAATAAATGAGAGGTAGTAATACTAATGGAAATGATGAGTTTTTCTGTAACTGTAATCATTCCCCATTACTTGAAGCCTGGTTCTATAGATCAAGCCTCTACACAAATAAATTTCATCTTCTGAATGTAGTCATCAAAATCTACCTGAAAAGTTTTGAACACCTATCTCCTCATCATGAATATGAACAACTACAAACACTGGAAACAGCAAAGCTATAGGATGATATAAAAATCTGTCAGTTTGAATCATAGATTATAGTTTGTTTTATTTACACTTTAAATAGATGCTTTCCATTAAAAACCAGGGAATAATTCTTGTTATTATTATTCTGATTCTGGTTTTCTGATTTGTTTTTTTTAGGTTTTATATCAGCTTTTTCCCTTGAGCAGTCTCCACAACTGAATCTCCAGATGCCTCGAACTGAGAATTTATCAAGGTAACTTTTGCCCTTCTTCCTTGCCAGGCTAAGAGATCCAGCTGGAAATAAGAGCAGCTGCTCCTGGTGCCCTAGTTTGGGACACTTCAAACACAGCTTTAGCTTTATCCCATTTTAAGTACAGACATTTCAAGATCCCATGGAATGGGACACGACCCATCTCCTTTATATTTGGATGCACTTTTATTGAAGATAGATTGCAGGGGTGGGGGAGGGGAAGGAAGGGATGGAGTGAGAGCCTATTGATGCCAGGTCAATGATATCTGTATTTTTAGAGTACCTTTCACTTCCAAGAATGTGTCCACTACAGCTTGGTGCTTTCAGTCATATCAGGCCCTCAAAATTTAGGTGGTTTACAAAAAGAGGTCAGAGTGGTATTTCACTTGAGTTGGAAAAAAGGTGAATCTGGTTGCGAGGTGGACCCTCGCAAGAGGGTCCCTTCCTCTCCTAAGAGACCCTTCCTTCCTACCGTGGAAGGAAGTCACCCTTCTCCTGCTCTGCTAACAGCCTATTTTTACATTCAGGAAGTAGAGTTATTGCAGAATCATGAGAATTGGATATGGAAAGAATTCACGAAGCAATTTATTCCAACTACAGGCCACTTAAGAATTTTTAGTCTGTTCTCCAATGGCGGTGCAGGCACCACACTCATCTCTCTGTGTGCTGAACTGATTTTACTTAGCTAAGGCTAAACTTCTGTCAGTTTCGTAAACAAAAGCATAGAGGTGTTAATGGTCTATTTATAGGTAGTTTTAAGTGGAATGGCTTCCCATGAAAGTGACATTTCTGAAGCCATTTTCTTTCATATTACAGTTACTTTAGGATAAACAAAATTCCAAAATCCTCATACATTGATGAATATATATGTATATATATACACACACACACATATGTCATATATGTCTGTTAAATAAAACTAGAATTCTATATAAAATAAAGTTACTTAAATCAATTAAAAATGAGATACCAAAATTTTTAAGACATGAAATACTCACCCTTTAAAATAAAGGGACTCATCTAGTAATTATCATCCTGAATATCTATATAATAGCCAAATTTGAGTTATAGAATCAGAATGTAAGAGGAAAATGTGATCATTAAGCTAGTCTCATAACTAAAGAAAAATGAAGACCTAGACAAATCAAGGGACTTGCTTAGGTTTGGGCTTCCCAAAAATTGTTGGTAGGATTCTTTACTTCTTAACAAACCAGAGATCTTTGCACTATAGCATACTACTTTCTATTAATTTCTTAGAAACTCTGCAAATATCTGATTAAAGTTTTTAAGGATCAGTTCCCAAACAGCTTCAACAGAATTAGGTACAACATCTGATGCACTAGAAGTCTCTAAAAACCTATGATTAAATTAATTTGTGGTGAAATGATTAGGCCTGGGAAAATTACATGCTTGAAAATACCATTGACCTTAACTCAGTTATAGGAAAACAGCCCCTGAGGATGGAAATCAGCAGGGCAATATTTCAGTGCCATCTCTACCTCTGAATTGCTGGGTGGAGGTGTTAGTCACTCAGTCATGTCCGACTCTTTGTGACCCCATGGACTGTAGCCCACCAGGCTCCTCTGTCCATGGAATTCTCCAGGCACGAATATTGGAGTGGGTCACCATTTCCTTCTCCAGGGGATCTGCCCAAGCCAGGGATCGACACAGTTCTCCCGCACTGCAGGCAGACTCTTTACCCACTGAGCCAGCAGTAAAGCCCTTGAATTGTTGGGTGAGTTCTCGTATTTACTGAACTTCTCTAAAATAGAGGTATTTAATTAAATCATTCCTAAGGCTCCTCTGAGAGCTCCACTAGTTCAACCAGCATAACTGTTCCTGCTCAATAAGTATTTATTAAAAGAATTTTGCATATATGTTCAGTGAAAGATTCTTTCATCATGTAAAGTTCAAAGCCTGTCTTTCATTGAAAGAAATTAATGAGGAAATGTTAACTAAGTATATTGATTTACTTTAAAAACAACTATACTGTATGTAATCTTTGTGAGGTTATGCCCTAGTGCTCTATAGTAATAAATATACACATTCAGTTCTGAAAGGAGACAAAGACGTGAAAAATAATATAAAAAATAAATAAGCCCCCTATTGAAATGATTTCTATTTGCAAAGGAATTTTTAGCCTGAGGATTCACCAACATGGAAAATATAAAATGAAAGGTAATGAAGTGAAGGTGGGAGAAAGACTAAAATATCTGGGAAATTCTTAAATTAAAAAGTTTCTTGGCTAAATTGCGTTGTTGTATGGCAGAAACAACACAATGTTGTAAAGCATTTTTCCTCCAATTAAAGAATAACATTTTTAAAAAATTTCTGCAGTGTCATGAAAGTCTTATGGAAAGGTGACCTGATTGCCATAGACCAATAGCTTAACATTGCACAGAATGCCTAGGACTGGTCATTTATTTACTCCTTCTTCAGCAAAATATTTTCAAAATTACACTTTGAGATGGTTATCATCATGGAAATATGTTTGACTTATAACTTATGGGAAATAATAAATTGTATTTGTTTTATAGAAATAGGCATCAGATTCAATATTTCTAGAAGGTATTTATTCTACATAAATTCTTATTAGTATGCACACTAATATCAAATTGTTTGATGTTAAGGAATCAGTCATAATAAAATGCAGTCTAAATGTCTGTCAGGCAGGAACCTTTATAACCGGAGGTTAAGACCAACCCATATGAATTTCTTTCCTGAAGCTTTCAACTTTTTCACCTCCTTGACATAGGGCTTTCATCACAGTACCTGGAACTCATGGTTGCACCTGCTTCTTCATGCACTTGACCTTCCCCACTGAACTGTATTTGAGGACAGAAAACATACCTATCTTCATAAACTCAGATTAGCCCTATTTCTAAGACATATTAAATTTTTTTAAACTAACTAATGAAAATTAAGGTCTGTGTTTTGGTGACATTACTACACTTACTATCCATATGAGCAAAGTTAATGATCCTTTCTGACCCCACACCCTAATGTGAAAAAGGAGAATAACAGTGATTACCTGGCCATCTCACAGAGGGATTGCACCAATTGAATGGAAAAGAGGATGCGATTGTAACTGGCTTTAAAAATGAATTATTATTTAATTCAATTTTTCATCTTTTTTGTTGTCACCACTTAGTAAAAAAAAAGAAAAAAAGTATTATAGCACTAAATAAGAGAAAATAAATTTACACAGGGTTGCACTTTGGACATTAAAATGTTTTTTTTCCTTTAAACTATATGACATTAAGAACTTCCCAGAAAGATTACCTACTAATGTGAGAAACCAGTGCAATTGAATTAAAAATGTTTTCAAGCAGTATTCATTATTCATTTCATCCATTAGGTCATTTCCCCACTGTTGTCTCATGATTCTGTGCTTTTCACCCTTCAGGCTGGTTTACCTCAGAACATGGATATAAAGGATAAAAGAGAGCAGACTCACAGAATCTGATCACTTTCTTTCTGTATCACATTGATTTCTCTTTCATATCTATTACCTTTTCTATGGGCTTCCCTGGTGGCTCAGATGGTAAAGTGACTGCCTGCAATGCGGGAGACCTGGGTTTGATCCTTGGATTGGGAAGATCCCCTGGAGAAGGAAATGGCAACCCACTCCAGTACTCTTGCCTGGAAAATTCCGTGGACAGAGGAGCCTTGTAGGCTACAGTCCATGGGGTCACAAAGATTCGGACACACTGAGCAACTTCACTTCACTTCACCTTTCCTATATCTGTTTCAGTTCAGTGTCTTTTCAACCACTGGTGAAATAAATACATGTCAAGCTGCTTCTCTCAAAACTCCTTTAGACATATTACTTGCTGAATAAATCCTCATTGGTTGATTTATCATATTGCTTTCATTGTCCTAGTCTCTTGCCTCAAAATCCACATCTTTCTCGCTTTTTAGTTCCCCAATGAAAGATTGGAAACTCACTCGAACCCGACCTGGGATTGGTACACAGTATGTGGAACAACTATATAGGAATCCAACATTCAAGGGAGTCTTCATATTTTTTATTACTTACACTTACTGAGGATGGGAATTTGAAAATTATCACGTCCAATATTTTCAATTTAAGGATGAGAAGGAGAGAGGGGGGAGGGCTCATGGTTCAAGCTCACTCAGCTTATTAGAAGCAGAGTTAGAATTAGAACTTTAGTTTCTGGACTCCTAATTTAGAGCTCTTTCCACTAAACAATTCCATCCCTTTTTCTAGCGCTAAAGTCTTAAATACTCAGAATTGTTCAGTACCTTTAAATGGCCTAGTGTAAATTCCAAGGACTATTAAGCTTCATTCCTCCTGGGGTCACCCTGACACACAGCCCTAAGCCAGCCATTTTCAGATCGACCCAGGGACCAAAGAAGGTATCTGTGTTATTGAGTGTGGTTACATTAGTGACTACAAGTATCTGCAGTTTTAAGGACTCTACGGATCGCATTTCCCTGCAAGTTGCACTGCAATGACCCAGACACAACACTGACAGCTGTGGAGTAAATAAATAAAAACAGAGTATTTTGATCCGAGTTGGGGGAGGGGCCAGTGAGAGGTTGGGGACAAGAGGAGAAAGAGGCAGACAGAATGAAGTGGCCACAGCTGTGAAAAAGAACAGATGCTGGCCAGGAGAGAGGGAGAGAGCAAGAAGGGAGGAGAGGGAAGATTAGGGTTCTGCTAATGTCAGAAATATTGAGGCTCTTGGAAAGGGATACAAATACTTGGACAGGTGGGAAGTGTTTACATTAAAACCAGAATATCAAATGCCTTCCTAGATGCTAGCCAGATCGTTAAAGACCCAAGTTGACCCAAAGGAAAAACTGAAGTCCTTACGCAGGGAACCCATTACAGAGAAAGCCTCCAGAATTCTTTATATTCCATTCAAGTTACTGGACATCAGCTGTGCGTATGAACATGTGCTGTAGCCTAGTGGGTCTCAGTGTGGCCCTCACATGAATACTATTAGCATCACTAAAGACGTGGATAGAAATGTAGTTTTTTGAGACCTGTTCAGACCTACTGAATCAGAAAATTGAGGGTAGGGTCCAAATCTGTGTTTTAACCAACCTTCTAGGTGATTTTGGTGCTCCAGATTGACAGCCTTTTGCTCTACTTGCATGATACTGCTCACCTTCCTCAGGGTTTTCCATAAATCTGTCACACCAGGCAACAGGCCTCCCAGTGACCTCACACCTTGTCTGCAGGACTCATGCCCTGACCCAGCAGAAGTCTCTCCAGAGGGGCAACAGAGGCAAGAGACTCATAATATGTACTCCCAACAGCTGGGACAATAAACCAAATAAAGCCACAGGACAAAACTGAAATCCATGCATTGAGATTCCATTTAGTAAGTGATATCTGAGCAGAGACTGACCCCGTGCAAGAGCAGCAAGCTCAATCTCTCGGCCATTTTAAATACCCTCTGCAGTGCCTTTCATTTAAGGAATACAAAACACTATCCAATAGATTATTGAACTTGAGTGTCTAGAAGAGATTTGGAAAGTTTGGTGGCAAGAAGTTCAGTTTTACATGGAGAAAAATGTATTCTTTATCCCTTGGAACTATTCTGGGGCATTGATTATGTAGTGGCTAGGAGTCAAGAGCGGAGAAGGCAATAGCACCCTACTCCAGTACTCTTTTTTTTTTTTTTTTTCCAGTACTCTTGCCTGGAAAATCCCATGGACGGAGGAGCCTGGTGGGCTGCAGTCCACGGGGTCGCTAAGAGTCGGACACGACTGAGCGACTTACTTTTCACTTTCATGCATTGGAGAAGGAAATGGAAATCCACTCCAGTGTTCTTGCCTGGAGAATCCCAGGGACGAGGGAGCCTGGTGGGCTGCCCTCTATGGGGTCACACAGAGTCGGACACAACTGAAGTGACTTAGTAGTAGCAGCAGCAAGCAGGAGTCAAGAGATCTAACTTCCAGTGCTACCTCTTCTACTGACCTCTGACTCTAGATAGTCATTATACTTTCTCACCCCTCTTCCTCCCCGACTCCACAACCAAGAAATGATGAGCTTGATTAGAGAGGATGCTTAAAATCTTTTTTCAGCTCTCAGAGATAATATCTCTGTAGTGAATCTGGCTGGTTAGCAAAGCCAATTAGAGCAACTAATTAGGTGAGGCTTCAAAGTTCAGTTCTCTGTGTGGTCTGCAGAGCTTGGCTCAGTACAGTTCATTCTGCTTCAATAAACATTGGTTTCTAAGGACTGTGATGGATCACTCTGTATCCACGAAGAGACTGATCACCACTTGGAGGGACTGACTAAAAGTACACACTGCTTTGTACCCAATAGTGTCATGACCTCAACCATAAGGACATCCCAAAACTTTTATTAAAGAAACAACCTTTGAGGTAGACTAGAAAAGAGTTTCTAAGACCATGAAACCACCTCTTAATTTCCTGGGACCGTTTCCACTAGATCCTGCCTTTATATTAAATACCTCAACATATCTAAGGCAAAGGGGTCTCGCTTTGCCAAAAGACACATTCCTAAAATTACTGAATATCCAAACTGGAGATTTTTTTAAAAAGGAAAATGCCAGAAACTGACTACTTACGTAGTACTAACTCTGTTCTAGAAATATACTTTATCATGATTATTTTATCACATTGAGGAACTCTAATCTTACCTTCCCCTTTCAGCAGTGGAAGCCTGGAATTCTCAGGTGAGAAACCTGAGATGATAGCTCACACCTTTACTTAAAGCAATCTGGTGATCTCTGCAATCTCTTGTTTCCTTTCCTCATATTCTCCCACAGTCACCCCACCCCAAGTTTCATTATCCTCCCAGAAAAACTTAGA
Source organism: Aepyceros melampus (assembly GCA_006408695.1). Lineage (NCBI taxonomy): Eukaryota > Metazoa > Chordata > Mammalia > Artiodactyla > Bovidae > Aepyceros > Aepyceros melampus. Next base: position 599,488 of record SJXQ01007043.1, read on the forward strand.
GGTAATACAGAAATAAGAAAACATGGGAAATGAAATATCCTTTTGATTTTTTTTTCATTCCTACTGCCCACTATAATAAGGAAAGTCCCAAGAATAATTAAGGACTAGCTCGAAAGAACACGTGGGCAATTATTTTTGTGTACCCAGGCTTCTCTGTCCATGGAATTCTCCAGGCAAGAAATACTGGAATGGGTAGCCTGTTCCCTTCTCCAGGGGATCTTCCTGACCCAGGGATTGAACCTGGGTGTCCTGCATTGCAGGAGGATTCTTTACCATCTGAGTCACCAGAGAATCAGCATTTGAAGAAATTTTGTTTAGTTGTAGATCCTGGGCTTCTAACCCCTATTCTATGATCCCTTGGGAACAGATGGCATTTATTAACACCTATGTTGTCTTTCATGGCTTATAAACCTTAATACCCTCTACCCTCTTTCTTATTTAATCTTCATGAACTGTGGGAAGGTGTCACAGTAGAAACTATTATATTAAACCTCATGAAAGGGATGAAAACACTGAGACCATGGAAAGTTAAGGAACTGGTCTCAGATTTTACAGGTGGAAAGGGCAGAAACAGAATTTCTGGATCTAAGCACATTACATCTCTCTTCATAATACAATGATAGACCCTTGCAAACCAAGCAAGAGCTCCATCATGCAGATGTATGGCCAAGCTTCAAGTACAAGCTGTTACATCTTGGCTGAAAAGTCAATCTCACTTGCCTCTGGAGAAGATGAGAGAAACGTAGGAAGAGCCCAGAGATCTTGGCAGTGATGTAAGACGCACTCACCACTCTCTCCTCTCACCACTGAGTCTCAGGTTATTCCTCTAAATATGAGGGGAGAATGAGAGTGGCAATCGTGGAAGATGGCTGTTCTTCTTGATGACTTGCAAGGATCTCCTTATTTGGCTTTTTATTTTTCTGTCTATATCAGGGGATCTCTAAGCTCTGACTTCTGCTCATCCCACTGGCCCTGGGCAGTCAGTTGGAGTACGAGTTAGGACTCCTCTGCTTTCCGCTTTGTTCCAGGGTCGTGGCTGCCATTCCTGTGGTTCTCCACCTCCAAGTGCCGTACCCCTCTTGTGGCTGTCTCTGCTGAGTGCATTCTCATCACACTTCTTAGCAAAGTGTGCCTTGTGGTCTGGTGAGTCCACATCGCATATTTAAGTACATTCAAAAAACAAAATATAAATAATCATATTCAGTTTAACCCTTAACCGACATTGATTTTTATATAAAAGGAAAAATCCCTTTTTTACAAGCATGTTTTACAGGAGCTGACCTTCTTATCCCTAAAAGCAAACAAAACATTAAAAAAGGAGAGAAAAGAAGGGTCTATGTGACACAGTTATTGGATTATTCAAATGCTGGTTTCATTAAAAAGTTTTCAATGATTTTTATGAAAAATAAAATTATTTTTCAATTACTCCATTGCTGCTTCAAAATATGTAGAGTCTTATCTTCCCCCATATATCCATATTTATTGGCCATCAAAACTCTATGTTGTATATTTGAAACATCACACAAATTCTGACATACATCGTATTACAAAATGCTAAGCTATAAATGTATAGTGTTTCCCTGGTGGCTCAGCAGTACAGAATCTGTCTGCAATTCAGGGGATGCAGGTTTGATACCTGGGTTGGGAAGATACTCTGGAGAAGGAAATGGCAACCCACTCTAGTGTTCTTGCCTGGGAAATCCCATGGACAGAGGAGCCTGGCAGGCTATAGTCCATAGGGTTGCAAAGAGTCAGACACAACTTAATGACTAACCAACAACATAAATTCATAAGCCTAATGAAAAGCTCCAAATGCAAAAGCTGATTATTAAACTTTTTTATTTGATCTTAGGCAAAACTTTTAATATTTCTGGTCCTCAGTTTCCATATCTATAAAGTGGAAAAAATAATCTTCACCTTGCCTCCTTCATTGTATCAGAATTTTTGTAAAGGTTAAAAGAAAACATTCACAGTAAACAATCTGGAAAACTGTGTGGCACTTTTTACTTTCTCCTCAAGCTCTACACCATGTAATGTGAATCTGCCATCATATTACAGATGTTCCTCTCTTTAGCTGTTTCTATGTCCTAGGAATACATGACCATTCTGCTTGAGGACTGCACCAATGTTTTCATCACTGTTATTTATTTTCTCGGTTATCTGTAATCTGCTACTGTCCTGTTGTTGTTTTAAAATTTAGGCATGCCAGATGCTAGGTCTTATCCTGAAGATGCAGGTTTGTATTATATTTATTTGCTAGTGACTAAAGCAGCAATTTACCTTTTTATTAATTTTTCTATTATTTTATGATGTCTTGGGGTTTTTATTGGAAAATCACATTCAATATTTCAATCAGAATATTTATTCAAGCTATTCCACACTTTAACACCAGAGCATAATAAAGTTGTTGCTACATCAGAAAAAATGTTTTTCTTTTTGTTAAGAGTAAAAGAATCAGAAATCACTGCTGATATTTTGGATGTCTACCAGTCACAGACACCTTAAACCTACTGAATTAGCAAGTACACAAACACATACCCACACAAAAGGCAATGAAATTTAAATTGCTTTACTTATACTGTGGTGGCAGCTGTAAGATTTTAGAAAAGTCTTCTTTCCTCTGAGCCTCAGTTTCTCATCATTAAAATGAGATTAGTAACACTGTCTTTATATGACTTATAGGTGATTATGGGGAACAGTTACACAATAGATATGAATGCAACTGATAAACTGTAGAAAGTGACCAGACCAGGGAGAGAATGTGTTTCCCAAATTTGTTGGCCCTGATAGTATTTGCAGGTAGACCAAAGCCAGGGACCAAGGCCGACATTCACAGTCCATGAATCATAACTTGAATCCTCAGCTGTAAAGTGAAAGGCAAGTCTGAGCCATTCTTTGATTTGTTGTGGTTTTATGCCTTTGAAAGCCACGCCTACCTATATAAGAATGCAGAACTTATAAGAAATTCATTTGAAGTGCTTATTCTATTGGGTACAGCAACCTGGGACCCAACCCTTTCATAATGAACCAGGTTGCTTTTGTTAATGGCTTGCATCTGTTTTTCAGATTTGCCCTTATGTAACCCTGGAGTCTTAACTCAGTCTCAAACTTTAATGAAGACAGAAACCTCACACATCAGGGCAAAGAACCCTTGTTCTTACAAACCTCCAATCAGCACAGCTTAGGTGTCCAAGGCTACACAAAAGATGCTAGTGTTTCATGGATTTAACAACTAGGCAGAGGCATTCAGATCTCACCCTGAGCTCATTACCATAACCCAGATTAAGACTACTGTGCTGTGTGCTGTGCTTAGTCACTCAGTCGTGTCCGACTCTTTGTGACCCCATGGACTGTAGCCATCAGGCTCCTTTGTCCATGGGGATTCACCAGGCAAGAATACTGGAGTGGGTTGCCATGCCCTCCTCAAGGGAATCTTCCCAACCCAGGGACTGAACTCAGGTCTCCTGGATTGCAAGTGGACTCTTTACCATCTGAATCACCAGGGAAGCCCAAGAATACTGGAGTGGATATCATCTCCAAAGGATCTTCCCAACCCAGAAATTGAACTGGGGTCTCCTGCATTGCAGATGGATTCTTGAGCTGATTCTTGAGCTGAGCTACCAGGGAAGCCCCCTCCTCTGCCTCCTACCCAGCTATTCCCACTCCAGGACAGACACAGAGACCACAAAATTGCTGTGTGTGCCCAAACGAGTGGTGCAGTAATCCTCAGCTCCTGGATCATCCTACAGCCAGGGAAATGTTAAAAAGCACCAGACCTCGGGTAGCCTCTAGGGGAACTATTGGAATGTTGTTTATCTTCAGACCGCAACAACTGGTCCATTATTTCACAACAGGAAGGTCTATCCTGGGGCTCAGACATTGAAGGCTTAGGGAAGCAAGGCCTGAAGTCACTCCCCCTTCTCTTCCACCTTCTCTCTCCCCACACTCCTGGACCCTTCTTCCCCGCAACAGTTCAGATGTGAGAGAGAAAAAAAAAAAGATGAGGAGGGAGGGGAGCGGACACAGCCAAGGCGGTGACCTTGAAATAGAACAGCTTTCTGAGCAGCTTGCAGTTAATTTAATACTTTGGCTGGGAAGGGACACAGCCTGATCCAACAGGATTTTAGGTGACAGGGAAACTAGAAACTGTGCCTTTTTTTTTTAACTGTCTTAACCCCTTGGTTAAGATACCCTTTCTTCTACAGCATCTGCATTTTCAAAAGTTCAGATATATTCTCTTAGATCTCCTATATGATGGAAAGGAGAAGTCAATCATGATTCAAATTCCAAAATGATAGTCAATGCCTGGTAACTCTGTCTTAGCTCCATGTGATCCAGGAAATTCATTTTAAAAAGTCATAGTAAGTAGCTCTGTGATCTTGGATGAATCAATTAACCTCTCTGAGACAGTGTGCGAACACTCAAGAAGCTGACAAGAGCTTATAGTCAGGCCCATGAAATGGAGAGGGTGCATGGGCTTTGCAAGTTCAAGCTTCAGAAACCTCCTAATCTCCCGAGCAGAGAGCATAGAACTCAGAAAAACCTCAGCGTTTTGGTTTTCTTTTCTTGTCACATATGGGATCTTAGTTCCCCAGCCAGGGATCTAACCTGCACCCCCTGCAATGGAAGCACAAAATCTTAACCAGTAGACTATCAGGGAGTTCCCTTGGTGCTTTTATTATTTTAAAAAGTGGAAGCAGATTGTTGTTGAGAAAAGAATCTTTACACCCTAGACCATAAGGATATTCCTGAGCTTTTAAGGAGTTACAGTAGGAACCTATTGGTCTTTAATATGCATAAATGAGTCTCATCACTGCTGTTGCATAAACTGCTTCAACTCGGCTATTCTCTCCTGTGATGGAGAGAAGGAAAAAAGCTGGATCCAAGATAAATCTTCTGGATAAGCCAGGATGGAGAAGCACTTGACCTCAAGACAGATGAATAAATGATACTTGTTTGAGTAAAATATAACTACTTCATGGCCAACTCTTTTTTGATCAAATTTTTAGCCCTTAGCATTCTGGCATGTCAACACTTACCTACATCTGGTATACTTACCATGCCCAATCTTAGCATAAAAAATGAACAAAACACATTTTGCATTAAAGAAAGGCACAGAGAGAATAAACAGGTTTAAAAAATCAAATCTGATACCAGGCAAAGTGAAGAACAGGTACAAGTAGCATGTGATGCAATGAGGTGCAAGGAAAATACAGTTAACTCTGGCTGTGAATGTCAAAGAAGCCCATCATGAAATTGGTGCCACATGATCTGAATCTCAAAGGATATGGGGGTTAGCTCATTTCAAGCTGAAGTCAAAGCAGCAACAAAAGCAAAACAGTGTGAACATATGAGTGATACATGTGGAAAGTGGTGAGCAATTAGTGAGACCTTGATAGGTTGTTGGCCATTCCCTCCCATTCTTCCAGAAGAACTCCCACTTTCAAACAGCCCTTTATGGCAGCTTTGAAGTGGAAAAATTGTTTTCCAGAGCCATTAGAGTGAGGAAGTTAAAAACACAGGTGTGGGAGTCCAAGGAGTTCTGTCACTTACCATTGTGTAGTTTTAATCCAGTTGGCTAAGTTCTCTGGACATAGGTTATACTTCTGTAAAATGGGAATGATCATATTGTCTGTTGTCAGATTTAAGTAATAAAAGTAATATAAAATTCTTGGCACAGTGCCTGGAACATAGTAAGGACTGTTTCCATTGTTACTTGCCTATTTTAGTTCTCGTATTAGATAGGTATTCCTAAAAGTCAAAGAATGATCTGTTCCTACTCTTGGCCCAGAATTTAGAATAGTGCTTTGTACAAAAACAGAGGGCTTCCATAAGCACTTAAATATGAATGAATGATTAAATTCATATATAATAAGTGGAAGATCAAATTTCAAATCTGGACTTTTCTATAACCAAAGTTTGACTTTGGCTCTTGTAACTGAGCTATACAACTGTCTTAAAACTTTACTGTTTTATAGATGCTAGTAGACACTCTGCTGTGGTGATGTGGGCTCAGGTGGACAGCTGGAGAGTGCAGATGCCAAGACATGGGTCGGAAATTCCTTGGATCCAGTGCTCTGCCATTGACTGATCTTCTTTCTAAAGGATATTTACTTGGATTGTGACTGAATTCCTTCAACTGTAAAGCAAAAATAATTACAGTGTCCACTTAAATAGGGTAAACTCGTTGAAAAGGCATTTGAAACTCTTCAAAAAGGCATTTGGCTAAAATCTAGGTGGATAATGAGATGTCCCAGGATGCCAGAGAGAATTTCAAAAACAATAACATTTTAAACAAGCCATTGCAACAAACTCCTTATATACTTTCTTACATTCTGAATAAATTCAGAATTAAGGATGAAAAAGAAAAAACCAAAGGTAGCAGCTATGACATAATCAAACTTTCACATATTATAAAAGAATATATGTACACATGGAGAAGGAAATGGCAACCCACTCCAGTACTCTTGCCTGGAAAACCCCATGGACGGAGGAGCCTGGTAGGCTACAGTCCATGGGGTTGCAAAGAGTCGGACACGACTGAGTCACTTCACTTCACATATGTACACAGAATACATAGATATCTGGTTTTTTTGGACGAGGAACTGCATGCATTAAAAAAAAAAAAATGCATTCCTTCCTAAATTACCTTCAAATCAGCACCAAAGAGCAGAAAAAGGTAAGGCTGCAAAAACATCAACAACGACGGAAACCCCTCTGGAATGGATGGATATTCTAGAGGAATAAATGCAGAGAATTCTAAAAATTCTTTCATACCAATGACCTTGTAGACTTGTGTGGCTATTTCTGTACAATAGATCCTAAAGAGGAGACCTGCTAAATTAAAAAAAAAAAAAAGAAAGAAAGAAAAAAGTATGGACATTCTAACACTAACAGATAGTGTCAAATTCTCCTGTCAAACTATTGTAGCCAAATATCTTACAATTTGTTCCCAGGTACCCTGTCTCTGACATCCTGGCCAATAGAGTCTACTGAAAAATAGAATAAGTTGAAAATTGGAAACAATTTACAACAGTTAATGGATTGACAAAATTTCGGTACAACCATATGGTGGACGATTGCTCTACAAAAGGAAAAAAAAAGTCACTGATGTACCAGCATCAAAATAAATCTCAAAAGAATATACTGAATGAAAGAAATCATACAAAAATAGTCATGTGATTCTATTTGCATGAAATCCCAGAAAAAAAATTTATTCATAGTGACAGAAATCTGAGGCTGGGAGTGAGAGTGGATTGCCTACGAAGTGGCAGAAGGTAACATTTTAAGTGGATGGAATTATTCGATATCTTGATTGGGGGTGTGGTTACATGGGTGAATATATTTGTCGAAGTACTAATTATATCTCAATAAATTCCATTAAAAAGTAAAAGAATAGGACAAAAAGAGGAAGAGAATGAACCCTAGGATTCAAATGTGGCTTGGATTCTATCTGACCCTGGATTTTAGTGTTTTTACCCTGCCACAACAACCTGTTTTAGAATATTTTTTTTCACTTTATACTTTTCTAAAAGTTGAAATCTCAATCACCAGAGCACACTTAGATTCTTCCAGGGCTTCCAGGCAAATAAATTGACTTGGTCGTAGTCTTTGATATCCAATGTAAATTTAAAGGAGTCATGTTCTGTATGTATACAAGTGCTTGCTCCCAAAGACATCCACACCAGAGCTGGGCTACTGCAGGGCTTTAGGGTGCCTTCTATCTATCGAGAGCTTAGCTTGGCTTTGACTCTCACTGAATCTTTTCCCACCCCAGAAATCTTTGCACTTATTTCTTCCCACAGTCTTTTGAGTAAATTCTCTTATAGTTCAAGGATCTTCCTCTCAAAATTGAAACAACAGAAAATTATGAACAAATTTATAAATATACATGCTCCTACAAAACATTTTCACATTTATTATCTCATTGTATCTTCATCAATTCTGTAAAATAGGAATGGTTCCCATCACTTTCAGGATATAATTTCTACTCTTCAGGTTAGCTGCAAAGTCCTTCTATCTATCTGGCTCCATCTTACCTGGCTTGCCTCATTTCTAATCCCAGTTACCTAATCCATCCAACCTTTCCTTCAGCCGGCCTGAGACACTAAGTTTTCCTTTTCTTCCATGCCCCCAGACTCAATACATATTACTCTTTCTGCCAGACACAATCTCCCATCTTTGCCTTCTTGCCTAAAATTGAATTACCTCTAAAAGTTGGTCTGTATCAAGCCTTTGAAGTTCACCACTAACTGCTCCCAGGACTCTAAGAAAGCAGAGCACTCTTACTGGTTTCCCAGATCTCCCCCTGTGAACTCCTGGAGGCCAAAGACATTGTGCATGTTATCATCTAGCCCCAAGGTGACTGATATAATGACAGATACATGCTGCTACTGCTACTGCTGCTAAGTTGCTTCAGTCATGTCCGACTCTGTGTGACCCCATAGATGGCAGCCCACTAGGCTCCCTGTCCCTGGGATTCTCCAGGCAAGAACACTGGAGTGGGTTGCCATTTCTTTCTCCAAGGCATGAAAGTGAAAAGTGAAAGTGAAGTCACTCAGTTGTGTCCGACTCTTAGCGACCCCATGGACTGCAGCCTACCAGGCTCCTCCGTCCATAGGATTTTCCAGGCAAGAGTACTGGAGTGGGTTACCATTGCCTTCTCCAGGAAGTACTAAAATGGCTTTTGCTGAATAATTGATTTGACATGAAATTTCTGGATGAAAGAATGAACTGTCGAATGTCTAAAGTTGAATTCTAGGCTCAGAGGAGGAGGCAAGGTCCTGATTCTGAGTTCTACACTGAGTTCTACACATGGCTTAGTAGCATGACTGTAGTCTTTTTGTTTGTCAAAAAATATCTGAGGCCAACTTAAGGACACGAGACTGTAATTTCACTGTGTCGATCTCAGCTGAAACTAAGGTGTGCTGGAATGAGACAGTAATCACTTAACTGCCTTGTGCCTAAGAACATTAATATTTTGGCCCTTCCAGACAGGCTCAGCAATGTGATTAGGAGCCATTTGAAAAATGACACCCCACAGTAAAATGGAGCTTTGTGGCCTCTTCCTCAATGCCAGCTTCTGATCCTTTAAAGCCTTCTTTAGAAACTTTTTTTTTTTCCTTTTCTTGTGTGTTTACAAAAAAGTGAGAATAAGAACCTCTTCAGAAACTATTCTCAGCCGCCAAATTATCCAGTATTTATTTAGGCAATATTCAAGTCTCTGTATTTAGAATAAACCTAAAATCATCTTATCCAATAGGCTAATGAAAGTCTATGCTAGATTATGTGACTAGACATTATACTTTGCTAAATTCTTACAAGCAGTAAATGACTTTGTGAGTTTGGTTCTCGTTTTTGGTCTTCCTCATTTTTTATTGAGACTGTAGAGATCATATTCGTCTCTGTCGATGTTTTTACAGTGCCATCATTAGCTAACAGAACTTCAGGTTTGGACAGAAATACGTTGTTGGATCATTTCTGTACAGTTCTCTGCCAAATGGCTCTGGAATTTCTGTTTGCAAACTCCCTCTACAATGAACTCACTAACTCTTAGGATCATTTCATCCCATTTTTAAACAACACTGGCTATTTCACCTTGTGAAATCATTTTTCCTGGAGCTTCCATAACATTAGTTCTAATCTAAATCTTAGAGCACAAGTATAATGCCTCCTTCATGCCATCTCTTCAGATGTATGAAGATGAGAAAGGTGATTCCATTAAATCTTCTGCAAGTGATTCCCTCATAGGAAGTGGTTTGAGTCGTGTTCCTGGAGGATTCCTCTGGTTGTTGATGTCACTTAAAAGTCTGCTCCCTAGATTTAGTAGCTGCCATCCAGATATTCTCTGATGAAATACAAAGAGCAGGACCATTGGCTACCTCCCCCATCAGTTTACATGAGCCCTACAGCTCTTTTCTTGATCTTATATTTTCTATTCTGCTTTCAAAGTTGCCTTTCAGTTTATTCTTTCATGATGCTTGGACACTCATTATATTGTCTTTCCATTATGCTATTAAAAAGTGTAGCACATTTGGTATTTCTGATATAGAAAACAGAGTACACAAAGAAAATTGTAATACATTTGCATATAACATTTCTTGTAGCCCCACTTCTGCCTAGTGGCAAAAATTATTACCTTGTTATTTGACTTTGCTTTTCCCTAATCATGCGATTTCTCCAGTCCACGGGCTGCCATCTCTGATCCTCCAAAAGGATGCACAGGCCATTCCCCATACTTTCCACACCACTTTAAGGCTGCAGGCACTTCAGATGTACATCTTTCATTTTTTTGCCCAGACCCAGTGCAGCACCGACCCTTGTTCAGCGCTGCTCCTCTAGCTAGATGAAGTACCCAAGAACCTGCCAGAATCCATTTAGGAAACAGGTTCCTGATCAGCTATTAATTTCTGATCTCCTCACCTGAGGAAAATGTGACACTTAACCACTCACCTTCCAACTGTTTCAAGTTAATCCCTGAGTAGGGGGAGTCACTTTCTGAGAAACTTTCCTCAGCCTCTCACTAGTTTGCTCATCTCTCTTCCCCATTTCCAGATTTTTATCTAGCCAGAGTCAATATGAAAATCATTCTAAACTTATTGTTGCTAGGCCAAAATCAGTTCCATGTCAGAACCTTTTTTATGAATTTCTGAAAGACCCAGTTTCTTAACAGTCCCATAGCATTTTCTCTGAAGGTTTTCCTCATTCTCATGGGCTTTGAAAAGCCTATTTTGAAACTAAAAAAATTGAGTCTTTCCTCATACCTTGTTTCTGAACTTCTGCTGTAAAATTTACCCTGAGGGTGTGAGGTTAAACAGAATAGTTCTTGGGGCCAAGAAATTGGAAGGAGGTAAGTTTTAGACTTTCTTTTTTTTGGGCTCCAAAATCACTGTAGATGGTGATTGCAACCATAAAATTAAAAGACACTTATTCCTTGGAAGGAAAGTTATGACCAACCTAGATAGCATATTCAAAAGCAGAGACATTACTTTGCCAACAAAGGTCATAAAAACAGTCAAGGCTATGATTTTTCCAGTGGTCATGTATGGATGTGAGAGTTGGACTGTGAAGAAAGCTGAGCGCCGAAGAATTGATTTGAACTGTGGTGTTGGAGAAGACTCTTGAGAGTCCCTTGGACTGCAAGGAGATCCAACGAGTTCATTTTAAAGGAGATCAGTCTTGGGTGTTCTTTGGAAGGAATGATGTAAAGCTGAAGCTCCAATACTTTGGCCACTTCATGCGAAGAGATAACTCATTGAAAAAGACTCTGATGCTGGGAAGGATTGGGGGCAGGAGGAGAAGGGGATGACAGAGGCTGAGATGGCTGGATGGCATCACTGACTCGATGGATGTGAGTCTGAGTGAACTCCAGGAGCTGGTGATGGACAGGGAAACCTGGCATGCTGCGATTCATGGGGTCGCAAAGAATCGGACATGACTGAGCGACTGAACTGAACTAAAACACACCAAATGGGCTTCCCTGGTGGCTCAGTGATGAGGAATCCGTCTGCCAATGGAGGAGACAGTTTCGATCTCGAGGTCAGGAAGATCCCTTGGAGAAGCTAATGGCAACCCACTCCAGTATTCTTGCCAGGGAAAATCTATGGACCAGAGGAGCACAGTGGGCTACAGTTCTTAGGGTCACAAAGAATCAGACACGACTTAGTGACTAAAACAACAGCAATAAGAACATCAACACATCAATTAATACTTTAAAATCTTATTCAAGTTTCTGGAAAATAAAATGGTTGAATTCCTTGCCAGGAAGGAGTGGTTAAAAAGTGTTTATAATCCAGAATTTCCACCCAACCTTTCAATCATCCAGGTGCTCCTGCTGCAGGGTCTTAAGAGACAGGCTCTGCAAGACACCTTATTCCTCCTACTTTATTATTCTCCTATCCAAGTGAAATCACAAAACATATTTCTATCTGACTTATCTCCTGTTCAGTTAAAACAAGTGCAAGTCATAGAAATTCCTTTTTGTCCTTAGAATCTCAGGTAGTTATTAGAGTCCCAGTGCAGAATCATGTCACCAAATGGACAGGTCATCCTAGGGAGGCCCACACACTAGGAAGGGTTAATGGCAGGCCTAGGATGGTGAGGAAGGGTGTGGCTGTGCCTATTCAGATTGCATCCATAGGTGGGTCTGCTAACCTAGAAAGTGGCCTTCCCTGGTGGCTCAGATGGCAAAGAATTTATCTGCAATGCAGGAGATCCGGGTTTGATCCTGGGCCCGGAAGATCCCCTGGAGAAGGAAATGGCAACCCACTCCAGTATTCTTGCCTGGAGAATTCTGTGGATAGAGGAGCCTGGTAGGCTTATAGTCCATGGAGTCAGAGAGTCAGGCACAACCGAGTCCAACCCACACACATAACCTGGAAAGTGTTCACCACCTTTTCACCCACTTTTCCTGGGTGAGAAAGAAGGGTGCTATGAAAAAGCGATGACCAGAAAGGAGGGATATTCCACCTCTCCTCACTTGTGAGACTGCGCAGATCTCCACCGTAAGAGTGCTTTTCATTTTTTAAATTGAATTTGATACATCTTTATTAATTAGTTCCTTATGGATCAATCAATTATTCAAATTATGCGGTGTTTTCTTGGTCCTAGTCTCAAAACCAGGTGAGTGAAGGAAACAGGAAACATCGAGAAAGTCCCAGGACTGGGGTCAGGCTAAGGTGAATAGTCAGAATGAGAAAGACACATTATGGCTCCAGCGAGAGAGAGCAAAGAAGGAACTGGTGAAAAAGAAAAATCTCATTGGCGGAGAGAGTCAAGAGGCTTTGAAAAGGAAGATTTAACCTGGGGTGTCATTTTTATTGCATTTCTAGCACCTTTCCTCTGCATCCCAGTTTTACCATAATCCACTGTGAGCTCAGGTAATGCAAACTCATTTTCACATCAGCAAAAGGGATTAAGAAGGTAAATCTTCAGAGGGAGAAAATATCCATGATGTATTTTAAAGCTTGAATGCTATATAAATGATTTTCCATCCACTCTTTTGTATTATTCATGCCTCAGTTCACTGTTATGCCCATGAATAAATGAAACTTAACAAATGTTGTTTGGTTCACAGTGACCCAGAATCACCCTAGAAGCTGAAGATCAGCTGTGTTCCATTCCAGGGGCTCTTAGAGCATGAATGTGAAGGCCTTGGAGATAAACAAAATCAAACGACTTCCACAGTCTTTTCAAACTTGTTTTGATAAACAAAATATCACGTACCCACATTTAACTGCATTTGAAAGTAAAGTAATTTAAATATTGTGACAAAAGGCAAATCAGATCAATGGAATAAAGTGTGCTACTGTGTATTCAAGGTACAAGTCTCCCTTGAACTTTTACAGACCCTCCATAGAAAACTAAGACATAGCTCAGTGATTGGTAAACTGTGGCCTGCAGCCTATTTTTGTATGGTTCATGACCTAAGAATGGTTTTTACATTTTTAAACAGTGGTGAAAAAATACCAAAAGAAAAATAATACTTCATGACATGTAAAATTGATATGAAATTAAATTTTGGTCTCCAAATATGAAGTTTCATGGGAGTCCAGCCACTCTCACCCTATAGGCCATGGCTTGCTTTGTGTAACACCAGCAGAGCAGAAGGTGTGCAAAAGAGATCATGTGGCCTCCAAGTCCTGAAACATCTACTCTCTGACCCTTTACTGAAAAAAAAAGTCTATCCCATATTTGCTTTCTTTTAAAGATGAGAAAATTAAAACCCAAGGAGACAAAAGACATCAGGGTCATTCAGCTGGTATTTGTCAGCAAGTGAAGTGAAAGTGAAGTCACTCAGTGGTGTCCGACTCTTTGTGACCCCATGGAGTCACACTCCTGTAGCCTATCAGTCTCCACCTTCCATGGGATTTTCCAGGCAAGAGTGCTGGAGTGGATTGCCATTTCCTTTCCCGACCGAGGAATCAAACCCTGGTCTCCCGCATTGCAGGCAGACACTTTACCGTCTGAGCCAGAGACAGCTCTAAAACTCAGCCATCTAAACCCCATATAGGGTCTTCCCTCATTATACTACATGGCTGATGGGAGGATAGTCCCAAACATTATAGAGAGCAAGCCTGTGACTGAAGAGGCTGTAGGAACCAGAGCCATGGTTTCAAGATTTTAAGAGTATATGTGAATAATATGCTTCCTAAGGAAAGGAGAAAACAAAACAAAACAACACTGAAATTAATCATGAAAGTGTGTGGTAAAACTGTTTTACATGTGTAGCGCATGCCCTGCTGTGAGAAGTGGCCATCTAACCTGGTCTGACTGAATACTGAGTGTCTTTCGGTCCCAGTATCCACTGATGCTCTAACTGATTCCTACCTTGCTACTTAAGAGCCCTCAGAAACAGGAATGTCAAATGCTTAATGTAAGAGAGCGAACTGGGAAAAAGCGAAAAAGAGAATCTGGGCCCAATCCTGGTGGTCAAGTGTTTAAGACTTTGCCCTCTCAGTGCAGGGGGCACAGGTTTGATCCCTGGTCGAGGAACTAAGATACCACAGAGTGTGGTCAAAAATAAGAATCTGGGAGTTGGGGAGAAAGTTGAGCTTGGTTTTCTGCTGGAGGCTACAGCTTTATTATTTTTTCCGACTGGCACGTGTCTTCTTTGTTTTGAATAATGGAGATAATTATACATTCAAGGGATCACACTCCTAAATCCCCCAAATGATTAAGAAATCTTATTGTAGGCAATCATGAGAAAATGTAATAGAGGATTACCCAGAGAGACAAAGTAAATCATACATCTTCAGGTCCCTTGCTTAGCTAAGAGACCTAAATCACCATTCTCCTCTCTTTCCCATGGCCCAGTTGTTGATAACGCAGGCCTCTCTTGAGGCACAGCAATATTCTCTCCTAAACCCTGTTCCTGTGAAGTCAAAGGTTCCGATGAGTCCGTCTTGGAAAATGACTACATTGGTGATTTTGATGCTGACCTGTAAGCTCCCATTTACTGGCAACTGGGAGTAGAACAAAAGCTTGCTTTGTGTTTAGGCTGTAAGGTTCTTAGGGAGAAAGAAACCCAGTGTATCATTTGCTCAATTCAACAAGTATTTATTGGACAGCTACTGCAAAGTAGACATTAGTCTAAAAGCTGGGATCTGCTGAGCTACCAGGGAAGTCTCAAAAGCTGAGATCAAACAGTAAACAAGTATACTCCCTGACCCTGTAGGTAGGTCTGTATCTAATAAAACCAGATAGATAGACAAGGAAATAGGAAAGTCAAATGTGTAGCATGAAGGATACAAAGAAAGTAAGTACAGATTGTTCAGTGAGCTGCCTGGGTGAACAAATCAAGTCAAAGAATATGTGGAATTAACCAGGAAAAGAGCTTAGAGGGGGCATTTTTCAGGTCGAAGGGACAAATGTGAAACCCTGCGGATGAGGTAGGTCACGGACTATTGAGAAAACTAGGGTGGGAATGATCAAACCTTGGGAGGGGAGCAGTAGGCATGTGAATAAGGAGGGCAGAGGGCCAAGGATGATGCTAGGTATGTCCACCAGGGCCAGCCAGGAAGGGTCCTGTGAGGCTTATCCTGATGGCAAGGAAAGCAGGCATAATCAGAAGGCAATGCAGAGGCTCAGAAGTTTCTTAATGACAATAGGTGATATGATCAGATTTGCCACTTTCTTGTTGCCGTAGAACAACACCTCACTGTCCAGGGATTCTAGATTTGACTTACTATGACCTCAGTTTCATGGCGCAACAATAAAAATAAGAGTAGTTTGTACATATTGGGTTAATATGTACCTGGGATTGTATTAAACACTTTACCCAAATTATATGATTTATTTCTTGCAACAGTCCATTGAAATAGACATTACTGTTATTTGTAACTGACAGATGAGGAAACTGAGACATTGAGTAGCATTACCAGGAGTGTCCAATTCTTAAGAAAAGGAGCTGGAATTTAAATTCAACACAGTCTGCCTCCAAAGCTCAGGCTAAACATGGGCCTGGGAATTAAAAAAAAAAAAATTAGATACAAGTTTCAACTCTGGTTCTCAGTGATTGTGTGACTTTGGGCTTTCATCCTTTGTGTTCCTTGTCATTCGATAAGAATGAGCTATATAATCCTCAATCCTCTTTCTCTAGTTTAATATCAAGATATTGTATTTCTTTGAGGTGTCAGTTTAGAAAAAAAAAACACTGTAGTTTCAGGGTCATCATTTGACTCCTCTTATTCTTCCTAAGGCAAAAATTAGTTACAAGAAATCAACCCCTATAGAAGATATATGATCTCTCGCAAAGGTAATTCAAATCTTTCTTCCTCTCCCCTCACTCTCTCAGTCTTCTTTCCCAAGGTTGGTATGGAAATCCAGTAACAGAGTGATTTCCATTAACACATGTTGATTGTCAATGGATTAGAAACTACAGTATTGCTAAGACTTCCCCACCACACACACATGTCCCTGTCATCAGGTTTTGTCTTCTTCGTGGTCCATCAACAGTGACAATAATCCAGGCTATGTTTTCTCTCTGTCAATTACACTTTAAGCTGGTCAGGGTGAGACTTTCTGTTAAAGAAAAATCAACAGCTCTGAAAAGGCAGGTGTTAAAAGCTAACAAAAAGATTCAGTATTCATAATGGCTAAATTGTGTTTGTTGGATTTGGAGGGGCCAGCAGGTACCTTTTCCTGAACTTATACTACCATCTGTAATACAGAATGAAAGTCGTGATTGGCAAAAAAAAAAAAAAAAAACACACAAAACAGCTAGAGAATGGTAGAGGACTGTGCCATCTTAGTGTCCGCAAGATGCCAGGGGAATATTCATGCTCAGTTGGCTTTTGATGCTGGAAACACAACTCAGTGGTTTCAACTTCAGAATTCTTAGACTTTGTGGAACCACAGGTTTGAAATCTGCTTGGCAAGCCTGAGTCATGGTTTCAGTCTCTGTTTCCTTAGAAAAGAATCTGAAGAGCAAGTGATTTATAGTATGTCCTTCTTCTAGAAGAGCTCTCCAACCCCTGGCCACTGAATGGACTTTGAAATATGCCCAAAGGGATCCTTTATCCACGGACAATCTCTGAGTGCTTATTATTCACTTTACTAGTGTAGAAGCTCTTTAATCATTGTCTCTGCATTTGCTTTAATCTAAAAACTGTCAATTTATTAGCTCATAGTGTGCCTGAAGCTTTTCGTATCTTCCTGGGGAAAGGCTTGTATAGATTCGGGGGATGATTCTAAAAATGTCAGATTGATGTGAGATTAGGATATGAAGAGACAAAATAATATAGCAATAAGAGTATAGAATAAAATTTCTATAAAATTTATTTCTGAAAAGAAGCATTCCACATCTTGTTTCAAATAGAGTAAAACCATCCTTAACTCACCTAGTAATAACAACTGATATGTAGGTAAAAGAGCTATTTATTATAAACATGAAGTTATTAATTCCAAAGGATTTTCAGCACCAAAGTTTTAGGAAGCTACCCAGGGTGTTCACTGGAGGGATACTCCTAAAAATGAAAGTGGTTAAAAAAACCAAACCAAAGCCCCTGAGCTACTATATATATATATATATATATTTCCCCTGGGGTTGAAAAATCTCAATTTTTTTTTGTGTGTGTATATATATATATATAGAGAGAGAGAGAGAGAACTAAAGCTTATTTCTTATTTCTAAATTATTAGTTATTTAGTTTATATAAAGTTTATATATATATAACTATAGAAACTACAACTATATATAAAGTTTATATATACATATATAAGGGTCAGACACAACTAAGCAACTGAGGACATTATCTGTCCTCAGTCGTTTAGTTGTGCCCAACCCTTTATGACCCCATGGACTGTAGCCCAGAGGAGCAGGCTCCTCTGTCCATGGGATTTTACAGATGAGAATATTGCAGTGGGTTGCCATTTCCTTCTCTACTGCATCTTCTCAACCTAGGAATCGAACCCTAAGCCACGTCTCTTGCATCTCCTGTACTGGCAGGTGGATTCTCTAAACCTGTGCTACTTGGGAAGCCTATATTTACATATATAGTTTCCACTGGAGTTGACAAATCTCAAATGTGTATTGATATAGCTTTTTTTCATGGAGAATAATCAGAGCATCAAGAAATATAATGTTCAGGATACAGGGATAAGAAGCCCAGGATAACACAAGAGCAGAACAGTATATAGTACACATGCTATAGAGAAGATGGCATGAAAGAATCCAGAGGTGAAGAACTGAAAGAATGAGTCCACTTTGAAATAAAACTGTGGAATTCTTGGCTACTAGATTACCTAAAGACTACTAGTCTAGTCTCTATTATTGCTAGGAACCCTACCCATGACATTCCTGATCTGTTGCTAGTTTTTTGCATCTTTCTCCCAGAGTTGTTTTATGATCAAGTAAAATTTTGATTCATTTTTTTCTCCTATGAAAAACACTATTAAGACCAACTTGTCCAACTCATTCACTTTACAAATGAGGAAACCAGGGCCTCAAGAGGTTAAAGTGAATTGTCCGAAGTCACCTAGATGGAGAGTATTATAGGCAAGACTAAAATCCTGAATTTTCTAATTCCCAAATCACACTTAATTCCAAGAGCCCATTCTTAGTCTCAAATAATCAGCACTTTTCTCTTCATCATAGTGGTCATTTCTACAGAGGCAGAGAAATACTGGAGGTGATTTTCAAATGTTAACTATACATATATCTGTATAGAATTATTGAAAATTGAAAGGAAGACAAAATCATCACCTTTCTTTTTAAGAGTGTCAATGCTATATTTTGGCACACTTAAAATTGGTTCTTCCTGCCCTATCAAATAGCCACCTTGTTTTATTTCCTTACCAGAAGTAGAATTGAAAGATTCAAAGGATCTTAGAGATCACCTAGACCTACTTTCCTATCCTATAAATAAGGAAGCTGAGGTTTAAAAGAAGATGCCTTACCAAAACAAAAAATACTAGAATTTGAAGAAACAATATTTAGTCAAATGTTTTACATTTAGAGAAAAAGAATTACAAAAAGTACTTAACTATTACAACACCTGTATTTCCCACTATTCATAACTGATAATTCTTCATATTTGCTACATTTCTTTCAAATATTTTATACAAGAAATACAATTATGCAAATACAACTGAAATACTTTTTACCCAACCCCTGGTCTTACTTCCTTCCTTATCAACCCAAGGACAGTAGATATTGGAAATCTGTGAATCTGTCTATTTTGTATAATTTCACAGAGACATCATAGAGACATCAATGGACAATATATATTCCCAGCTCATGCCAGAGGTATAGGGATATTAAAATCTATGCTGATTTTGTTTGATTGCATATTATTTTTCCTTGAAATATTTAGTAGAAAACTCCGGTAAGGCAAGAAAATTGTAAGCTATTTCAATCTAATAGACTTGTTTAACAGGCAGTCACAGAGGTTAAGTGACCTGCCCTAAGTGATACAATGTCACCACCCATAAGAACTCAAATGTTTTTCCCCTACAGTGGTCTCCACATTTATCTTTTCACTGGAAAACCCCACCTAATTATCCCTTTCCTCTTATTTTAAGTCCTCTGGGTGTTTTTTCTTCATCATTTTTAGAAAGCCACATTTCTCTCCTGCACCTCCATTCAGAAAAGAAACAATTCTGAAGTTGAGAAATCTCATACCAGAAACAATATTCTCTTTAACTTTGCGCTTTGTTCTGAACAGCAGGGCAGCCAGGCAGACACCAGGCTCACACACCATTATGAATCTGTCAGCAATTAGAATTCTAAACGCTATTCGGGTTTTACTTGCTTCAATCAACTTGTCACTGCAGTGAGGATTGTCTACTTTCTCAACATAAACATCAACAGAAGTGAGTGCAATGGCTTGAGTCCTTGGCGAAAGTACCGCCATGGAGAATGTTAAATAGCACATTCTGCAGACAGGAGGGATCCGGGGCCTTAATGGGCCATAATTAGAGGGGGCAGAGCCTCCACTAGCCTTTGTGTGAGGCCTCAGAATTCCTCTCCTTAGGACAGAGAGACGTCTTGGGAGATGCAAGGAGACTGCTGCTGTCTGCTTCTCCCTCCTCTGTCTCCTGAGCTAAAGAAAGGACCTTGGGAATCATGGCACCCAGCCCCCTTATTTAAAGGATTAGGAAGCTGAGATCCACAGAGGGAAGGCTGTGGCCAAGGTCGAACCTGGGACAGAGCACAGCATCCTCCCAGCCCTGGGCATCTCTCACTCACCACACTGCCCACTTCAGGGAGAGTAGAAAGAACCTGAGTCACAAGCCACATTCTCCCCTCAAATACTCTCACTAGTGGTGCAAAATAACAAGCAACACAGTGCCACGAATATGAGGGTGGGGCCAGCCCAGGAAGCCATGGGCATCTAGAGAAGAGATTTGTTTATTCCACCTCAAATCCACTGAGAAGTGTGTAAGTACACAGTAGAAATTAATTGCTTCTTTTTAACAAATTTTCTCTTAAAATTATTATTGAAAGAACTTAGAGTTAGGTGGGTAAAGACAAAGATGGTTTGTTATCTTTTACTACTAGTAAGAACTAATATTATGTATATTAATGTATTATTCTTCATAACAACTTTATAAAATTAGCAATATTATTTTAGCTTTATTTTACAGATGAATAAACTGAAGCACATAAAGGCGTGTCCCTTGTTCAAGGTTATGCACATGGTATTGCCAAAACTAAGATCTGAACCTAGATCATCTGGCTCCAGAGCCCCCGCTCTCAACCACAAGAGTAAGGTGATCAGCCATCCTGATTTTCCTGGGACTGTCCCAGTTTTAGCAATTGAAGCCCCATATCCCAGGAAATGCTTCAGTCCTGGACAAACCCTGATAGTTAATCACCCTGCACATAATCATACTCTCTTTTTTTGTCACAATTAAACCCAAGCCTCAGTAATTGATCCAGCTAGCCTGGTGGTCATACCCATCTTTGTGCCCTGTGAGGCTGAACTCACAGGGAAAATTTTAAATGTTGATATGTTCCAGGTACTATTCTGAGCAATTTTCAGGCTTTATGTTATTTAAATTCTCACAAGCACCCTAAGCGAGGTACATAGATAAGAAAACAGAGGCTTCAAGAGAACTGGACCAATTGTCCAAAATCTCAGTGTTAGCAAGTAAAAACCAGAATTTGAACATAGGAAAGCAGGAAGCTCTTGAGACTTCTTTATAGGAAAATAGCTAAAACAAGGGAGTTTCAACATTTGAAAATCCTACCTATTTAGTGTTTATTCCCAGATATGGGAATTCACACCAGAAAGTTAGACATGGTTCCTTGAGAATTCCCTTTCTGAGTAGACTCATGTGCTTCCTCCTCCTTCTGACTCAGCCGTCGGTCACAAGTCAGCACCAACAAGCTCAGAGGCCGCCCCACCTCCATTCAGAGTCCACATTGTTTCCGCCTCTTTGATGATCGCTCCTCTGTCATGTGTGCCTGTGAAATCCTTACCATCCTCTAAGACCAGCTCATAAGCTACATTCCCTAAAGCCTTGCTTGGACCTAGTTTAAATTAATCCTTCTCTCTTCTTCTTTCCCTTAGCCATACTAACTCTTTTATTTTTTTTTCAGATTTTATTTTATTATTATTATTATTTTTACTTTACAATATTGTATTGATTTTGCCATACATCAACATGAATCCACCACGGGTGTACACGTGTTCCCAATCCTGAACCCCTTTCCCACCTCGCTCCCCATACCACCCCTCTGGGTCATCCCAGTGCACCAGCCCCAAGTATCCTGTATCCTGCATCAAACCTAGACTGGCGATTCGCTTCTTATATGATATTATACATGTTTCAATGCCATTCTCCCAAATCATCCCACTCTCTCCCTCTCCCACAGAGTCCATACTAACTCTTTTAAAAATATGTATCCCAATCTGTCCTGCCTACAGCCACAGAATTCAAGGATGGTAGCTCTCTTTCTGTGTTGGGGAATCCATCTTGGCATTATGTTATTTCCCTTTTTACTACTCCATAGGACCAGAGATAACACCTGCACACAGTCCATAGTTTGATGGTCTCTTGAACGAATATATGTCTGTACCGTTTGTACATGGAGATTTGGATAATGAAAACAACATCTGGGGTGTGTGTGTATATCAGGGGATAATCTCTTTGACTCTTCTAGGCTAGATTTTACTCCAAAACTAAATAAAGCAAGTGATTAAGGCAATTGGCTTGATGATTGTAGTACATGGTTACCTCCATAAAACTTACCTAAAATATCTTCACAAAATTATTTGGTTTGAAGAATACTGGTTCAATTTTTAAATGATCTAATAAAGAAGTCCCCAACATTGTTGGCACCAGGGACTGGTTTTGTGGAAGACAATTTTTCCATGGCCCAGAGAGTGGGCGATGTGAGGATGGTTTCAGAATGATTAAATCGCATTACATTTCTTGTGAAATTTATTTCTATTATTATTACATTAGCTTCACCTCAGATCATCAAGCATTAGATTCTGGGGTTGGGGACCCCTGGCCCAATAGAAATAAATACAGGGCAAGGAGTCAGTTCCCACTTTCTTGGTAATGATCCAAAATCACTGTAAACTTTGGTGTTTTTCTTTGCCCAAACTGTAGGATGATGGTAGTAGAATTACATGATTTCTAGGATCCCCTCCAGCTCTACATGCCTATTATCCAATAATTCTAATAATTAGAGCAAGTCTTCCTTCCCAGGGACATTCTGTTTCCTAGAGTAGCCTTGGCATTCAGAAAATTCTGGGTGAGTAGTAGTATCAATAACCAAGTCAAGGACCAGTTGAAGCCACCTGAGGAAGAAAAGAATGTTCTGTTTGAAGGAAGGAAGCCAGAGATTCTGGAGGGACATGATGTGTGAAATGCAGGCTCGGGGTTTAATGAGTTTGAGGCGTGAAAACCCAAGCTTCAGGGCCGCATTCCCTGGCAGTGTTGAGCACGGCATGTTTCCGTACCCCGTGTGGCCGAGTTCTATTTTAGACGTACTCGAGCTTGAATCCTCACACAGCTGTGACTGTCTGTTAACTTTTAGGCATGGTTTTCCATTCAAGCAAATGGCTCTTGGTTTTATATTGACAGACCTAGGGAAAAGCAGCTTGAGGAGAACAGACTTGGAAACTGTCAGAGAATTGATTGGTGGTGAAAGAGGTGTATTTATTGAGACTGAGATGTAACCAGCTTAGCCCAGTGGAGCAGGACAGAGAGAAGACTGGTCTATGAAGGTCAGAAGCAAATGGTCTGGGGAAATCTCATTGGACAGCCTCCCGCATCTCACTAAGAAATGTTTAATTCAGTATTTGAGAGTCCCTTAAGACTTTTTAGCCATTAACGTTCCTTTCTAGCTAGGACATACCTCTTGAGGCCTTAACCCATGGAAAAAATGAGAGCACAGATGAGGCGTTTTACCGTGCCCTCACCCTTCTCCCTTTTGGAATCTCTTCCAGGGCCCAAAGTGCCGAGCTGTCAAGTCCTGCCCTGAATGCTTTGGTTAAGTGGATGCCCAGCCCACTGAGGAAGCTATGTCAGGACTGGGTTAAGCCCTCCAGCTGCTGGGAAGAGTAGAAGTGGTCACCATGGAAACAAGCACCTCATCAATCTTGTAGTGAATCACAGGATCACTGTGATACACAGGAGACTATAGAGTCCCTGGAAAGACTACACCTTTTCCCCTGAGAAGAGATAACTGCGTTCTTGGAAACCAAGCTGCCTCTAAAATAGAGGAGATAGCCCAGGTTGCTTCTGCCTTCTAATTTAGGCCTAGAGCCTATGTGACCTGGGACTGTGAGGCAAGAAGTTGCCCATTTATGTGGATTTTGCTATTGTAGCCAGCTCTATTGGATGCAACTCAATGTCAGAGGGAGAAGAGAACTCGGTGTTACCTATTCAAAACTCCAAGTTTATAAAGGAATATCTGAGGAGCCAGGGATGAATTATTTGTCCAAGGCCCATATAATGACTCAGTGGGAAAACCAGGCCTAGAATCAAGATTTTGCACTCCAAATTTATTACTCATTCCACAATCCTAGGGTCAGAATGAATTTGATATGAAGCTGCTGCTGCTGCTGCTGCTGCTAAGTCACTTCAGTCGTGTCTGACTCTGTGCGACCCCACAGATGGCAGCCCACTAGGCTCCTCTGTCTCTGGGATTCTCCAGGCAAGAATACTGGAGTGGGTTGCCATTTTCTTCTTCAATGCATCAAAGTGAAAAGCGAAAGTAAAGTCGCTCAGTCATGCCCGACTCTTAGCAACCCCATGGACTACAGCCTACCAGCCCCCTCCATCCATGGGATTTTCCAGGCAAGAGTACTGCTGCTGCTGCTAAGTCGCTTCAGTCGTGTACGACCCTGTGCGACCTCATAGATGGCAGCCCACCAGGCTCCCCATTCCCTGGGATTCTCTAGGCAAGAATACTGGAGTGGGTTGCCATTTCCTTCTCCAATGCATGAATGTGAAAAGTGAAAGTAAGGTTAAATTTTGATGCTTTTGAACTGTGGTGTTGGAGAAGACTCTTGAGAGTCCCTTGGACTGCAGGAGATCCAACCAGTCCATTCTGAAGGAGATCAGCCCTGGGATTTCTTTGGAGAGAATCATGCTAAAGCTGAAACTTTGGCCACCTCATGCGAAGAGTTGACTCATTGGAAAAGACCCTGATGCTGGGAGGGATTGGGGGCAGAAGAAGAAGGGGACAACAGAGGATGAGATGGCTGGATGGCATCACTGACTCGATGGATGTGAGTCTGAGTGAACTCCAGGAGCTGGTGATGGACAGGGAGGCCTGGCGTGCTGCGATTCATGGGGTCGCAGAGTCAGACACGACTGAGCGACTGAACTGAGCTGAACTGAACTGATCTCCCTTAATGGGTCCCTTCTGAGGCTTTGAGAGGGGCCCTAGCAGTGTATTCCCATGTCAATTTTTCTTGCTTCTTTTTTCCCCCCTTAATTTTCAAAAATAAATGTTATTTAACTGAAATTGGTTAGGAGTGCTGTTCCTTTCCATTCTGTCTCCCCTTCATCACTCTTCCCCTCAAGCTGGGTGTCACATTTGTGAGATATGGTTTGAGAAAAGTTGAGTTAGGTTAGCATTCAGTTGGGTTTAAGTAGGTAGGAGGGATTCCCTGGTGGCTCAAATGGTAAAGAATCTGCCTGTAATGCAGGAGACCTGGGTTCGATCCCTGGGTCAGGAAGATCCCCTGGAGAAGGGAATGGCAACCCACTCCAGTATTCTTGCCTGGAGAATTCCATGGACAGAGGAGGAGTTGGGGTAAACTCTGGGAGTTGGTGATGGACGGGGAGGCCTGGTGTGCTGTAGTCCATGGTGTCACAAAAAGTCAGACATGACAGAGCGACTAACACAAAAATAGGTAGGATAAAATTACATGGTTCCCAGTCAATTCATGAAGAGTTAAGTTGCTCTTTATCTTGACTTAGGACTGGCTTTCACTTACATAACTAACACCAAGGTTCAAAGGAAAGGCAAAACCAAAGTTCAACTCCTATGAAGATACAAATGGTCCCTCAAGTGTCTGGCACAGGAAACAAGAGGGCAGTGGAAAGAACGGTGATTAAAATATAGAAGCCAGGGGTAGTCTATAAAAATTCTCCCAAATCTATCTCACATGGGGAATAAACCTGACAGACATTTTCCATCATCAACAATGAATTATAAAGTTGAATGAAACTTTTCAAAACTGTTAATAATTTTATAAAAATACACTTCAATAAATTGAAGAAAACTGAGGTATCTCTTCTCTTTATAGAAAATAGATTTTAAAGTGTATAATCATAGGAATAGGTAGTCAAATAATATGCAGTCTTAATGAGTATGAATGAAGTATTTATAGGTGTGTTAACTAACAAAGGTATTGTGTTATTTTCTGAATTTTTAATTTTTTGGAAACTTCAGGTTTATAATATTTTAATTGATTTAGATGTATTATGTCATTCAAAAATATTCATTTTGTACATAATTTTGTATTTATAATATTATGGTCTTTTTTTTTCTGAAAGGGAGCTCTTTTGTCAGGTACACTGCATAAAACCTGCCTCTGTCTCCTGCCTGAGACACCTGTTTAATGAGTTTGCATTAATAATTATCAGGACTGCCAAAAATGATAGGAAATATCCTAGGTGGGTTTTGTGGATCAGGAATCCATAATTATTGTACAATCATGCCAGCATGATATTCATTGGAATTAATAGTATAGAATAGTGTTCAGAGTCATCTGCATTTTGTACATGAGCAATTCCCAACTCCATTTCACAGGGTCAGTTTCATTACCGGTAACAGGTTCAAACCTTATATGGCTTCATTATTACTCACCAGTGTTATGTTTGTCTACACCTATCTCCCAAGTAACCAAACCACTTAAGCTCATTTCCTCTTACAGGATTCGATTCATCTTTCAAATATGCACATTTGCAAAATGTATTTGTTCAGTTCTGTTCAGTTCAGTCACTCAGTCATGTCAAACTCTTTGCGATCCCATGGACTGCAGCACACCAGGCCTCCCTGTCTATCACCAACTCCCAGAGTTTACTCAACTCCTGTCCATCAAGTCAGTGATGCCATCCAACATCTCATCCTTTGTCATCCCCTTCTACTGCCTTCAATCCTTCCCAACATCAGGGTCTTTTCAAATGACTCAGCACTTCGCATCAGGTGGCCAAAGTATTGGCATTTCAGGTTCAGCATCAGTCCCTCCAATGAACACTCAAGATTGATCTCCTTTAGGATGGACTGGTTGGATCTCTGTGTAGTCCAAGGGACTCTGAAGCATCTTCTTCAACACCACAGTTCAAAAGCATCATTCTTTGGCGCTCAACATTCTTTATAGTCCAACTTGACTACTGGAAAAACCATAGCCTTAACTAGATGGACCTTTGTTGGCAAAGTAATGTCTCTGCTTTTGAATATGCTGTATAGGTTTGTCATAAATTTCCTTCCAGGGAGTAAGTGTCTTTTAATTTCATGGCTCATTCACTATCTGCAGTGATTTTGGAGCCTCCCAAAAATAAAGTCAGCCACTGTTTCTGCTGTTTCCACATCTGTTTTCCGTGAAATGATGGGACCAGACACCATGATCTTCATTTTCTGAATGTTGAGCTTTAAGCCAACTTTTTCACTCTCACTTTCACCAAGAGGCTCTTTAGATCTTTATCACTTTCTACCATAAGTGTGGTGATATCTGCATATCTGAGGTTATGGATATTTCTCCTGACAATCTTGATTCCAGCTTGTGCTTCATCCAGCACAGCATTTCTCATGATGTACTCTGCATATAAGTTAAATAAGCAGGGTGACAATATACAGCCTTGATGTACTCCTTTTCCTATTTGGAACCAGTCTGTTGTTCCATGTCCAGTTCTAACTGTTACTTCCTGATCTGCATATAGGTTTCTCAAAAGGCAGGTCAGGTGGTCTGGTATTCCCTTCTCTTTCAGAATTTTCCACAGTTTATTGTGATCCACACAATCAAAGGCTTTGGCATAGTCAATAAAGCAGAAATAGATGTTTTTCTGGAACTCTAGCTTTTTCAATGAACCAGAGGATGTTGGCAATTTGATCTCTGATTCCTCTGCCTTTTCTAAAACCAGCTGAACATCTGGAAGTTCACAGTTCACGTACTGTCAAAGCCTGGCTTGGAGAATTTTGAGTATTACTTTACTAACGTGTGAGATGAGTGTAATTGTGTGGTAGTTTGAACATTTTTTGACATGGCCTTTCTTTGGAATTGGAATGAAAACTGACCTTTTCCAGTCCTGGGACCACTGCTGAGTTTTCCAAATTTGCTGGCATTTTGAGTGCAGCACTTTCACAGCATCATCTTTCGGGATTTGAAATAGCTCAACTGGAATTCCATCACCTCCACTAGCTTTGTTCAGAGTGATGTTTCCTAAGGCCTACTTGACTTCACATTCCAGGATGTCTGGCTCTAGATGAGTGATCACACCATCATGATTATCTGGGGTATGAAGACCTTTTTGTACAGTTCTTCCGTGTATTCTTGCCACCTCTTCTTAATATCTTCTCCTTCTGTTAGATCCATACAATTCCTGTCCTTTACTGAGCCCTGAATAAAGCCCTGTCCTTTATTGAGTTTGCATGAAATATTCCCTTAGTATCTCTAATTTTCTTAAAGAGATCTTTAGTCTTTCCCATTCTATTGCTTTCCTCTACTTTTTTGCATTGATCAATAACAAAGGCTTTCTTATCTGTCCTTGCTATTCTTTGGAACTCTACATTCAGATGCTTATATCTTTCCTTTTCTTTTTTGCTTTTTGCTTCTCTTCTTTTCATAGCTATCTGTAAGGCTTCCTCAGACAACCATTTTGCTTTTTTGCATTTCTTTATCTTGGGGATATTCTTGATTCCTGTCTCTTGTACAATGTCATGAAACTCCATCCATAGTTTGTGAGGCATTCTGTCTATCAGATCTAGTCCCTTAAATCTATTTTTCACTTCCACTGTATAATCATAAGGGATTTAATTTAGGTCATACCTGAATGGTTTAGTGGTTTTTCTACTTTCTTCAATCTTTGTCTGAATTTGGCAACAAGGAGTTCATGATCTGAGCCACAGTCAGCTCCCAGTCTTGTTTTTGTTGACTGTATAGAGCTTCTCCATCTTTGGCTGCAAAGAATATAATCAGTCTGATTTCAGTGTTGGCCATCTGGTGATGTCCATGTGTTGTAGAGAGTGTTCTTCTCTTGTGTTGTAGAGAGTGTTTTCTATGACTAGTGCATTCTCTTGGCAAAGCTTTATTAGCCTTTGCCTTCCTTCATTCTGTACTCCAAGGCCAAATTTGCCTGTTAGTCCAGGTGTTTCTTGACTTCCTACTTTTGCATTCCAGTCCCCTATAATGAAAAGGACATCTTTTTGGGGTGTTAATTCTAAAAGGTCTTGTAGGTCTTTGTAGAACCATTCAACTTCAGCTTCTTCAGCATTGCTGATTGAGGCATAGACTTGGATTACTGTGATATTGAATGGTTTGCCTTAGAAATGAACAGAGATCATTCTGTCATTTTTGAGATTGCATCCAAGTACTGCATTTCAGACTCTTTTGTTGACTATGATGGCTACTCCATTTCTTCTAAGAGAATCTTTCCCACAGTAGTAGATATAGTGGTCATCTGAGTTAAATTCACTCATTCCAATCCATTTTAGTTTGCTGATTCCTGAAATGTCAACATTCACTCATGCCATCTCCTGTTTGACCACTTCCAATTTGCCTTGATTCATGGACCTAACATTCCAGGTTCCTATGCAATATTGCTCTTTACACCATCGGACCTTGCTTCCATCACCAGTCACATCCACAACTGGGTATTGTTTTTACTTTGGTTCTATCCCTTCATTCTCTCTGAAGTTATTTGTCCACTGATCTCCAGTAACATATTGAGCACCTACCGACCTGGGGAGTTCATCTTTCAGTGTCCTATCTTCTTGCCTTTTCCTACTGTTCATGGGGTTCTCAGAGCAAGAATATTGAAGTCGTTTGCCATTCCTTTCTCCAGTGGACCTCATTCTGTCAGACCTCTCCACGATGATCCATCCATCTTTGGTGGTCCTATAAGCCATGGCTTAGTTTCATTGAGTTAGACAAGGCTGTGGTCCATGCGGTTACTTGGTTAGTTTTGTTTGATCGTGGTGTCAATCTGTCTGCCCTCTGATGCCCTCTCTCAGTGCCTACCGTCTTACTGGGGTTTCTCTTACCTTGGTCATGGGGTATCTCTTCAGGGCTGCTCCAGCAAAGTGCAGCCTCTGCTCCTTACCGTAGACGAAGGCCATCTCCTCACGGCCACTGCTACGGATGGCTGGATATATCTGGAGGATAGGTTATTCTACTCTATTTTACAGAAGGAGAGGACTCAGTGATGGGGTGAGTTATTAACATTCAAATTACTTAATTCCATCTCTGATATGTCCACTACTTAAGTTGCTGTGAAGAGCAAATAAAATAGTGCAATAATGCTTATACAGATCTTCAGCCGTACACAAGCACTAGTGCTTGACGAATGTTAATGCCTGTTGAGTCTTTGCCTATGGATAAGTATTTGCCAACCTGGATTCATGAAGGATTCGGATGCCTAGAGGTGTTTCTACAATTTCTTGAAAGAAAATGTGGTCACAGTACACAAGCTTCAAATTTTTCTGCTCCAAAATCAACCACAGATTTTGAACCTATAGCAAGAAACCTAACCCATTACTCTTTTGCCAACTTCAGTGATTAGGGAATTTACTGAGAAAGATTTCCAAGGTAATATGTCATCAGAAAACCTAACTTGACTGTCACCTTCCCTCCTTCCCAGTTGCATGACCTTGGTAAAGTCATTCTATATATTTCTATTTTGATTTCTTTATCTGTAAAACAAAGATATTAATAACTTACAAGCCTGTAAGAAATCAGAAGATAATATATGGTAAATCTGGAGACATATAGACGATGAGTTATGATTTTTGCATCAGCAAAATAAAATAGAGAATTGAAGCAAAGCAGCAGATGGTTCGGTTCACATTCTTCCTTCCACAAGCCCTGCCACTTCTTTCTTCAGAATTACTAAGTGCAGACAACTGTAACACACTTAATATGATTCCAGGACAGAAAGTTTATAACCTGGATAAAATGGAAGCAAATGCATATTTGACAAAGCTGAAAAATAAGAGTTGCTATAGAAATCTAGTGAAAACTTATTATGTAAGTAAAATATGCTATCAATGGAAAAGTGAAAATAAGTAGGGAGGAAAGAGAAGTGTGAAGGATAGTGTATGCGAGCTATGTTGAGTCTTTTCCTAGAAGGAAGTCAATAGATATCGACAAATAAATATAGAGAAATAGAAACATAGTTTTCAAAGGTATGATGATTGCTATCAGCAGAACTAGAAGGACTCTTAAAAGAACTTACCACTAATTTTCAACCACTAAGTTGAAAGAGATGAATTGGAAGCTTTTGGTTTCCAACACATCTCTTTTGTATTGTTTGATTTCATTTACCATTTATTTGATAAAATATGGGAGAAAAATTATTCAAAAAGGCATTTATTCTTTTTTATCTTTGGTGACATCAATATAAGTTAAAATATCATTATTTTAATATAATATTGTTATTACTAATATTGTTATTATACCAATATTACTAATATTGTTGTTATTACTAAGTTTTTTATTTTCAGTATTGTTTGTCTTTATTCCTATATCTGCATTATTCAATAGGCTAGCCAGCAGACACATGGGGCTGTATGAAATTAAATTCATTAAAATAAATAAAAATTCATTTCCTAAGTCCTGTGTGCTATATTCCATGACAAAAGCGTACCTTGTTGGACAGAATAGAGTTACGGGATTTTCCATTGTTGCAGAAATTTCTATATCCTCACACTCTAAACAATTTCATCCACACAAGGTTTCAACTACCACTCATACTAAGATGACAGCCTGATCTTTATCTCTAGCCAAAGATCTTGTCTCCTGAGCAACGTGCCTTCACAAGTAGCTGTTGACTGGACAGAAAAATTGTCTATGTCCCATGGATCTTCATACTCAATTTATCCAAATCTGAAACTGCTGTATTTCCCATAGAAGTCATTTTTACTTCATACATTCCCATCTCTCTCTTGGGAAAGTCTGAAAAATCACTCCTGGCTGGTCTCTACTGTCTGCAACTCACTCTCCCTGCAGCTGATGGCAGCCTGGGAGAGGTTCAGTTCATCTCTTCTTCCTGACACACTTCTTCTGGCCAGAGTATCTACCAGGTCATCATGTTCTGCTGATTCTAGGTGTGGCCTACACATCTGCTAACCAAGTTCCATTCTAAAGCTCAGACTCCTGACTGGTGCTCTGGGCATCACTCAGTCTTCCTTATGATTTTGTTTTTCTATCCCAGTAAAATGCTATTCCTCAATTTCTGTAACTATGACACATCCTGAATGTTGCTATGTGCTTTTGATATAACCACAACAAAGTCTGGGGATTAAAAAGACTTTTGGTAAAATCAAAATACTTTTTCTTTCTAAAGTCAGGGAGAAGGCCTAAGTTGGTCTGTTGCTTTGTGAAACCAGTCTACAAAAAGACAGTGGTTTCCTGTAAGCTTAACAAGTGCTACTGACATGGATTGAAACCAAAATGCCTGTGGGATCAGCCTCACAAAACACATTTACCAGTTACTGAGTATAGGTAAAGGTATATGGTAGAGAAGAAATGTGGATAGCTTCAAGGAGTTTACAGTCACGTGGGGTGGGGAATATTTCAACAGTTATCTTAAATCTAAGTCAGGTTGAGGATTTGTAAAATGACCATTTCAACATCTGATCCAATGTTCTAGTAGGCATCTTTTTTTTTTTTTTTTTTTGCAGAAGTTAGAAAGCTGAACATTACAACTCTTAGATCCCTTAAATTCTGGATAAGTTAAGTTCTAATTTAATCCAGTCTCCTACCGATAAGAACAGAATCTTGGCCAAGTTTCTTAGCCTCTTTGCATTTTACTTTTTTCATTTCAAAACAGAGGTTGTGACTTTAATATTATATTGAGAGATTTATTTAAGTATTCATTGATACAATGAATGCAAATACCTTAGCATACTGACTGGTTCCATAGACACAATAAATTCTTACAATTAATATTAAGTGAAAGACATGGAATGTCCCTTCCCAGGTCCTGCTTCAGAGTAAGTAAGGAGGAAAGGAGACAAAAGGTGTCACATTCGGTTTGCTGATGCAGATGTAGCATATGCAACGAGGCTCTGAAGCCAGCATTCCAGCAAAAGCTAGTGATCATCTGATTGTAGCCAAGGTGGTGTGATCCTGGCACCTGCTGTTGTGAGAGCCACTGGTAGCTAGCCACTATCTGATGGCCTAGTTTCTTGTATATGGCAGAGATAATTCATCCTCGGGTGGGTCAATGTTTTGCAGTGCTGTTCTGAAAATAGCTTCTACAGTCCCAACAATGTCAACATCATGAATTCTTAATTCCCTATATTAAAACACTTTGTGTTTAAAACGGTGAAATGGTTTATACTACATACAAATGAACCCAACCTGATATATGCAAAATGGAAGAAGACATGATTCCTCCCACAACACTAGGAAGCTTTAGTGGCTTTGTGAGGGATGAGTGACAGAAATGGACCACATCCACACTCCAGATCTGTTTCCTCAGTTATAAAATGGAAAGTTGTCTTGAAGCAAAACATGGAAATGGAATTCCATTTATTCTGCTCACCAGGAGGAAATTTCTTCACCATCATATTTTAGGATCACTGAGGAGTGGAGGCCACAATTTTCCCCTTCCAGGTGATGCAACAAGTCATCAGAGCCATCTGAAATCAGACTCCTTTTTTCTTCCCTCTTGATTGTGGCGAATTCTCCTTGAAACTATAGGTGTGGGTTGAGAGAGAGAAGAAAATGTAGTAGAAACAGGTACCATAGTTCTCTGAGCCACTTACTTACACAAATGCTCGGCCCTCTAAACCTACTTGAGCCTTGTCAGGTATATATCACCTTCAATTGATAACAGAGTGCTGGTGTGCTTGGTAAGTCAGACCACACCCAGCTCATCATGTGCAGCTTAGGCTGCATTGCAACTTGGTGGTGTATGGTCAAGTGCTCAGTCTCTATTAGGGCCCAGTGGCAATCTTAAAGGAAAACTGCTATCTAAAAAAATGAGTTATCTTTGCTTAACATCCTAAGGTCTATCCATCGATCCATCTGGAGGGGCTGACCAAAGATTCTGTGCAGCATCTCTACCTGCCGCAGATATTTTAAGATTTACTGGGGGTGTAGCCCAAGAGACAACGTAGCTTTCACAGCAGCCTGGACCAATTGCAGATATCTTTTCTTTTCTGTCCCCTACTCAAAAATGGCAACTTTTTGGATTACTTGGTCAAGAAGTTCAAATCACATACTCAAATGAGGTATATGTTGCCTGCAAAATCTGAAGAAAGATTTGAAGAAAGCAGGGAAAACCACTAGGCCATTCAGTTCAGTTCAGTTCAGTTCAGTCACTCAGTCCTGTCCGACTCTTTGCGACCCCATGAATTGCAGCATGCCAGGCCTCCCTGTCCATCACCAAAATCCCCTTACAGTTATAGTGGAAGTGGCAAGTAGATTCAAGGGATTAGATATAAAGACAACGGACCTGAAAAACTATGGACAGAGGCTTATAACATTGTACAGGAGCTGGTGATCAAAATCATCCCCAAGAAAAAGGAATGCAAAAAGGCAAAATGGTTGTCTGGAGAGGTCTTACAAATAGCTGAGAAAAGAAGAGAAGTGAAAGGCAAAGGGAAAGGGGAAGGGAAGTCGTTCAGTCATGTCCGACTCTTAGCGACCCATGGATTACAGCCTACTAGGCTCCTCTGTCCATGGGATTTTCCAGACAAGAGTACTGGAGTGGGGTGCCATTGCCTGAAAGGTAAAGGAGAAAAGAAAAGATATACTCATTTGAATGAAGAGTTCCAAAGAATAGCAAGGGAAGATAGGAAAGCTTTCCTAAGTGAACAATGCAAACAAATAGAAGAAAACAATAGAATGGAAAAAAACTAGAGATCTCTTCAAGAAAATTAGACATACCAAGTGAACATTTCATGCAAAGATGGGCTCAATAGAGAATAGAAACAGTATGGACCTAACAGAAGCAGAAGATATTAAGAAGATACAAGAAAGATCTTAATGACCCAGATAATCATGATGCTATGATCACTCATCTAGAGTCAGACATCCTGGAATGCGAAATCAAATGGGCTTTAGGAAGCATCACTACGAACAAAGCTAGGGGAGGTGATGGATTTCCAGCTGAGCTATTTCAAATCCTAAAAGATGATGCTGTTAAAATGTTGGCACTCAATATGCCAGCAAATTTGAAAACTCAGCAGTGGCCACAGAACTGGAAAAGATCTGTTTTCATTCCAGTCCCAAAAAAGGGCAATGCCAAAGAATGTTCAAACTGCTGCACAATTGCACTCATTTCAAATGCTAGCAAAATAATGCTCAAAATTCTCCAAGCTAGGCTTCAAGAATGAAAACCAGAAAATCCCAGATGTTCAAGCTGGATTTAGAAAAAGCAGAGGAACAAGAGATAAAGTTGCCAGCATCAGCTGGATCATAGAAAAAGGAGGAGAATTCCAGAGAAACATCTACTTCTGCTCCATTGACTCTGCCATAGCCTTTGATTGTGTGGATCACAATAAACTGTAGAAAATTCTTGAAGAGATGTGAAAACTAGACCACCTTACCTGCCTCCTGCAAAATCTGTATGCATTCAGAAGCAACAGTTGGAACTGGACATGGAACAATTTTGAACAGGGTGGTTCAAAATTGGGAAAGGAGTATCTCAAGGCTGTATACTGTCACCCTCTTATTTAACTTGCATGCAGAGTACATCATGTGAAATGCTGGGCTGGACAAAGCACAAGTGGGAATCAAGATTACCGGGAGAAATATCAATAACCTCAGATATGCAGATGACACCACCCTTATGGCAGAAAGTGAAGAGGAGCTAAAAAGCCTCTTGTTGAAAGTGAAAGAGGAGAGTGAAAAAGTTGGCTTAAAGCTCAACATTCAAAAAATTAAGATTGTGGCATCCGGTCCCATCACTTCATAGAAAATAAATGGGAAAACAGTGGAAACAGTGTCAGACTTTATTTTCTTGGGCTCCAAAATCACTGCAGAGGTTACTGTAGCCATGAAATTAAAACACTCTTACTCCTTGGAAGAAAAAACAGTGTATTAAAAAGCAGAGACATTACTTTGCCAACAAAGGTCTGTCTAGTTAAGGCTATGGTTTTTCCAGTAGTCATATATGGACATGAGAGTTGGACTATAAAGAAAGCCAAATGCGAATAATTGATGATTTTGAACTGTGGTATTGGAGGAGACTCTTGAGAGTCCCTTGGACTGCAAAGAGATCAAAGCATTCAATCCTAAAGGAAATCAATCCTGAATATTCATTGGAAGGACTGATGCTGAAACTGAAGCCATCTCAGTACTTTGGCCACCTGATGTGAAGAGCCAACTCACTGGAAAAGACCCTGATGCTGGGAAAGATTGAAGGCAGGAGGAGAAGGGGATGACAGAGGATGAGATGGTTGGATGGCATCACCAACTCAATGGACATGAGCTTGGGCAATCTCTGGGAGATGGTGAAGGACAGGGAAGCCTGGCATGCTGCAGTTCATGGGGTTGCAAATAGTTGGACATGGCTAAGTGATGTTTATTGATTAATAAGAGAGCAGAAATTTGCCATTTGCTTTTAGGAGGTGTATCTTGACATGTTTGAGACCACTGATACCATAGAAAGATCACCAGTATGACTTTTGGTGATATATGACTTAGAATTTGTAGAGATATTTCCATATATGTGTCACATAAGTCTTGGGTAGTTGCTACTTTCTGTTCACCTGGTTGTATCAACACATGACATCATCAGGAAAACATACCAATGTGATATCTTATAGAACAGAGAGGTGATCAGATTTCCTGGTTACTAGAATATGACAAAGGTTTAGAAGGTTGATGTGCATTGCTGAGTATATTGCTTGTCCTAAGACCTAAAAGTAAACTGCTCCTGATGAATTTTCATATTAAGTAAAAAAAAAAAATTCAGATCCGCAACTGCATACCATGTTCCAGGACATTTATTGCTTCATTCAAGCAAAAAACGGCAACAACAAAAACAATAAAAATCACACGGATCAACTTGTAGTCAGAGTCAGCACCTGATTAAACGTACAATAATCCATTCTCATTCTGCATTATTTTTAGACTTATAACCAAATTTGTCTTCTAGCAAATAAGTTCAAAAGTGTTATTTACAAGAAGATGCAATATGCCCTAATTTTGCCCATGTATACCAACAGAAAGCTGGAGAACGTGAATGAGGCCTGATTTGAAGCCTATTAGATCTAGGTGGCAGCAATATAATTGAGAGTAAACTAAATGTGTTTATTAGAGGGCTCCAAAATAAGATTCGGGATGTTTCTGAGTCACTAAAAATGGCCCCAATAGGGGAGAACTCAGACAGCAAAGCAGAAACAGTACCTGAAGTAGAGGGACCTGTGGTGTAAAGGTGGGGCCAAGGATGAACAGGCAATTTCCTGCCACCTGCTCAGGGACACCCTCACTTGAGGCTGCACCCAACAGGACCAGCAGGGACACTGGTGGCTACTGGAGTGTGGAAACCCAGGCCAGTACTGCTCCTCGTACAACAAGAGCCTGCAGTCCCCCAGCTGGGTACTCTTGTCCCAGCTGCACTTGAAGAAGAGTGCAGATTCATCTGAGGGTATCATTGCTCCCATGCAAGGGGGCTTTTACTGACTTGGTTTAAAGAAGCTGATTCTTCCAAGCTGCAATTCAACACCAGCAGCTGAAGACACCATATTGAAGAAACTGTCCTTTAAGAGCTTCTGGGAAAGGAAAGATGCTGTGCTGTTTTAGCAGATGGATTCTCCAAGTGGCAGCAATGTCAGGGAACACCCAGGGGCAGCCCTACTTCTTCTTATTCCCCCAAATCAAAACAGAAAAGTCAGAGAGTGAGTGCTGTAGACAGCCCTGAGGACCAGGAGGAAGTGTGGGACAACTGGAGGCCACTAACAATGGCCAGGATCTTTGGCTGCTGGGAGCCCCCAGAGGAAAGAGACAGCCTGTGTTCCAAAACCATTATCACAGGAGATTCCTTCAAAGGCTTAAATGACATCCCCCAAAACGATGCCTGCCACATTAGATGGACAGGGGACAGTCTCTAAGTGACTGGACTTTGATAAAAATTTGGGTGCTTTGGTAAGCTCATGAAGTTTCATGAGCTTTGGTAAGCTCATGAAGTTCTGAAGTGAACTCACACTCCAGCGAACACTACCATCCGCCATGGTGAATAACTCCTGAGAGAACACTCCTGAGGGTCTGCTTCCTGTCGACTTACTGCTTAAAAAGGAGCTCAAGGCAAGTGACAGCAGCCAGAAGATGCTACAGTGGCTGGTCACAAAGTCACCCAAGAAGGAAGATCCTGAAACACCGCAAAAGGCAGAGTCAGATGTGCCCCAGGTGTCCAGGCGGTTCCTGCAAAAGAGTCTATTCCCCTCCAGGGGAGGCAGGGCAGGGCTTCTGGAGTGATGGCTGAAGTGGGAGGAGGAGGAGCCTTTTGGCAAGCAGCCTCACATGAGGTGGCAGAGCACCTACAGAGACCAAGGCCGCAGTGTGCAGCACGGAATGCCATCGTGATAACAGGTTCCAGCATTGTGTGTGTGAGTAGGGGCAGGGGGATGTTGCTTGGGAAATAAAGTGTTAGTCAACACTCCTTGCTTCTCCAGGGAGGGGCTGTCCTGGTTGGGACCAAGAATCTCTAGTGGGGTGAGTGGGCAGCCAGGAGGAGGAAGGGCACCACCATCAATTCATGGTGGGAAGGGAGGGGACTCTTGTGCCCACAGCCTCTCCTGGTTGGACCGGTGGACCTTCCCTCAGAGCCTGACCCCACTGACCTCAGCCTGAGCTGATCTGACCTGACCTGTTGCTGCTAGCAGAAGCTATTTTCTGCTCAGCCTTTGGACTCTTTTAGTCTTTTGGAATTAAGTTCTTAAAACATATTTTTTTTCCTTGAATAAATTATACTTGATAAACTGTCTACATTTCAGAAAATGCTGCTCATGTAAGGAATTCCAGATCTCAGTTTTTTTCTGGCATCAGACCTAGGGAGTGATTTTGTCATAAATGTGGGGCACTGGAGTTTTCTGTGGACAAAGCTGTATTTTTGGAAACAATAAAAAGGCTTGGTTGAGGGGAGGGGAATGTTTCCAATTTGCTTGGTTAATTGACTAAAAGATGGACCTAAAGGAAGTATATACTAAATGAAGTTGAAATGCAGGAGGAAGGAACCTCAAAGCTTAGAGAGACTGTGATGCTCATGTGAATTTATGTAAGAGCTTCTCAGCTATATTCTGACTACATCCCCTCAAAAAGTTCAAAGACATGTCCTTCACCAAGGCCAAGAGAAATACATTTGTGAGGGAAAACCCAATATTCTCTTTTTTTAAAGTTTTTTTTCTTTTTCTTTTTTTTTTTTTTGATGTGGACCATTTTTAAAGGATTGAATTTGTTGCAATATTGCTTCTATTTTATGTTTTGGTTTTGGCTCCAAGGCATTTGAGATCCTAGCTCCCTGAATAGGGATTGAACCCACGTCTCCTTCTTTGGAAGGTAAAGGTGAAGTCTTACTCACTGGACTGCCAGGAAATCCCAGAAACCCAACATTCTTAAACAGCTCCATGAAGGCTATTCTCTATAGGCTAACAATTACAGTGGGACCAATTGCTATTAAGTTGGGCAATCTGCATTCAGTGAGAATAATAGTATCCTAATGAAACAGACCAGGGCCTTATGGCCTACTCCCCCTTGTCCTCTAGATGCCTTTTGTCTGTAGAAAAGTTTTAGCCAAAAAGATTAAATTTAATCAAGAAGTGAGAAAACGCAGAAGCAAAGGGAAAAAAGTCAAACAGGACAAAACAAAAATAAATTAGTCATTAAGCAAAGTCAAGGACTTTTAGTTCCCCCTGAAGGGCTATAAATAATTCTGAACCATATCTTATGAGCTGCTTTGTACATACTGAAACCCCAAACAAGTGGGAGAAGTTCATTATATCATGACCAGACTGTAGCCATGACCTAAGCTGCCATAATTCTGAGAAATGGCCTCAAAGAAATAGGAACAAACCGACCCTGAAACTGAAGACTAATTATACTTTCAACAGTCAAGATGCTGCTAATCAGACCACCTCACAACCAATTTTGAGATGACTGTCAGAGCTAGCTGTACTAGCCTCTCTCTACCTATACATCCTTGAATCTCCCCTTTAAAGGTCTTGCCCACTGATTGACAGTGGGGAGAGTTGGTATTTGGACATGAGTCCACCCACCACAGCCCTTTGCCATTGCTAGCCTCCAAACTAAAGCAAACTTTCCTTTTGGCAAACCTTGCCTCTTTATTGACTTTAGAGCAGTGAGCAGCTGGACCCCACTTCTGATAACAATGTGTTGGTAAATGCTGGTCAGACTTCTGTTTACTCTTGCTTGTACAGACCAAATAAAATTTGACTGGATTGCTCATCTTTTTTTGCTTTAAGGAAAATATCATCAGCTAACCAGTGTCAAAGATCTCTACGGAACAAACCATTCTGATCATGGCTTTGACTCAGCTTCCCATCATGGTAGCAATTCCCACTTTATCTTCTAGATTGAAGACAGGGGGAAAAAAAAAAAACTCTCTTAAGAATATTGTTTGTTGCCAGGTACTATCAAAAAAATAGTTTGATAATAACTCAGGATAAAATGCTAAACAGGTATTATAGAAAAAAATGAACAAACGAACTTAAAAGTCAAAAGAGAAATGCAGTGATTTCTAGGAACTAATCTTCATTACTAGTAATCCATACAAAAGTGGCCTCATTTGTCCCTTAAATGAGATTATTAAATAAGGAAAAGTTATATATATTATATATAGTTGATCATGAACTTCATGTGAATAAATAGTATTATAAAGAATACCTGGATTTCATTAATAAACAGCACATTGGCAAATGGAGAACAATCACATTCTAACTTTTATTGGTCAACCTATATTTGAACTGCCATGTCAGTGTTGAATGTAATATTTTATTTGCTTACAATTTTTATTGTTTATATTTATTACTTATTTACTTGGTGGCATCAGATATTAGCTGCAGCACATGGGATCTTTATTTCCTTTTTGTTGGAGGATAATTGCTTTACAATGTTGTGTTGACTTCTGTCATATATCAACTTGAATCAGCCATAGATATACATATGTCTGCTCCCTCTTGAACCTTCCTCTCACCTTGTACCCTATTCCACAGGATTGTCACAGGGCACCAGATTGAGTTCTCTGTGTCACACAGCAGCTTCCCAGTAGCTATCTATTTTACATATGGTAATGTAGATATTTCAGCGCCACTCTTGGGACACAGAGGGTTTTTGTTGCATCACATGGAATCTTTTGATTTCACGCAGGCTCAGTAGTTATGGCACACAGTCTTAGTCTCCCTGTGGTTTGTGGTGTCTTAGTTCCCCAAGTTCCCCAACCAGGGATTGAACCCATGACCCCTCCATTGTCAGGTGGATTCTTAACTACTGGACCACCAGGAAAGTTCCAAATACAATATTTCAAAAGAAATGTTAACCAAACAGAATTGTTTACAAACAAGAGAGGAGTTCAATAAGGGCTCTGGATAATCCAACATATGAGGAACAATTGTAGTAACTAGGGGTTTTTTGTGTTAAAAAGCAAAAATAAAACTACTTTGTTGGGAGAGCACCAGTTCAGTTCGGTTCAGTTCAGTCGCTCAGTTGTGTCTGACTCTTTGTGACCCCATGAATCGCAGCACACCAGGCCTCCTTGTCCATCACCAACTCCCGGAGTTCACCCAGATCCACGCCCATGGAGTCAGTGACGCCATCCAGCCATCTCATCCTCAGTCGTCCCCTATCCTCCTGCCCCCAATCCCTCCCAGCATCAGAGTCTTTTCCAATGAGTCAACTCTTTGCATGAGGTGGCCAAAGTACTGGAGCTTTAGCTTCAGCATCATTCCTTCCAAAGAAATCCCAGGGTTGATCTCCTTCAGAATGGACTGGTTGGATCTCCTTGCAGTCCAGGGGACTCCCAAGAGTCTTCTCCAACACCACAGTTCAAAAGCATCAATTCTTCGGCGCCCAGCCTTCTTCACAGTCCAACTCTCACATCCATACATGACTGCTGGAAAAACCATAGCCTTGACTAGACGGACCTTAGTCGGCAAAGTAATATCTCTGCTTTTGAATATGCTATCTAGGTTGGTCATAACTTTTTTTCCAAGTAGTAAGCGTCTTTTTATTTCATGGCTGCAATCACCATCTGCAGTGATTTTGGAGCCCAGAAAAATAAAGTCTGACACTATTTCCACTGTTTCCCCATCTTGAAGTGTGGCCATATGAAATAGGAAACTGATTTCCTTGGGGTAACTTCAAAGGAAGATCAAGGACCAAATAGATAAATTTCAAGAGGGGAAGATTTGTATATAATACATAGAAAAATCTTCAACTCAGTGAAGTCACTTAGCAGTAGAATGTGCTGCTGTAGGAAGCAATGAACTTTCTGTCTGGCAACGTCTTTGCGTAAGTTGAGTCTGCTTCTGCTGTGTGTTTCAGTTGAGTACATTCCTGCAATAGGTAGGAAACTAGATGACCTTTAGGACCCTTCCAATCTCAGTTTCAATAATTTCATAACGAGTGAGCAGGGAATCTAAAAGGAAGGAAAAGCAGTTTCTGAGATGCATGGGGTAGTCATTGTGGACAGGGTGTGAGACAAGGTGGTAATTCAGATAAATTGATCCCAATATATTCTTTATCCATAATGTAGCATCATGATTTCTCATAAATACTTGAAACATGAGAGTTAATTAACTGGACATTTTGTTTTCTCACCTCAAATTAGGATACATCTGCTTTGAGGACAACTGTGGTACACTGATTAGATGATATGCCTTTCCCTGGGTATGAGGATATGTGGAAAGAGCAGTGACTAGGAGCAGGAAAATGGAAGTTTTAGAGTTTAATCCCAGGATTGTTCCAAACTCACCATCTGCTTTCTGAGAAATTTCTTACAAATTCCATTTATCTTCACCGAAAAGGAGATTTGTGAGATGTTTACTAAGAACTTTCAAAAACTGAGTGTAAGATAGCTCATCAGATACAAGATCTAGGCTCAAAAGCAACCTGATGACTTCACCTCTCCTATTTCACATGGCAGGCCTGAAATGAAATAGAGCTAACATTTTTTTTTTTTGTCTTGACTTTTGAGGCTAAAGGGAGGATTTTGGAGAAGATATCATAATTCATCCCCATGACTATAGAAGTATCTGAAGAAGTGGCTACATTGGAATGGAGTAAGGTTAGAGTTGATCAAATCTCAGTCTCTCCCAAGGCCTTAAGCTGAGTTTTTTGTTAGCATCTGAAGATGCAATGTCTGCAGAGAAATCAGGAGGCCTGGCCCCACTAACTGCCTTCAGAGCACGTTGTGGGGGGTGCAGACCAAAGGTGAGTTTACACATCAGTGACTAAAGTTTCCTGCCACTAAGCATAAGAAGTCACTCATGAGCAGCGTCCCAAAACCACAGCTACAGGATGTGGGCACAAGCCCTTGTATAACTGTTGGCCAAGAGCCAATGAGCATTCATCCCTGTGCAAATACTTGGGCTTTTTTGTTGTTGTTAACCTTTGAAAACCACAAGCATTAGTCTCTCTCTTTCTTTCCCTTTGGCACAAGTCATCTTCTTTTCTCCACCTTGGTCTCTTGTGTGTAAAGAATTTCTGGGGGAGCTTTTAAGCCTGAATTTAATACGTTTGCACTCCCCTCTCTTGCCCCACAAAATGCCAGGCAGAGGTAAAGCTGCCTTACAAAATATCTGCTGGCTTCCGCAGCTTTGTTTGGTCTTTTTAATCAGATAGGACATCAGAGAGCTCCATGAGTGACCTTAGCCTTTTAAGAAAATGCAGTAATTTCTGGAAATTCCCCCTAAACAACGATGACCTATTGTTTTCTCATGTCAAAATTAACCCAGAAGCTATGATACATTGATTTAGATGACATGCCTT
This sequence comes from Aepyceros melampus, assembly GCA_006408695.1. Classification (NCBI taxonomy): domain Eukaryota; kingdom Metazoa; phylum Chordata; class Mammalia; order Artiodactyla; family Bovidae; genus Aepyceros; species Aepyceros melampus. The sequence goes on from SJXQ01007043.1 coordinate 643,074, forward strand.
TTTCTGGGAATGGAGATATGTAGAAGGACAGTGGGGCTGGAATAGTAGATTGAAAGCTTTAGAGTTTAATTCCATATTGCCAAACAGTCACCATCTGTTTTTGAGCAATTTCTTTCCAATTTCTAGGCTTTTGCTTGTGAAATGAAAGCAATGGATTAGATGGTTTCTATCCTTCCTTAACCCCAGGGCTCTATGAATTGGCTTCCTTAAGAATGCTTCAGCAAAGGGACAATGAAAGGAGGGCTCAAAACAAAAGATCCTGAAAAATTGGCTTCTCTTTTCTGCCTTAGAGGATGGCCAAGGGACAGCCTCCGAAAAAGCCCAAGTGCCCACTGGAAGCCTAGGTATGGTGATTCTTGGCAGTTTCTCTTTTTATAAGTGTTAAAGAATGCATCAGTTTTGCTTCTGTAACCCCAATTCCCCATATTCAAGTATGGAAACAAGTTGAATCTACTCCAGCATGGGAATTTTATTTTTAAATAAAAGAGATGGCAGATCACTTTTACTTAAAAGAGACAGAAAGAGAAATTTCTAACCATCAAAACTGCCCAAGATACATCAGAAGACTATGAACAATCTGTCAATTGTTCAAATAGTTTCTGAGTGGAGATTTACTGGAGATTTTTTAGTGGAATTTCTTGAATGGATAAAGAACAGATAGAGAAGATGGCCAACCATGCCATTTTTATGATGATATGCTTTATAGTTAATGCCTCTTATATCTAATCTTATTCCCAATCAGACCTATGTTGCCCCTTTGGGAAACTTTACTGGTATAGTTCAGATAATAGCCTGAAGGAAAAGCCCAGGGATACATATAGGTCTCTTGGTTTGTGGGTTCTGGCTGGTTGTCTAGCTTATGGACAAGAAACCCAACTGTCCACTGGGAATACCACATGGCAAATGGTAAAGAGATAGTCATTCATGCATGTATGTGTGCTAAGTCACTTCAGTAGTGTCTGATTCTTGTAACTCTCTAGACTGTAGCCTACCAAGGTCCTCTGCCCATGGGATTCTCTAGGCAAGAATACTAGAGTGGGTTGCCATGCCCTCCTCCAGGTGATCTTTCCCACCCAGAGATCGAACCCACATGTCTTATGTCTCCTCCATTGACAGGTGTGTTCTTCACCATTAGTGCCATGCAGGAAGCCCCAGAAGGCCCACAGTGACCAGAAAAACAATTCTCAGAAGAACTGAATTTAGTTCCCTTGGATGTTGTCTGAGGTTCTGCACCAAAGTGGTATTGCTCTACAGGCAGATACTCAATTGTTTTTATTTAATAAAATAATTTGACTTCATTTCATTGAATCCTCCCAAGATCTTTTTTTTTTTTTAATTTTTATTTTTACTTTATTTTACTTTACAATACTGTATTGGTTTTGCCATACATTGACATGAATCCACCATGGGTGTACATGAGTTCCCAATCCTGAACCCCCTCCCACCTCCCACCCCATATCATCTCTCTGGATCATCCCTGTGCACCAGCCCCAAGCATCCTGTATCCTGTATCCTGTATCAAACATAGACTGGTGATTCATTTCTTACATGATAGTATACATGTTTCAATGCCATTCTCCCAAATCATCCCACCCCCCCCTCTCCCTCTCCCTCTCCCTCTCCCTCTCCCTCTCCCTTAGGGTCTAAAAGTCCATTCTATACATCTGTGTCTCTTTTGCTGTCTCGCATACAAATCCTCCCAAGATCTTTATGAAGTAGGCAAAAGAGATAGCATCATCTCCATTTTACAGATGAGGAAATTAAACCTTAGGAAAATTAAGGTAATTTTACAGGGTCTTACATGACTGATTCAACTCTTTCCAGACAAAAAAGAGTGTCTTACCTAATGACTGGGGCTTCCCTGGTGGCCCAGATGGTCTAGAGTCTGCCTGCAATACAGGAGACATGGGTTTGATCCTTGCCTTGGAAAGATCCCCTGGAGAGGAAATGGCTACCCACTCCAGTATTCTTGACTAGAGAATTCCATGGACAGAGGAGCCTGGCAGAGTATAGAGAGTCAGAGAATCAGATGTGACTGAGCAACTATCACTACTTAATGATTAACAACAATTATTTAAAGAATTATAAGGTCTCTGGTTTTAAAAGATTTTATCAATCATCTCTTTAGCAATCCCTTTCACAATATTCACTTTAGTCCCTCTTGCTGCTGCTGCTGCTGCTGCTGCGTCGCTTCAGTCGTGTCCGAGTCTGTGCATCCCCATAGACGGCAGCCCACCAGGCTCCCCCATCCCTGGGATTCTCCAGGCAAGAGTACTGGAGTGGGGTGCCATTGCCTTCTCCTTTAGTCTCTCCTAGTACATGGCAAAGAGCAATGCTTCCCATCCTTGGGCATTTTTAAGTATAAGAAGTTCTTTTTTATCTTAAACTGTCATCCAAATCCCTGAATCCTCTTATCCTCTGGTCATAATCCTGCTTCCTAGGTCCCACTTATCAGTTTCTAGAATATCCTACAAGATGGTCTGTATGAAATATGAAGACAGTTCTTATGTCATCTCTGAGATCACTCCTCACACAAAACAGCTTTGGTACCCTATTGTTACAGACTGGACCTCAGGGTTAAGAGATATCACTCTCCTCTCATCTTTTCTGATTTGCACTATATCCTTTCAAAGGTCATTTGAGAACAGTCCAACTTAGAAAATTCAAAGGGAATGAATATGCAGAAAGAAGTCAATTGTCAGACTGATCCTTAAATGGTAAATAAAGAGAATGTGCTGGACCTTTCATAGACCTCTGCCAACAAATGCCACTATCTTGAGGCAAATGGGGATTTTCGGGCAGCACTGTTAATAATAATTTGCCAATTGTGCCTGCTTCAGAACCACTGCCAAAGCAATCCAACGACTTTTCATTCCACTACTGTTGACAGGACAGCTAAGGATTTCAACACTTCCTTTTACAGTCTGAATAGAAGTTTCCTGCCTTGGGGACTGTAACAATATTTCCATCATGAGCGAGAAAAAAATGTGGGTCCTGGGAAGTGGAAAGAGAGAGAGAGAAGTACTAATGGAAGTAAACAAAGATAAAGACAAAATCAAACGAGAGTTAATCAAGGTTTGGATTTTGAATGCCTCCATCAAATTGATGCTTGTGAAACATCAGAGGACAAATCTTTGAAATTGAGGAAGTAAAGAGGTTGAAGAAAATACTTTAAAGTTAGACTTCACATAATCATCCTTTCCCCAAAAAAAGCTGGAATTTTTATATTACCAGCCAAGGTGTCTCAACTTTGGGTCTAAGGACAGGCAAAAAGCTGATTATGTTAATAATATATAGAATTCAGCATTATAAGTCTTTTTTTCAAAATAATTTAAAAATACAATAAAATTGAAAAAAAGTTTAGAGATGAAAACAGATGAGATAATCTCCTGAGTTGTTTACAATTAGACATAAGTCAAGGAGAGACAAAGAGGAAATATGAGAGAAAAGAAAATGTAAACAGAATGAATTACAACAGTGTTTTTGAAAAACATGCTTCTTATCCCCTCTAGAATCCACAGAAGGCACTTCTAAGATCCAAAAGACAGGAGGTCAGTGGTATTCCCATCTCTGTCTCGACCACAGTGGTCTTGCTTCTACCTGTTTTACATATTGGGCATCTGAAACAGATTCATTAGAAGGAAAGATCAGCTACTGAAAAATAAAACAAGAACAGTCAAAAAAGAAAGAAAAAAAGAACAGCAAAAAGGAAATGAGCCACTGAAAGTTCTTGATCATGGAATGATATGATCAAATTGTGTTTTTGGAATCTGGCAACAAATCCAAAATGAATTAGAAGAGGCTCAGCCTTGGAAATGATACCAACTAAAAGGTTATAGCAATTATCCAGCTAAACAAAATTTAAAATGTGATCTAATAACATACCTGTGAGAATGAAAAGGAGAAGAGAATATGAAAAATTTTGAAAGACTAAACTTTAGTTTGACATCTGGGCATTGGGCTTAATGCTAAATATGGTCTGTTTGTCCATTCCCCTAAATTTATATGTTGAAATCCCAATGTGATGCTATTAAGAGGTGGGGCCTTAGCTTATGAGAGCAGAGCCCACACGAATGAGATTCTGTTGTTGATGTTCACTCGCTTAGTCATGTCCAACTCTTAAACCTCATGAAATGGGGAGCACACCAGGCTCCCCTGTCTTTCACTATTTCCTAGAGTTTGCTCAGATTCATGTCCATTGAGTCAGTGATGGTATCTAACCATCTCATCCTCTGCCAACTCCTCCTTTTTCCTTCAACCTTTCCCAGCATTAGGATTAGTGCCTTTATAAAAAAAAAAGCACAAGAAAACTCTCTTACCTCTTTGCCTATAAGGATATAGCAAGAAATCTGAGCCCCAGAAGAGGGCCCACACCTGACCAGGTTGGTACCCTAATCTCATAACTCCAACCTCCAGAACTGTAAGAAATAAATTTATGTTATTAGCCACCCAGTCTGTAGTATTTTTGTTATAGCAACCCAGACAGACTAAAAGAGATACTATATGGAATGTATTTGGCAAGAAGATTAAAGACATCAAAACTGATAACTGTGACTATTAAAATCTCATAGAGAAATCCAGAATTTTGAAGAAGCTGAATATAAGTGGCTACTGATATAGATGATCAGCAGACAGAAATGCAAAAATGAATCTTAAAGAAATAACAGGGATGGGACTATGGATTTGGAAGTCATCCTCATAAAAAGGAAACTGAAATAATACAGATTGAGTTCCCAGTGAGAGAGAAGATCAGGATCCAAGGGCTGAAAATAAAGACCCAGAATGTGCCCACATTTGGAGGACTGAGAAATAAGAACCCAGGGGGTCTGCCCTGAGTTTATGATCAGGTATTTATTTGATAATGTTATTCAAAATACTTAGGTGAATTTATTTTCTGATTTTAAGAAATTTCATAAAAGATCTGAAGTGTGCCTTTATCAGTCTAATCAAGCTTTTTGATCTCCTAAGATACTAAATATTTAAAATCATGAGATACTATTTAAAAGTAGTGATTATTTCAATCAAAATATGGTGAGCTGAAACAGAATCTTCAATAATGATGTAGCTATGGATGATGTATTTATCCACCAAAAAGAGTGTCAAAAACCAATACTCCCCCGGGCCAGGGAATAGCCAAGTTTGTTTCGGTTTCCAATGAATGACATTAGCCCAGTGTAGGTCTCAATCAAAATGGGTTCAGTGAGCACCATCAATCCCTTTCCTCTTCCAGATTCAGTGGAATTCTTCTGGGTATTCTGGATAGCTGGAACAAGTTTAGACGTGAACCCAGACAACTGAAAAGGAAAAGAAGACACAGAATCAGTGAGTGTAAAGTAGGTCCAGAGACACACCCTCCCCAGCCAGTCCTCACACAAGCTGGCTGCTCTCCGGGGGCTCCACTTATTCTTACTACTTAAACAGAAATCTTTTCTTGGAATTGTTAATATTGCTTCTGTCAGTCTTTTAATAGATTGATCTGTTAATAAATTTTGTACATAATAAAATTAACTGCCACATCTTATTTATTTTTCATTATTCATAACTTGTACAACATTAAGAAGTCAGTTTAACAAATATTTGCTGATAGTCTAGTATGGATCAGACACCTGTCATGTACTGCTGAAGATTCAGACAAGTGAGATATAGCCTCTGCCCTCATAGTGTGTGTGTCGCTTCAGCTGTGTCTGACTCTTTGTGGCCCTCTGGAATGTAGCCCTCCAGGCTTCTCTATCCATGGGATTCTCCAGGCAAGAATATTAGAGTGGGTTGCCATGCCTCCTCCAGGAGATCTTCTTGACCCAGGGGTCGAAACTGTGACTCTCACATCTCCTATATTGGCAGGTGGGTTCTTTCTTTTTTGCCACTTTATCTGTTTTTTAATTGAAGGATAATTGCTTTATAGAATTTTGTTGTTTTCTGTCAAATATCAACAAGAATCAGCCATAGGTACACAATGGCTGATCTCTCCCAAACCCACTCCTATTCCACTCCCCATCCCACCCTTCTAGATTGTCACAGAGCCCCTGTTTGATTCCCTGAGTCATACAGAAAATTCCCATTGGCTATCTATTTCACATATGGTATTGTAAGTTTCCATGTTACTCTTTCCATGCATCTCACCCTCTCTCCCTTCTCCTCCCAGGTCCATAAGTCTGTTCTCTATGTCTGTTTCTCCATTGTTGCCCTGCAGATAAATTTATCAGTATCATCTTTCTAGATTCCATATATATGTGTCACAATATGATATTTATATTTATCTTACCTCACTCTATATAATAGGCTCTAGGTTTGTACACCTCATCAGAATGATTCAAACATGTTCCTTTTTATGGCTAAATAATATTCCATTATATATATGTACCACAGCTTATTTATACATTCATCTGTTGATGGATAGGTGAATGTACTTATTATATGCAGGGTACATCATGAGAAATGCTGGGCTGGATGAAGCACAAGTCAGAATCAAGATTGCTGGGAGAAATATCAATAACCTCAGATACACAGATGACACTATCCTTATGGCAGAAAGAGAAGAACTAAAGAGCCTCTTGATGAAAGTGAAAGAGGAGAGTGAAAAAATTGGCTTAAAGCTCAACATTCAGAAAATGAAGATCATGGCATCCAGCCCCATCACTTCATGGCAAGTAAATGGAAAAGCAGTGAAAACAGTAGCAGAGTTTATTCTGGGGGAGGCTCCAAAATCACTGCAGGTGGTGACTGCAGTCATGAAATTAAAAAATGCTTACTCCTTGGCAGGAAAATTATGACCAACCTAGATAGCATATTAAAAAGCAGAGATATTACTTTGCCAACAAAGGTCCATCTAGTCAAGGCTATGGTTTTTCCAGTGGTCATGTATGGATGTGAGAGCTGGACTGTGAAGAAAGCTGAGTGCTGAAGAATTGATGCTTTTGAACTGTGGTGTTGGAGAAGACTCTTGAGAGTCCCTTGGACTGCAAGGAGATCCAACTAGTCCATTCTAAAGGAGATCAGCCCTGGGATTTCTTTGGAAGGACTGATGTTGAAGTTGAAACTCCAATATTTTGGCCACTGATGCAAAGAGCTGACTCATTTGAAAATACCCTGATGCTGGTAAAGATTGAAGGTGGGAGGAAAAGGGGACAACAGAAGATGAGATGATTGGATGGCATCACCAACTCAATGGACATAAGTTTGGGTAAACTCCGGAAATTGGTGATGGACAGGGAGGCTGGGTGTGATGCAGTCCATGGGGTCACAAAGAGTTGGACACAATTGAGCAACTGAACTGAACTGCACTAAACTGTCGCTGGACATCTAGGTTGCTTCCATATTCTAGATGTTGTAAATAGTACTGCATTGGACATTGTGGTACATGTATTTTTTTCAATTTTGGTTTCCTCAGGGTATATGCCTAGGAGTGGGAGTGCTGGGTTGTAAGGTGGTTTTAGTCCTAGTTTTTTAAGGAATCTCCATACCATCTTCCATAGCAGCTGTATCAGCTTGATGGGTGGGTTATTTACCACTGAGCCATCGGGGAAGCCCACACAGCAGTGGCACTATAAAAACATTAAAAAAATGAACTCGTAATGATCATACAAAGTCCATGAAAATAAATAGCAAAAACGGGCACAAGATATTAAAGACAAACAAAAGAAATCATATATGGTTAGAGGATCAAAAATGACTTCCAAAGAAGACATTTGAGACAATCCTCTAAGGGGTAATAGGGTTTCAGCAAGTGAAATGAGGTTAAAGAGGGTCTAGCTGACTGCTGCTGTTCTTTCTAACCCAGCGTCCTTCTCTCCATTTGAGATTCTTCTTCCAATAAGAGTGCCTCAGGGCTTCCCTGCTGGTACAGTGGATATGAATCTGCCTGCCAATGCAGGAGACACAGGTTTCACCCCTGATCCAGGAAGATCATGTATGCCACAGAGCAACTAAGCCCATGCACCACAACTATTAAGCCTGTGCTCTAGAGCCCAGGAGTCATGACTACTGAAGCCTTCACACCTAGAGCCAGGGCTTCACAGCACAAGCCATCTAACCATCTCATCCTCTGCCACCCTCATCTCTTTTTTTTTTTTCTCATTCAGAGAAGCCACTCCAATAAGAAGCCTGCCCACCAGAACTAGAGAATAGCCCCCACTTCCCACAACTAGAGAAAAGCCTGCACAGCAACGAAGATCCAGCACAGCCAATAAATAACTAATTTTTAAAAGATTAAAAAAGAATGCCTCTATTCTCCTTTGGAGAGCCACGTTCTTCCATTTAGTGCAAATAGCTTAAGTGGAGCTGGCTTTAGCACATGACTCAGTTCTAACTAATCAGAGGAATCCATAGGAGATTGGTTTAGGTATGGCCACATGAGCATGCGGCTATGAAACACATCATCCAAGTCCAGAGGTATTCCTGGTCATTTTGGCCACACAGTGAAAACCTGACTCAGACTGAAAACAGTAAAAGTGAAAGACCTAAGACATGAAGACAGAAATTCTTCACAAAACCATCCGAGTTACTAGATCAGCCTACCCTGAACTTTAAGTTAAATGAGTAAAAAAAAAAAAAACACTCTTTTGGCCAAATCAGGTTGAACTGGGTTGCTGCTAAGTCTCTTCAGTCGTATCCGACTCTGCGACCCCATAGACAGCAGCCCACCAGGCTCCCCCATCCCTGGGATTCTCCAGACAAGAACACTGGAGTGGGTTGCCATTTCCTTCTCCAGTGCATGAAAGCAAAAAGTCAAAGTGAAGCCACTCAGTCGTGTCCAACTCTTAGTGACCCCATGGACTGCAGCCCACCAGGCTCCTCCGTCCATGGGATTTTCCAGGCAAGAGTACTGGAGTGGGGAATTGGGTTGAGAGGAGGGTAATTCAGGGAGCACTGCAAACAAAGATATAAAGAAGGAAATGAATTAGGAAAGCCCAGATCTTTATATTTCCAATTAGCTCATTTATATCCATTAACTCATTCCAGTATAAGCCACTCAGGTAAGTAAAAGAAGGTATCATTATTTCCATGTTAGAAATCAAGGCTCAGAGAAAGTAAATGATTTTGTCCAGAGTCACTCCATTTTCTGCACAACAGTAAAAAGGAATATTAGGAACAAGAGACTCTCACAGTGAAATCCAAATATGCTTTCTAGGCAATTGGCTTGCAAGTCTAAACTAAAACTTTCAAAGTATATTCCAATATCCATATAAGTCATTATACATATTCAACCAAGTGACCAATGTTTTTCCTTTTCTCCATGAGGAGGGCCAATCTTTGCTTTGACGGACTAATACAGAGTGATGATTCAATGAAGAAAGAGAAGCCTGTAGTTGTTACCCATAATCACATTTTCAATATAAGTTTTATCCTGGACTGTTAATTTTATACCAAATTGCCCTTGGGCAAACCACTTCTCCATTCAAACCAATTCTCCATTGTAGCCTTAGTTTCCTTGTTAGTAAAAAAAGAAAAAAAAAAGAATCTAAAATTTAGAATATATCCATCATTACTATTTGACCTGGTCTATAATGGACAAGGGGCTTCCTTGATAGTTCAGCTGGTAAAGAAACTGCCTGCAATGCAGGAGACCCTGGTTTGATTTCTGGGTTGGAAAGATTCCCCTGGAGAAAGGATAGACTACCCACTCCAGTATTCATGGACTCCCCTGGTGGCTCAGATAGTAAGGAATCCGCCTGCAATGCAGGAGACCTGGGTTTGATTACTGGGCTGGGAAGATCCCTTGATGGTGGGTTGCATGGCAACTCACTCCAATATTCTTACCTGGACAGAGGAACCTGAAGGGCTACAGTCCACAGGGCTACAAAGAGTTGGATATGACTGGAGGTACTTAGCACAACACAGCACAGCACAAAAGGGGCAAAAAATAAGAAAGAAAGAAAAGCCATGCAAATAAAACTTGTGTGATTTACTTGTTCTGTTACCTTATCATAAATTCACTTCTGCTTCACGAGCCTCAGCTTACTCTTTTGGAAAGAGGCACTGGAATCTGGTTTGGGGCTAATTTTGTTGTTTAGTTGTTAAGTCGTGTCTGACTCTTTGTGACCCCATGGACTGCAGTCGCCAGGCTTCCCTGTCCTTCACCATCTCCCACAGTTTGCTCAAATTCATGTCCACTGAATTGTTAGGCTATCTAACCTACTCATCCTCTGACCCCTACCCATCTCCTTTTATATTCATTTTTCCCACCATCAGGGTCTTTTCCAATGAGTTGACTCTTCACATCAGGTGGCCAAAGTATTGGAACTTCAGCAACTCAGAAGTTAAAAAAATAGTGACTTTATGATAAACAACATAAAGTTTGCTAGAGTGCATTGATATCTGTGGGTTTTCAATAACATAATAGTTACCTAATTAGATAATGTCAAACCTCAATTTAAACTCACCTCCCTGACTAAAGAATCTAATAGATAAACAAGGTTTTTCTTGTTTACCTTGAGTTTCAAGCTATAGTGACAAAGACAGACAGAAGTTACCTCTTATTATTACTCCCAGCACCCTCTTTAAGACCTTAGAATGGATTTAAATATTATGTGTTACTGAATGAAACGAACTGTAGTCATATAGCCTGGAAATTCTAGAAAGGAGGACATCATTCCTCACACAACACTCCACCAGTGCTTTAGTGACTGGGTAAGAAAAACAGCGAGTGTTCTTTCTTAAGCTTCCAAAGAGAAAAGCAAAATGGGAAGAATAAATTAATTTCAATAACAGGAGTATTTCATTTAATTGCTATGTTTAAAATCACAAAGTAACCAAGGTCAGAAGTGATCTTAAGTGTACAGATTCCAGTCATTCGTCTATTGTTTTATTTGCCTTGCCTCATCTAAGAAGCCACATTCCTCTACATGGACATACGCACCTCACAGCAATCTAACCATGTCCCCTCCATCACTGAGTATAGTAGGGGGAAAAAAGTATGTTTCCTTGCCCAAAACTAATGGTTAGATTTTAGAAGACTCATTTAATCTCCCTGGATCTTAGTTTATGTATCTGAAAATGGGAAAATAATAATGATGGTAAATACCAACTTCATCAGACTATTGTATGAATCCCAGGGAATTCCTCAAAAATATTTTAAAGCATACTATGTATAGATGTAAATATTATCACAGGCAAGAAAGAGTTTAGATTCCTTAGTCTTACTCTTTTGATTGCAGACTTTGAATGCCAATTTCTTTAATATGCATCATAGACTTGAGAAAGTATTTTTTAAATCCTGTGATATGCTCTATTTTAAAGTAATAAAAATTCCCTGGATGCCAAAGGATATATATTCAATTCTATTCAGAAACTATGATTTCAAAAGACGTGGGTTGAGCATCAAAGTGTCTCTTCCAAGGTATTTATCAATTATAAAGGAAAAATACTAACTTTACAAAGGAGCAAACTGGCACACACCATCTTAGACAAATGATTAAGGTTAATATCTGTAAAAAGGCATACAGGCACAGTGAACCTGCAGTACGATGCAGTGAAAGGACACAGCATCACTTCTGCAGTATCTGTGCCCTTAGAAAAGCAGACTTCAATCTAATCATGAGAAAACATCAGCCAAACCCACCATGCGAACATTCTATCAAAAGCCCTGAGGTCATGGGGAAAAAAAAAAGAAAAAGGAAAGACTGAGAGACTGTCACAGTTTGGAGGAGAATAAAGACACAGAGTAATTAAATATAACATGGAATCTTGGATTGAATCCTTGAGTACACAGAAGACATACAGTTCAGTTTAGTCGCTCAGTTGTGTCCGACTCTTTGTGACCCCACGAATTGCAGCACGCCAGGCCTCCCTGTCCATCAACTCCCAGAGTCCACCCAAACCCATGTCCATCGAGTAGGTGATGCCATCCAGCCATCTCATCCTCTGTTGTCCCTTTCTCCTCCTGCCCCCATTCCTTCCCAGCATCAGAGTCTTTTCCAATGAGTCAACTCTTCGCATGAGGTGGCCAAAGTACTGGAGTTTCAGCTCTAGCATCATTCCTTCCAAAGAAATCCCAGGGCTGATCTCCTTCAGAATGGACTGGTTGGATCTCCTTGCAGTCCAAGGGACTCTCTAGAGTCTTCTCCAACACCACAGTTCAAAAGCATCAATTCTTCTGCGCTCAGCCTTCTTCACGGTCCAACTCTCACACCCATACATGACCACAGGAAAAACCATAGCCTTGAATGATAGACCTTAGTTGGCAAAGTAATGTCTCTGCTTTTGAATATGCTATCTAGACTGGTCATAACTTTTCTTCCAAGGAGTAAGCCTCTTTTAATTTCATGGCTGCAATCACCATCTGCAGTGATTTTGGAGCCCAAAATAATAAAGTCTGACACTGTTTCCACTGTTTCCCCATCTATTTCCCATGACATTAGGAAAAACAAAACAAAAAGCTGATTAAATCTGGATAAGGTCTGTATTTTAGTTAATAGTACTATGAAAGTGAAAGTGTTAGTCACTCAGTCATGTCTGACTCTTTGTGACCATGAACCAGGCTCCTCTGTCCATAGGATTCTCCATGCAAGAATAGTAAAGTGGGTTGCCATTTCCTTCTCCAGAGGATGTCCTGACACAGGGTTAGAACCTGGGTTTCTTGCATTACAGGCAGACTCTACCATCTGACCCACCAAGGAAGCCTTGCTATAGTATAGTATTGTACTGTTGTTTTACTTCTAGGTTTTGATACCTAGAAGTATTTTTTATTATAGTTATATAAGTTTCTAGAAGAGTTTAAATGAAATTCTAATATTTAGGAAAGAATTCATGTTCTTAATTTTCCAAAGGGATATAGAAAAAAATCAGTCTCGATACTTTCTGAAATTTGTTTCTTAGAACACTACATTCCCTTATAGGTTGGGTGATCATATCATACATTATCCAAATCAGCATTCTTTTGAAAAGCAAGAAAATGCTATTATTAATAGTATTAAAAAAACACACATGCCTGAAGTCTTAGGGAAAAGTTAGGGAAGAAAAGCTACAATCACATCAATCATAGCAACTTTATTTTTATCAGTTTTACATATTTGAGTTCTAAGAAAGATTTTCTTTGTAGAAAACTTTTCCTTTAAAAAATAAAAAACTCCACTGTATTAAGCTTGCCTAAGAAACTCTCTGATAGTCTGTCCAATCCACAAAGAGTTATAGTGCCCATGGTCTTATTCATCTTCCACAACCAAGCTCAAATCCTTTCTCTTCCACAATCCTTCCCAAATAGTCAAGGCAAAAATTACTTTTTATTCTATCACATTTCATTTATGCATCTCAAACATTTCTACCAGTTTTCTGAGAATCAGAGTCACAAGTACGGCTATTCATCTATACAACGAATCTAATATTTCTCTACCTTGGAATTATTGCTATTTGGGGCTAGGACATTATTTCCAGCAGGGGAGTATGTCTTCCAGATTTTAGAAAGCTAAGCAGTAGCACCTCAACCCCCGGGTGACAATCAAAAGTGTTGCCCACATATTGCCAATGTCCCCTAGGGATAAAATCGTCTCCTGCTGAGAACCACTGAACTAAAGGAAGTATAGAACATGATATATCATGGTATTCAGATCAAACAGATCTGGTCTTACATTGCTAATGTGGTTCTCACTAGCTGTGTGATCTTGGGCAAGTCTAACTTCTCTGAATGTTATAGTTCATCTTCTATAAAATAAGGATATTATTAGCATCAAGCACCATCCAAGGAGCGGTGGCTGCACGGGCACAGGAGGGCCGAGAGGAGCTACTCCACGTTCAAAGTCAGGAGGGGCGGTGATGAGGAGATATCCCTCGTCCAAGGTAAGGAGCAGCGGCTGCGCTTTGCTGGAGCAGCCGTTAAGAGATACCCCATGTGCAAGGTGAGAGAAACCCAAGTAAGATGGTAGGTGTTGCAAGAGGGCATCAGAGGGCATCAGAGGGACATACTGAAACTATAATCACAGGAAATTAGTCAATCTAATCACACGGACCACAGCCTTGTCTAACTCAATGAAACTAAAGCCATGCCCTGTCGGGCCACCCAAGACAGGTGGGTCATGGTGGAGAGGTGTGACAGGATGTGGTCCACTTAAGAAGGGAATGGCAAACCACTTCAGTATTCTTGCCTTGAGAACCTCATGAACAGTATGAAAAGGCAAAATGATAGGATACTGAAAGAGGAATTCCCCAGGATGATAGGTGCCCAATATGCTACTGAAGATCAGTGGAGAAATAACTCCAGAAAGAATGAAGGGATGAGCCAAAGCAAAAACAATACCCAGTTGTGGATGTGACTGGTGATAGAAGCAAGGTCTGATGGTGTAAAGAGCAATATTGCATACAAATCTGGAATGTTAGGTTCATGAATCAAGGCAAATGGGAAGTGGTCAAACAAGAGATGGCAAGAGTGATCGTCGACATTCTAAGAATCAGTGAACTAAAATGGACTGGAATGGGTGACTTTAACTCAGAAGATCCATTATATCTACTACTGTGGGCAGGAATCCCTCAGAAGAAATGGAGTAGCCATCATGGTCAACAAAAGAGTCCGAAATGCAGTACTTGGATGCAATCTCAAAAATGACAGAATGATCTCTGTTCGTTTCCAAGGCAAACCATTCAATATCACAGTTATCCAAGTCTATGCCCCAACCAGTAACGCTGAAGAAACTGAAGTTGAACGGTTAAGATCCATTATATCTACTACTGTGGGCAGGAATCCCTCAGAAGAAATGGAGTAGCCATCATGGTCAACAAAAGAGTCCGAAATGCAGTACTTGGATGCAATCTCAAAAATGACAGAATGATCTCTGTTCGTTTCCAAAGCAAACCATTCAATATCACAGTAATCCAAGTCTATGCCCCAACCAGTAACGCTGAAGAAACTGAAGTTGAACGGTTCTATGAAGACTTACAAGACTTTTTAGAACTAATACCCAAAAAAGATGTCCTTTTCATTATAGGGGACTGGAATGCAAAAGTAGGAAGTCAAGAAACACCTGGGGTAACAGGCAAATTTGGTCTTGGAATATGGAATGAAGCAGAGCAAAGGCTAATAGAGTTTTGCCAAGAGAACACACTGGTCATAACAAACACCCTCTCTGAACAACACAAGAGAAGACTACACATGGACATTACCAGATGGTCAACACCAAATCAGATTGATTATATTCTTTGCAGCCAAAGATGGAGAAGCTCTATACAGTCAGCACAAACAAGACTGGGAGCTGACTGTGGCTCAGATCATGAGCTCCTTATTGCCAAATTCAGACTCAAATTGAAGAAAGTGGAGAAAACCACTAGACCTTTCAGGTATGACTTAAATCAAATCCCTTATGACTATTCAGTGGAAGTGAGAAATAGATTTAAGGGACTAGATCTGATAGACAGAGTGCCAGATGAACTATGGATGGAGGTTTGTGACATTGTACAGGAGACAGGGATCAATACCATCTCCATGGAAAAGAAATGCAAAAAAGCAAAATAGCTGCCTGGGGAGGCCTTACAAATAGCTATGAAAAGAAGAGAAGAGAAAAGTAAAGGAGAAAAGGAAAGATATAAGCATCTGAATGCAGAGTTCCAAAGAATAGCAAGAAGAGATAAGAAAGCCTACTTCAGAGATCAATGCAAAAAAAATAGAGGAAAACAACAGAATAGGAAAGACTAGAGATCCCTTCAAGAAAATTAGAGATACCAAGGGAACATTTCATGCAAAGATGGGCTTGATAAAGGACAGAAATGGTATGGACCTAACAGAAGCAGAAGAGATTAAGAAGAGGTGGCAAGAATACACAGAAGAACTGTACAAAAAAGATCTTCACAACCCAGATAATCATGATGGTGTGATCACTCACATAGAGCCAGACATCCTGGAATGTGAAGTTAAGTGGGCCTTAGAAAGCATCACTATGAACAAAGCTATTGGAGGTGATGGAATTCCAGTTGAGCTATTTCAAATCCTGAAAGATGATGCTGTGAAAGTGCTGCACTCAATATGCCAGCAAATTTGGAAAACTCAGCAGTAGCCACAGGACTGGAAAAGGTCAGTTTTCACTCCAATCCCAAAGAAAGGCAATGCCAAAGAATGCTCAAACTACCACACAATTGCACTCATCTCACATGCTAGTAAAGTAATGCTCAAAATTCTCCAAGCCAGACTTCAGCAATATGTGAACTATGAACTTCCAGATGTTCAAGCTGGCTTTAGAAAAGGCAGAGGAACCAGAGATCAAATTGCCAACATCTGCTGGATCATGGAAAAAGCAAGAGAGTTCCAGAAAGACATCTATTTCTGCTTTATTGACTATGCCAAAGCCTTTGACTGTGTGGATCACAATAAACTGGAAAATTCTGAAAGAGATGGGAATACCAGACCACCTGACCCGCCTCTTGAGAAACTTATATGCAGGTCAGGAAGCAACAGTTAGAACTGGACATGGAACAACAGACTGGTTCCAAATAGGAAAAGGAGTACGTCAAGGCTGTATATTGTCACTGTGCTTATTTAACTTATNCAGGAAGGCCTGGCGTGCTGCGATTCATGGGGTCGCAAAGAGTCGGACATGACTGAGCAACTGAACTGAACTGAACTGAAAGATAATTTCAGCAGTCCTAGGATCAATATAGACTTAGTACCACAGAGAATGAGGCACACAACAAGTATTTTTTTCTAGATTGGTTAATTTTTTTAAATTATATAACAGAAGTTCCTTTGTCTCTTTTTAATGGGTGTGCTGATGTCAGAACAGAATATAAAGGACAGGACAAATAGCCATAATAGAAACCAATTTAATATGATTGCTAATTTTAACTTCTCTGACACATACTCAACACTGATTGAGTATCAAGGCTCTGTCAGGCACTGTATTAAGCTATAAAAATGAAATAGCCCTTGTCCTTAAAGAGTTCCAATAAAAAGGATTATCACCGTAAATAAAGAAACAAGATGTAATAAAGCATGTTTTTTAATGTATTTTCAATTTACTGTATTTAAAACTAATTAAAAACCAGACATAACTAGGTCTTAGACTATAGAAGGGTCTAGTGAAATCAGAGTTGCATGCAGAGAAGTAAAAAGCTTTAGTTCAGACGAATTAGAGATATTATTTTGAAAAGAAATTTGCAAAGTACAGAGATAAGAAAGTAAAGCATGTTTCACAAATAGGTAAGGGGTTCTCTTTAGAAAGAGGTGGGAGAAAGAGAGTTAAGTGGAATGATGCTGTTGCAAGTGCAGTCTGATTATAGCTAGACTGTAGGAAAGCTGCATATTCTTTGCTAAGATATGTTAATATTTTGTTCTCAGCAAAGAGGAACCACTGATTTTTAAAATTATGATGTAATAATCTTATTTATATTGTGAGGGTAAGAGAAAGGGTAGAATGCTCACCAAAAAAGTTTACATACTAATGTTCCTTATTCATAATAGCCAATAAATCAAGTATCTACAGCCAATATCATTGGATCATAGGAAAAGCAAGAGAATTCCAGAAAAACACCTACTTCTGCTGCACTGAATATGCTAAAGCCTTTGATTGTGGGCTCACAACAAACTGGAAAATTCTCAAAGAGATGGGAATATCAGACCACCTTACCTGCCTCCTAAGAAACCTGTAAAGAGGTCAAGAAGCAACAGTTAGAATCAGACATGGAACAACAGACTGATTCAAAACTGGGAAAGGAGTGTACGTCAAGGCTGTGCTTATTTAACTTATATACAAAGAATATCATGCGAAGTGCCAGAATTAGATGAAGCACAAGCTGGAGTCAGGATTGCAGGGACAAATATCAACAACCTCACATATGCAGATGATACCACTCAAATGGCAGAAAGTCAAGAGGAAGTAAAGAGCTTCTTAATGAAGGTGAAAAAGGAGAGTGAAAAAGCTGGCTTAAAACTCAAAATTCAAAAAACTAAGATCATGATATTCAGTCCCATGATTTCATGACAAATAGAAGGGCAAAAGGTGGAAGCAGTGGCAGATTTCCTCTTCTTGGGCTCTAAAATCACTGTGGATGGTGACTGAAGTCATGAAATTAAAAGATGACTGCTTACTTTCAGGGAAGCTACGACAAACCTAGACAGCATATTAAAAAAAAGCAAAGACATCACTTTTCTGACAGAGGTCTGTATAGTCAAAGATAAGGTATTCAAGTATGGATGTGAGAGTTGGACCATAAAGAAGGCTGAGCACCAAAGAATTGATGCTTTCAAACTGTGGTGCTGGAGAAGACTCTTCAGAGTCACTTGGACTGCAAGGAGATCCAACCAGTCAATCCTAAAGGAAATCAAACCTGAATATTCATTGGAAGGACTGATGCTGAAGCTGAAACTCCGATTCTCTGGCCACCTGATTCAAAAAGCGAACTCACTGGAAAAGACCCTGATGCAGGGAAAGACTGACGGCAGGAAAAGAAGGGGGCAACAGAATATGAGATGGTTGGATGGCATCACCGATTAAATGGATATGAGTGTGAGCAAATTTAGGGAGATAGTAAAGGACAGGGAAGCCTGGTGTGCTGCAGTCCATGGTGTCGCAAAGAGTCAGATACAACTGAGCGCTGAACTGAATTGATGAAAAGATTATATGTATATGCATACAATAGATACTATTAAGCAACAAAAGCATTATGTTAAGAGAAGTCAGTCTTACATGAAATACTCAGAACAGGCAAATCTATCAGAGACAGAAAGTAGATCAGTAGTTCTCGAGGCCTGGGATGGGGCTTCCCAGGTGGCTCAGACAATAAAGAATCTGCCTGCCATGCAGGAGAAATAAGAGACAGGGGTTTGATCCCTGGATTTGGAAGAACCCCTAGAGAAAGGAATGGCAAACAACACCAGTGTTCTTGCCTGGAGAATGCCATGGACAGAGGAGCCTGGCGGGTCACAGTCCACGGGTTGCAGAGCCGGACACGCCTGAGGCACTGAGCACACAAAGAGCACACAAAGAGGCACAAAGAGCTGGGTGCTGGGGAGTG
The DNA here is from genome assembly GCA_006408695.1 of Aepyceros melampus. Lineage (NCBI taxonomy): Eukaryota > Metazoa > Chordata > Mammalia > Artiodactyla > Bovidae > Aepyceros > Aepyceros melampus. The sequence goes on from SJXQ01007043.1 coordinate 662,001, forward strand.
GCAGGCCAGTAAAGGACACGGGGTTTCTTCTCAGGGGACGATGAAAATGTCCCAAAGTTGCTTTTGGAGAAGATTGTGCAACCCTGAATATGCCAAGATCCGATAACTGTACACTCTAAATGGGTGAATTACACAATATTCAAATGTCTCAACAAAGATGTGAGACAGACACAGAATCTAGAGCTGAGGAAGCAAACGGGGTAGTCATGGGAAAGATGATTTTCACATGGGAACCAATGTAGAAGGACCAATCTGAGAAGTAACAACTTTAATCAAGAGCTGCAGGGATAAGTTATGGTTTCTCCATGCAACCCATCACAGGATCCAAAGGAACCCACAGCAAACTTAAAAAGATTCAGGTCTAAGTGCAGGAAAAGACAAGGCAATCTAGACATGCTTTATCCTATTCACCTAGCACAGACTTCAGATCACGGGCTTTGGTGACACCAGTAACAAACTCTATGTTCAGAATTTCTATCTTAGTTACTGTTCATTTTGTCTTTATCTATTCTCCTTCCATTGACTTCCCTGGTGGCTCACTGGTGAAGAATCCACCTGCCAAGCAGGTTTTATCCCTGGGTTGGGAAAATTTCCTGGAGAAGAAATGGCAACACACTCCAGTATTCTTGCCTGGAGAATCCCATGGTCAGAGGAGCGTGACGGGCTATAGTCCACGGGGTCACAAGTGACTCAGACATTATTTAGTGACTGAGCATCCTTCTTCCATGCTAGAAACTGAGGTACTGAAAATAAAATGGGAGAACACATGACCATACCTAGCTTTAGTTCTATCATTTAATAGATGTGTTACTATGGGCAAATAACTCAAGAGTCCCACTTTCTTATCTTGTAAAAACAGAAATCCTAAGAAGGATGAATGCAAGTTTATAGACACAATTTGCAGAGTACCTAACAGAGCGCTTGATACACAAAACCTGGAAGCTACTAATATTTCTACCCACAAATTGAACATGAGGTTTATGAAGATCTTTACAGAAACAAACACATTATTTTCAAAATATACAGTTTAACTCAACATCTAGGGTATCTTAATCATGGGTATCATGAGTTTGCATTTATACATATGTATAAGATCAATAACTATTCTTGGAAGACAAAAGCATTAAATTAAGATGAAATAAACGAGTTTTAGGTCATTTTAGTTATAACATCGGAGATGTTATCAGTTGAGGCACATTCATGAGGTAACAAAGCTCTTAATTCACTTAAATCTGGCTTTGTTGATACCGCCCACAAAAACAAATTAGCAAAAAGTACAAAAGAACAAACAACAGATCATGAAATCTCCATCAAAAACAAAATAAAATTAAAATGCAATACTGAATCACTGACTAAAATCTCACAAGAAAGATTCATGGGGATTATCATTCTCCTTTAAAACAAAAACTGCTCTTTTTCATCTTTAGATTACTACTTGTTCATCAAGTATCCAAACTGCATGTTCTAAAAATTTGTTCAGTTTTAATGGGACCAAGAACCTACCTATACTGAGAGGAAATGGAAAAAGAAAGACTGTAAAAGAAACTGAAACACCACTTACTGAAGCAGAGTCAATGGATAATGACAAATCAAACAACGGTAAGAAACTATATTATAGATAACAAGGTAGGGCCAGAGGAATTAAAAGCAGCTGCCTCTGACGGAAAAGAACAGAGCTGAAGAACAGGTTCTTTCTTTTCACAAATCCTTCTATGTTATTAGCTTTGTAAAGATCATATGTATTCCACTGCTCTGTTTTCATTAAACAGATGGATAAATGTTAATCAGCTATTTTACACTCATGAAGAAATTAGCAAGATAAAGATCAAAAAGGCAAGGGTGCTAACCACAGTATTATTTATATTACTCATGAAAGCAAGAATATAGAAATAACGCAAATGTCCATGAACAAATGACTAGTTATATAAATCATAGTACAAAGTAATATTTTTATTTTAAACATCTCCATTCCTAAAAGTGCCTTCTTCCCAAAACAGCCAAAAGATTAGTTCTGGTATTTAAACACAAATCACAGCCCAATAAATGATGTGTAATTCTATCTTGACATGAAATGATATACATGATATGCTAGGATAAAAACTTAACTTACAAGCAAGCATGAACAAAAATCTCCTTTAAGTTACATCTGTACAACATAGTTTATATGAGTATATTTTATATATGTCTATATAGGTAAAAAGCATATGAAGAATTCTTTCCATGTGTAAAGGTTTCTCTAGGAAATAATGGCTGATTTTCATCTCTTTACTTTATTTTCTGATTTTTTTTCTTAATTGGTATTATTTAGCCGCAAAAAAGTAAAGCAATGAGTCACTTGTTTAAGCATATGTATAACAGTTAAAAAAAAAAAAAACCCACATAATTCCTTGGGGAATGGGTATCTGCATCCCTGAAATATGTATTTAGAAGGACTTTTTAATGAGAAGCTGCCAATAATTCTAAGAGGGATACTAAACTGTGGTACACTGATTTCAGAAGTATTTTTTTCTTAAGTATGCAGCAAAACAGCTGGAAGAAACGTTAAAGTGAGTGGAATAGCCCTTTAGGTAGCCAGATATGGGTCTTCTTTTCCTGTTGTACTTCTGAGCTTCTTTTTTTTTTTCCTAGCAGGCACACGTAAATTTTTAGTGAGCAAATCTGCTTTTGGAACTCGGCAGTTAGGTTTCCAGATTGGCCTATAAAATGCTACTTAAGCCAGTGATGTAGCAGAGGAAGGTTCACGCGGTCCTCTCTCGCCCTGCAGCCACCAAGACCAACCACCACAGTGACTCTCACTCCCTCATTACTTGGACAGGGACGGGACTTATGAAGTACTTACGAGAGGATTTGCACATAAGTGGCCATTTACACAGTTACGTATAAATATTACACCATATTATTAATTCTGCCAAATCTCATTATTTGCAATATGGCTATTTAGCATATGACTCAGGTGGCCAGTGCGCCTTACAGTAGTATAAAGGGAGCAGGCCAAGACGGTAAGTCGATTTTTATTTCATTCATTGCTAATAGTAGCCGAGAGAATGGTCTTAAGCTTCCAAGGTCCTTTCCTGACTCAATATTAAAATGCTAGGCAGTTAGGGATGATCGCCTTGGGGAAAGGAACAGCGTGATGGGACGTTCTCTGTGAGTCCAATCATTTATTAAACTACCGTTACTTATAATAAATAACACTCTACATAAGCGTGAAATTAACGCCTTAATTTTTCAGGAAATACATACTTAGTAGGCCATTTGGTATCCTTTTTCTCAGAAGAGGAACCACTGAAAGCTGACATGAGCAGAGATGGCTTTCATTTGTTCAAGAACCCCACTACTATCAAAGCTCTTAACCTCCTACCACAGACATGGCTGGTGAGCTCGGAGATGACCAGTATAGATTTAACAACTGTGATGGCAGCAGTCACTTCCCACTGTACTTCTTATGGGCTGTCTGTCTTTCTCCTGATCTTCACTTACTGATAATGAACCATTCATCTAACTGAACAAGGTAACTGAATTCTGCTTTTAAATCCAAGATGAGAACTAGGAATAAACATAAACACAATCTCATTATCAAAGTCACAATATTAAGCTGCTCTGTACAGCAAGTAACATGAAACATGTGCTATACGCTTCTATTCTGAGGAGGCGTCAAAGACCATCACTTCTAGATAAAAAGTCTGATACAAGTAACACAAGCAGAGGGTAAATTGATTAAAGTTATCTTACAAGCAGGCCTAACAGCATTACTAAAATATCACGGGTTACAAGGACCAACTGTATAACCTAGGGAACCCTGCTCAATGGCAGCCTGGATGGAGGGAAATTTGGGGAAGAATGGATATATGTATATTTATGGTTGAGTCCCTTTGCTACTCACCGGAAACTATCACAAAATTGTTAGTTGGCTATACCCAATGCAAAAATAAAAAGTTTTGAAACAAAGAGCATGGGTTTTTCAGACGGAGACCTGGGTTTGAATTCTGGCTCCACCAGACAGAAATAATAAGGAATATCTTGAAGATTCAGTGAAGATTTTCTGAACACACTAAATGAGATAAAATGCATCACAATACCTGTTATATAAAAAACATTCCCAAAATGGCAGCTATTGTAATATTTCACTGTTTAAAAACATTTAAACTGTTATTTGAAATCCTAGTATTAGGCATGTAAGTGTAAATCAAAGAGTTTTGGGTTCAAAGGATTCCTATTTTGATTCCATTTTACAAACAGGAAAGGGGAACGCTCGGGACTTGCACTAACCCTAAAGCAGTGGCTCTTAAAGTGTTGTCCCTGCGCCAGTGGCAGCAGCATGTGGCTGCCTGTTGAAAATTCACATTTGCAGGCCTCACCCCAGACTTACTGATTTGGAAACTCCAGGCTGGGCCCCACCAGGTGGGGTGAAGTTTTAAGCAGCAGTGAGCTAAATACAACACTGACAAGTTTCCACCAGTAGTCACAGCACCTGGCATGTTACACCTGCTTAGTGTGTTTAGTCCACCAAGTCACAAGATAAATTAGCAGGCAGACTACTGGGTGAATATATATACACACATCTATGCTACATTACTGCTGAGTATGATGGTACAAAGAAAACACTATTATTTATAAATATCGTTAACCCTAAAATGTTCTTTTTTCTCCAATACAAGTAAAAAAAATCACTTTCTTGACTTAACCACCTAGTCTCTTCTTTCCTTTACCCTGCATTCCCATCACATTTAATGAACAGTTTATATTAGATTATGATATAACCTCACTTTCTTGGAATCCCAGGAAAAGTCAGTCATTCCTTCTACTGTACAATTTCATATTTTCCAAACAGCTAGGAATGAATCTCTTTAAATAAGCAAAATTTATTTTTCTCTTATTCTGGATGGAAATCTTCAGAACACTAAATACAATCTGAATTTTTTCTTGATCATACAAATTCATCATTACGAACATCAAGTTTTATGCAAAAACATACTTCTTAAAATAATGGAATGTCACTAAGCCCAATGTGCACACTTCTCTGCATCTACAACTGCTGTCATGTAGTTAGTTAGCTCTGATTCTAACTACTAGAGCCTTCCTTCCTATCTTGTAATTAACTCTTCCTAATAATCTTAAGATGGGCTCCAAAGCTCAAGAGCCAACATTCTGATACTTTTTTTCTTTGTAGTTTTCCAAAACATACCTTTTTCCACTTCTATACCTTCTCCTTATCTTTAGAAACTCAATCCAAATCTCACCTCTGAGATAAATTTCTCATTGTCCTGTGTCCCTGGCTGAGTTTTAAGCGGCAGCTCCATGCTTGCAAGAACAGCAAGACATTCTCTGCCTACCTCTAATTCAGCATTATCACACTTGCACTTCAACGATCAATCATGGTCAACTTTCCCAGTAGGCTGCAGGCATCTTCAAGGCAGAGACCGCTGTATCGCTTGTGCTCTGCACAATGCCACACAAGCAGATGCTCAAAAAAACCAAAAACAAAGTCGGATAAATGAACAAGTTAGGGTTTGAAAGAAATCCCTTAAGAGAAAAGCACGAAGACCTTGGTGCACGGTCAAAGATTGAGGAGTTTGCATTTGTTTAGTGTTGCTTTTTGGTTTTGGCTTTCTTCTCTTCCACTGAAATGGTAAACAATTCCTTTCTTCTGGTTCTTTTAACAGTTCAACTCCTGTGAGCACATTCTGTCTTTCCAGCCAAAGTGTAAGTGAACCTCTCTACTACATTTTCTCCCACAGAACTTAGCCCAACACATAAAATACATGAAGAAAGAAATCCACCCCAAACTTGGTCTGGGTCAAACTTTTCTGTGTTATTTAATTTATCAGCTTCCTCTGAAAAACAATTAACACTGGCCAGTGCCTGACCAATATTTGGAAAGATTTTAATGAGATGAAGACCTTTCAGAAAGCTGAAATATTCTCACTCAGCCCAGGTCACTATCTGAGTCTAATGATCTTTAATCATACACTTCAGTATTACACCTCTTTCCTTTACTATTTTTCACCAATACCAAACTCTCCTAATTGGTCTATAGAACTTTTTAAATAAATATTTGAAACATGCTCCTGATTAATTTTTCTGATTTTTTTTAGACAGGTTAAGTCAGTCCTTCCCCTGACCATCCAGTGGTTGAGACTCCACACTTCCGATGCAGGGAGCACAGGTTCGAGCCCTGGTAGAGGAATCACAGTCCCTCATGCTGCACCGTGTGAGCAAAGGAAGGACAGAAAGGCCACTGAACAGATGCTCATTAGGGGACCACTGACCGGAGCTGCCTGCTCCAACCAGAGCCCATGGCAAGATCCGCATGAGTTCTCTCACAACAGGAGGGCCTGGTACAGAAGGCGAAACTAACAAGCTACCACCAACTGGAAGAATTAAGAAAAGGTCAGAAGGAGAAAGGAGACGGCAGTCCACATGTCCTACCAACCTCCCAGAATCCTTCTTGCTGAAATCTATCTTGGCTGAGTGATGCGTGGATCACCAGGAAGGACTCTGAGTCAGAATGACTGGCCAGAGACAAACCCGAAACTAATCCCATCACCAAAAAACCTGAGACTGCAAGCCACAAGGCACAGCAGTTCTCCTGGGTTCCGTCACCCTGCTGGTCTCCACCCAGGTGCCCATTCACAATCAAGTGTGTATCTCCTCACCCAATTCATTTCCAGGTGTGAGACAACAGCCCACTCTTTGGCCCTGGAAGGGGTCCCCTCTTCCTGCAACATACTGAAAAATAAAGAAAAAAAGGGAGTGCTGATTTAACAATGCTAAGAATGAACAACATATCCAAGGGTTCGTTGGGATTTGTAAGAGCTGAAGAAACTAAACATCATTTTCTTGACCATTCTGTATTCTATATGGCAATTAAGCAAGCAAAGAATGACACAGCAGACAAAGATGCTAATCCTTCACAATCTCTTGCCTGTAAGATTACCCTAACGGCAGAGTGCTTTTAAAAGATTAAAAAAGGAATGATGTGAGTTAGATGTTTCCATATCTATCAAAACATATGGTAAAAAATGACCTCTCTATTCATGCCACCAACTTCACAGCAATAATTGTGTATCTTGAAATAATAATGTTCCTTGTTTCTTTTTCCTTAAAATAATTACAACTTCATTTACTAACTACTACTACTAAGTCGCTTCAGTCATGTCCGACTCTGTGTGACCCCATAGAAGGCAGCCAACCAGGCTCCCCCGTCCCTGGGATTCTCCAGGCAAGAACACTGGAGTGGGTTGCCATTTCCTTCTCCAATTCCTGAAAGTGAAAAGTGAAAGTGAAGTCGCTCAGTCGTGTCCGACTCTTAGCGATCCCTCAGACCACAACCCACCAGGCTCCTCCGTCCATGGGATTTTCAAGGCAAGAGTACTGGAGTGGGGTGCCATTACCTAAACAATTTACTAAACAATTACTTAAAACAGTCCAATTTCCTATGACTCATTTTAAACTGGCCCCATCAGTTGTGTTTTTTTTTTTAATAATAGGGCATAAAATACTTTATGAAATGGCCCTACAGAGACCATCTCAGAGTTTAAAGAAACACATTTTCAAAATTCTCTAACATTAAAGAACTTGATTACTATATCTAGTATTTTCTTATTTTACAAATTCAAAAGCCATTTCTAGCTGACATTTAACAACAGAACACACTTTACCTTTAAAGTTAATCCTTCTGAAGGAGAAAAATCAGTGAATATATATTAAATATTATTTTAATTAGGTAGGTGGTTTAACATTTAATGAGTAAATCACATTAAATATTAATGACAAGGAATCTTGACTTTCATAAATGTCATTACTCAGCAGATACCAAGATAGGCAGCAAAATGGATCCAGAATTTTTAATAACAAGGATATAAATGAGCTAAACATATACCAATGCTTTAAAAAACAGTTACCTCAAGATGGAAAAGTGGGTAAAATCTTAATAAACTCTCTGTCAGTTTAACACACAATGTACAAAGTGATAAATGAGCTATTTCCCCACATTGAGAATCATGAAAAGAGTACAACATGGCACTCTTGCAAGGGGCAAGTCGGTCTATACTACAGCAAGGAATCTCACCAAAGTAAAGGCTCTATAGCCAGGTTCAAAGGATACTTGAACTCTTCCAAAACTGCAGTAAAAACTATTTTCATACGCTCACTGTTCTGCAAAGTACATCCATAGCTTTCATAGATGATTAAGAGTCCTGATTCCCCCAAAATTGAGTATTGCTATTATACCTTATGTGAGAGATCAGCAAGAAGAAGGCAGCTTCCCACCCAGAAGAATATAGTACTTCACATGAGCTATAAAGTCGGTCTGATGTGTACTCAAATTATGTAACTTCAGAGAGTTCCATTTCCTTATTTGTAAACGAAGGCTGCCATAACGATTAAGCAATCCACTGTATGTACAGCACTTTGCACACTGCCAGGGGCCCATAACTACTAATAAATGCCCAACTAAAACAGGAGATGCACTTACCTCATACCTCTGTAATGTGGATTAAATGAATTAATACAGGTGAAGTGCTTAGAAGAGAGCCTGGTGCACAGTTAGTACCGACCAAGTGTTACTGATGATAATGAAGAAAATGTTCTATAAAGTATTCTGTCAGTTTCCTCAAGAAGAACCGCTCTGATCAGATTTGCTCAATTTTTATATACCCAGGTATATATACATCTGTGCATTTTCAACTGCATGGAGAGTGGGTGCCCCTAAACCCCATTTGCTAATGAGTTAACTGTACATTTCAGGACTCACTGCACTCCAGGGTAGAATTCTCACCATCTCAAAAGATTTAACTGGAATATGTTCACCTTTCCTCACCTTCTACTAGTACACAGTCCAAACTTTCTCCCCATCTGCACATTATAAACTCCTAGAGCTTTAAATAATGTATTTACCATCTCATGTGATAAAATGAAAACTCTGAAAGATAACGATATTATCTACACGCTGTTAACCTAGATTATCTGACACAAAAACTTGCACACAATTATTATTCAATAAATATTTACTGAACTAACTGTCTCAATATCATTAATAACTCTACCACATCTACGTGTGTAAGCCCTAAAAGCAAGCTCCAAGAAGTCAGAGGCTTTTCAACTGCATTTTTAATCCTGCAGAAAAGTAACTTCAAAAATGTCTTAATCATTACAACAATTAACAATTCTACATTAAGAAAGAAAGGCAATACACCAAATGGACTGGGTCTAAGTAACATACCTATTTTTAACAAAGACAAAAAATACAGTTTTAGTGGCATCTAGATTTCATAAATATTTAATGATGCTGATTGTGAGATTTATCTAAAGAAAGGAGGCTAATACTAGTGATGGGTAAGAAACGGATTTTTATGGAAGTAAAACTTGAAGGTATTAGTGAAATATGAGTCCAGGAAGAGCAAGGAAATGATGAAACTTACTCAATCTAGACTACCTTAAAATTTCTTGTAAAATTGAAGATGATCTTTCAAAGTATTACAAGCCTTAGAATGTGCTAATTGTATGATCTAGCAATCCTACTTCTGGGTATATATCCAAAGGAAATAAACAAGATATCAAAAAGATATCTGCATTCCTGTATTAACTGCAGCATCATTCACAATAGCAAAGATATGGAAACAACCTCAAAGTCTACCACGAGCTGTGCAGAGAAAGAAGATACTGTTCATATATGCATACACACACACGGCTCAGTGCAGTTCAGGCGCTCAGTCGTGACCAACTCTTTGCGACCCCATGAACTGCAGCACGCCAGGCCTCCCTGTCCATCACCAACTCCCAGAGTTTACTCAAACTCAGTTCATTAAGTCAGTGATGCAATCCAACTACCTCATCCTCTGTCATCCCTTTCTCCTTGCACCTTCAATCTTTCCCAACATCAGGGTCTTTTCAAATGAGTCAGTTCTTTGAATCAGGTGGTGAAAGTACTGGCGTTTCAGCTTCAGTCCTTCTAATAAACACTCAGGACTGATCTCCTTTAGGATGGATTGGTTGGACCTCCTTGCAGTCCAAGGGACTCTGAAAAGTCTTCTCCAACACCACAGTTCAAAATCATCAATGCTTCGGTGCTCAGCTTTCTTTATAGTCCAACTCTCACAATCCATACACGACCATTGGAAAAACAAAGCCTTGACTAGATGGACCTTTGTTGGCAAAGTAATGTCTGCTTTTTAATATGCTGCCTAGGTTGTTCATAACTTTCCTTCCAAGGAATAAGCAGCTTTTAATTTCATGGCTGCAATCACCATCTGCAGTGATCTTGGACACACACACAATGTATACAGATTTCACACCAAAATTAAAAAAAAAAAAAAACCCCTTACAACAATAAATGAATCCATCAAAGTAGCAGGATACAAAGTCAACACACAAAAATCAGTTGAATTTCTAAACACAAATAATGAAGAAAACAATTCCATGTACAACAGCATCCACAAGAACACTTAGGATTAACTTAAAGAAATAAAAACACTTGTACAATGAAAACTACAAAACATGGTGGAAAGAAAGAAGACATAAGTAAATGGAAACACATCGCATGTTCATAGATAAGAAGGACTTTATATTGCTAAGATATCAGTACTATCCACAGTGATCTACAGATCCAATGCAATTCCTATCAAAATCCCAGCAGATATAAACAGAAAAATCTATCCTAAAATTTATATGACATTTCAAGGGACTCCAAACAGACAAAACAATCTTGAAATAGAATAAGTTTAAGGACTCATACTTTCTGTTTCAAAACTTACTACAAAATTATAGGAACGAAAACAGTGTGCTATCAGCATACAGACAGACCATCTAGAGAAGAGAAAAGGAGCCCAGGAATGGGGGCTCACAGAGACACATCTTCAGCACTAGCGCCAAGGTCATTCAGCGGGGGAAAGGGCAGCACTGTCAACAAACAGCGCTGGGAAAACTGAGTGTCTACACGCAGAGGCACACAGTTGGCCCTTACACACAACATACACAAGAATTAACTCAAAACAGATCAGCGACCTAAACATGAGACCTAAAACAACAAACCCTTAGAAGAAAACCTCAGACAAAAGCTTCATGACGCTGGATCTAGAAATGACTTCTTGGATATGATGCCAATGGCATCAGTAACAAAAGGAAAAATAGACAAGTTGTACCTCATAAAAAAAAAAAAACTATCAAGACACTGCCAACAGAGTAAAAACGTAGCTCACAGAATGAGAAAAATATTTGTAAGTCATATATGTGATACAGGATTAGTATACAGAAAACTACTAACACTGAACAACAACAACAACAAAAAAACTTTACTCAAAAATGAGAAGATTTGAACAGACAGTTCGCTAAAGAAGATATACAAATGGCCAGGACACACATGAAAAGATGCTCAACATCACTAATTATTATGTTAATGAAAATCAATACTATAGTGAGATTACCACCCCATACCCATTAGAACGTCTACCAGCAAAAACAAAAACAAAACAAAACCAACAACACACAGAACACAACAATGGTTGGAGTGGATGTGGAGAAACTGAAGCTTTGTACACTGTTGGTGACAATGTAAAATGTTACACCCACTGTGCAAAACAGTATTATTTGTTTTCTCAAAATATCAAAAATAAAATCATCACATGATTCAGCAATTCAAGCTCCAGGTGTATAACCAGAAGAACTGAAAGTGGAGTTTCAAGTTTCATGCCAGTATTCTTCACAATAACTAAAATGAAGAAGCAAACCAAGTGTCTACTGACAAAGGAACAGATAAGCAAAATGTGTTATACACATACAAAGGGACATCACTCAGTCTTAAAAAGAAACTGCTGACACATTCAACAATATGGAATTACACTAAGTAAATAAAAGTGAAAGTGAAAGCCACTCAATGATGTCGACTCTTTGAGACAGTCCATGGAATTCTCTAGGCCACAGTACTGGAGTGGGTAGCCTTTCCCTTCTCCAGGGGATCTTCCCAATCCAGGTCTTCCACACTGCAGGCACACTGAAACTCCAATACTTTGGCCACCTGATGCGAAGAGCTGACTCATTTGAAAAGACCCTGATGCTGGGAAAGATTGAGAGCAGGAGGAGAAGGGGACGACAGAGGATGAGATGATTGGATGGCATCACTGACTCCATGGACATGGGTTTGGGTGGACTCCAGGACTCAGGGAGGCCTGGCATGCTGCGGTTCATGGGGTCGCAAAGAGTCAGACATGACTGAGCGACTGAACTGGACTGAACTGAACTAGGTATCAGAGAGACTGGTTCCTTGACCACCCTTCCACAGATAGCGAATGGGAAGGCAAGTTTCTTACATCAGAAGGCTTCGTATTTGCATACACATCTTCTCCTGTCCTTTAAATCATCTCTAGATTACACTAATACCGAAAACAATGCAAATGTTATGTAGATAAGCTGCCAACAAATGGATATTCAAGTTTTGCTTTTTGAAACTTTTTGAAATCTTTCTTTTCCCCCCAAATATTTTTGATCCATGCTTGGCTCAATCCAAGGATGAGGAACCCTTGGATATGCAGATATAAGCCAAAAACATACAATATGGTAAAACTTCACAATTTGTTCTTAGGAAGCATGCCAATATGACAGTTATTAATGAATATATTTCAAACTAGCTCATGCCTCTTTAGTTTTATCATTTCCTCTCAACTATAGTATATACTGACCTTACTAGCATTTAAAAACACTGGCTTTTTTGTTCTTTTGTTCATATGATCCATCACCCTAATGTAATGGGTAATGAGGAATAATGACATAAACATCTCTCTCATCCCTGATAAATGTTCCAAGGAGAAACTCAGAAAAGCCAGATGATAATAAAATAGCAAGCAGGCCAAAATGTAAAATTGAAGGCATTAAGGAGTCTTACTTTTGATACCTCTCTGAATATCAGCAGACAACTTAACCTAAAATGGCTGAATTAATGCCAAACAGCCTCCCTATCAGACATAAAAGAGTGAAATCTGTGACTGTATTATTTTTAAGGGCTGTCCAGGTTTCTTTTACCTTTCAAGGAATTTTACCAACTCAACTAAAGTGACATACAGGCACCATATGCTGAGCCAGGAGGAGGTGAATTGAAGGTTAGCTTTATTTTATGACACAGAAATGATCCTAATGGACCAAGACACTACAGGACTAAAGACCAATACATAATCCTGGGGTGGGGAAAAGGGGCGACTACGCAGCTGGTCAACTACCCTCCTGCTCACTGTTAATGTGCACAACGCTGCAAGAGTGAGGAAGTGATCTGAATCACTAAAAATGAAAAAACTAATCAAAAAGTAGACATCATATTTTAAGGTAACTTTGTACTCTTTGAAAGCCTTTGTCCTTTGAGAATATGCATTTCATATAACTGACGTGGCAACTTTTTAAATTAACTGAAGGACCATATATATGACAGTATCTTTTAATATCAGATGTCAAATCTGATCTAACTGAAAAACAAATTCAAAAACTTTAATGAAAAGCAATTCATGTCAACTGTGCAACAGGTACTGTGTCACAGGATTTTGATTATCTCCTCTCTAAAGGACTAAGTTTACAATGTCACGTGTCCTCACTTATGTACCATGTCTACACTTTAACCCAGTAACTGCATTTCTAGAAAGTTATTCTAGAACAGTAATTCCAAATCCAGAAAAGGGTTAAAATTCAATAAATTACTCACGATAAGAAAAACTGCAAACAACCTAGTGCTTATGAACTCCTCACATAAAGAATGTTCACATGTCTTCACTCTCTGAGCAAAGGCCCTGTCTCTCGCCCTGCGTTCATTCCTGTACCTGGTATCACGCTCATCTACTCAGCTGCTCAAGCGCAGGTTTCTGACATCCTCCCTTTACTCTTCTTTCTCTCACATCCCACATCCAAGGTCCATCACATCCTGACTCTACTTTCAAAATATATAGCCAACTCCACTACTCATCTCTTTCACTGCCAACTTACAGCAAGCCACCATTATTTGCCTGTATTACAATTAAGCTCTTAAGTGATCTTCACGCTTCCCCCTCACAGCCACAGCCACCTAGCCTCATCAGTCTACCCTCTATATAGAAGCCAAAGTAACCTTTAAAAATAAAAAGTCAGTTCCTCTGCTCTTAAATGTCCAGTGGCTTTTTCTCCCATCTACATGAAACCCCGAAGTCTCAGCCCTGGTCTGTACCCTAACATAGCCCAACGTTCCAGACACCATCTCTGCACCTTGGCACTGCTGTTTCTTCTACCAGAGATGCACTTTTCCTAAAATCTGCAATCGCACACTCTCATTTCTTAAGTTTCTACTTAAATGCCATGGTTTTGAGATAAAACTTCCCCGGGAGCCCTAACTAAAGTAGGATGTCCAGCCATTCCCTATCCCTTTAGCTTGCCTCGTTTGCCTCAAGGCATTTATTACCATCCAATAGGATATCTCACACACATACACACACACACGTAACTATTTTTCCATCTCTCAACAAAATGGACGCCATAAGAACTCCAGGCTTAGTTTGCTCACTACTATATTCCCAATAGCTACAACAGTGTCTGACACACATTAAAAGCTTAAAAATTAATCTGTCAAACCTTGACTGAATGTTAAATTCTTAAAACAAAACAACATACAACCATTTATTATTTAAGACATGTTTCAAACAGCATAGGAAAAGCTAACCTTACAACATAAAGTAACAAATGAGAATAAAATACCTTATATAGAGCCTACAACAGAGAAAAAGGAAAATATACCAAAAATTGGTTAGAGTAGATGCCTCTAAGAAAGTCAGTCAAGATTACTAGAAATTTTCATTTTCTTCTTTTTCCTAAAATAAGTTAATGTTGAAGGTATCCCTTCAAAATTAGAAAAAATTATATGTTAAAGAGTTATGCCTGATAAAATTCTACAGCCTTTAAGCTCAGACTTTTTTTTTTGGCCGCACTGTGGAGTATCTGGGATTTCAGTTCCCCAACCAGGGACAGAACTCATGTTCCCTATAATGGAAGCATGTAGTCTTAACCATGGATCAGCAGGGAGATTCCCTAAGCTCAGGACTACAAACAAACAACTCTGGCCTGGAGAAAGTTGTGTCAGAAAAAAATTAAAGATTATTTTTTAATGTAAGTTGAAGGTTCCCAATTAGTAGAGTGAGCAGTTAGTTCATTATCCAAACTGAGTCCATTTTAGGAGTTGTAGAGGATTCAAAAAATAATTAACAGGTGGTTCAGCTGATTTATGTCCCTAAGTGTAAACTGAGACTCGTTTTGAGCAAACCAGAAAAACAATTACCTTACTCATTACCCACATAACAAAGTTCTCTGTCTTTAGGATGACCTTAAAACCTTCAAAACCCATTTTCTTCATCTCTACTTCTGCTACAAAACCAAACACACATCCTACACATGACTGACTGCTTAGCATTCCACTAACCAGGCCTCTAATTCCTAACTTCCTAGAAGGCCTTTTCTTCCCTTTTCTGTCTAGAAGGTCCTGTATCTTCCGGCTTACTGCCTCTTCCTCAACGAAGCATATAGTAGCATGTTCTAATTTTGACCACCTGATACAAAGAACTGACTCACTGTGAAAAGACTCTGATGCTGGGAAGGACTGAAGGCAGAAGAAGGGGAAGACACAGGATGAGAGGGTTAGATGGCATCACCGACTTGAGGAACATCAGTTTGAGCGAGCTCCGGGAGTTGGTGATGGACAGGGAAGCCTAGTGTCCTACAGTCCATGGGGTCGCAGAGAGTTGGACACGACTGAGCAACTGAAGTGAACTGATATCTCTAACTAAGGTTCTTAACCAGAGTCTTATGAATGGTCTGATGAACATTCGTGAAGTTCTGAAATTATTTGCAAACACTGGGTATATGCTCTTCTCTTAGGAGAATGCACCGCGACCGTTTTCAGATTCTAAAAGTAATTTATAACCAAACAGGATAAGATTATTGCTTTACTGTATCAGTTGGATTACAATTATTTATTCTCTCACTACATTATGAGTTTCTTTAAAGCACCCTATCCTAGAAATAAATGGTTTGATGAAATAAAACATTAAAAAGGTATGTCCGGGAATTCCCTGGCTGTCCAGTGGTTCAGACTTCACATATTCACTGCTGAGGGCTTGGGTTCAATCCCTGATCAGGAAACTAAACCCCACAACAGTGCAGCACACACACAAAATTAAAAACCTCCCCAATTCTCCCCTAAATTCCCTTAGACTTACTGTAAGATCCCTGAAATCCACTTCTAATTTTATTATATTTATCCTCTCAAATTTCCAGTCATGTATGAACTCAAATCATTTAACATAAATATTTAAATTCCCTCCCATTAAAACCACTGTTTTCTAAACGTTTTGCACTTTTACATGCAAAGATTGAAAAAAAGTAAAATTAAAAATTTAAGGCAAAAAAGTAAAACTTACTAAAATTGAAGGGGAAATAGTAAAAAAAAAAAAAAAAAGAATTAAAACTCAGTATCCTAGAAGAACCACAATATTTACGGAAGGCAGTAAAGGGAGGAGAACAAAGACAGACGCATAAGCCGATCCACCTTAACAGGATGTTTCCTTCAGTGTCTGCTTCACATAGTAAGATGACGGGGAAAAGATCTATCCACATCATATTACATACATCTAATTCTATTTGAGGTTTTATTGAACTTTTTAAACGCATATCATGTACAAATCTAACACTGTTTATTAGAGCAAAAGTTCATGTGCAAAAAACACACACCATCTGACAGACAGCCCTGAGGCAGGTACTCACCGCGCTGTACACTGCCGAGACAGCAGGAGCAAAGAGTCGATCCTCGAGGGGCTGCTGCACAGGTCCTCTAGGAATTCTAGAAGAGCGAGTTAAGGATAAGAGAACTCAAAAATGAACTGAGCAGTAAGAGCAACTTACGACCACAAAATCCCGTCACCGACCCAAGCTTTGTCATCCAATTAGTGGGGCTATCCGCTACTTCTCCAGAGAAACTGGAAAACAAAGTATTTCAAATTTCCTAGTGTGATTAGATCAATCTCTCCAAAAGGGATTCCCATGATAACCATCCCATGGAAACTCAAAACAAATAAAAATCATACAACAAGCCTCCTAACTTTAGGCCCACAATGAGGCTCTACCACCTTTACTTCTTAGAGAAAAAGACTAAGGAAGTATAAGCAGGATATTCAGGAAGATAAGACTAATTCATCAACATGGAAATTACTGACAAAGACCAAGTCTGTTCCAACTACACAGGAATGGCAAATACAACTGCTTTCTTGTGTTTCTATTTTAGCTACTACTTCTCCCATCTCTACCCATCAACTCTTCATTTTTTAAAAAAGAGGCTCTCCACCACAATTTAGTTAAAAATATTTCAACATGTTGTCAGGATAGTCTTCAAAAGAATGTCATTTTATTCAGCTTCAAAACTGAAAGATGTTAAGTTCTATCTGCTAAGGTGGTATTTCACCTCTTTAAGAATAAAGAGTGGCACCAAAAGATTAATAACAATTATCTCTGGATGACAGGATTACAAAACTGTATTATGCACCTTTTCTACAATAAAATAAGTTATTTTTATAATTTAAATGTATTTTAAAAGACTACAAAGGTAATAAACCCAAAATCAGACAGTATCCTTTCTTCGACAAATTAATTTTCCCATCATGTTCCTTTTTAATTCAGTGAAACAGGAAGACATTGTGCAGCTGCAAATAATAACTGTATAAGAATGACTGCAAGTTGTGAAGGCCTAAAAGAATCACTACAAGTAAAATTCTTTATATCTAAGTTGCAACAGTTTACTCAGGTGAGAGAGGGAAAACCAAACAAAAAAACCCAATGCTTTAGTCACTCAATATTAATAACACTGTTACCAGTTTTTAGATAGTTCTTTAAACTTAGCAACCTCAGACAACAGCTGGATACCATGCCAACCACCCCTACACACAAAGAATTGATTTAAAATGCTGCACTGAGAAATAACAAAGGTAACCATTCATAAAGGAACTGCTTCATCCAAAGAAACTATATATAAATTTACAATGTAGAAAACATAAGCCTAACAAGTTTCAGGGCTTCAGTTCAATTCAGTTCAGTCACTCAGTCATGTCTGACTCTTTGCGACCCCATGAACAGCAGCACGCCAGGCCTCCCTGTCCATCACCAACTCCCAGAGTTCACCCAAACTCATGTCCATCGAGTTGGTGATGCCATCCAGCCATCTCATCCTCTGTCGTTCCCTTCTCCTCCTGCCCCCAATCCCTCCCAGCATCAGAGTCTTTTCCAGTGAGTCAGCTCCTCGCATGAGGTGGCCAAAGTACTGGAGTTTCAGCTTTAGCATCATTCCTTCCAAAGAAATCCCAGGGTTGATCTCCTTCAGAATGGACTGGTTGGATCTCCTTGCAGTCCAAGGGACTCTCAAGAGTCTTCTCCAACACCATATAGTTCAAAAGCATCAATTCTGCGCTCAGCTTTCTTCACAGTCGAACTCTCACATCCATACATGACCACTGGGGGACTTAAGTCCTTTCTATTAGCTTGTCAATTCATTCAGAATGAAGACTATTCCTAACAGAAATAAAACTTACTTTGAATTATGGTTCTGCATTGTGGCCACATGAATGGTAGAAAACATAAAACCTTTCTTTCTTCTGCAAAGCCAACTGCTATTTTTTCAAGCTAGGGTCAACTGTCACTATGTGGGAATAAGTTCTAAGTGAGTTATCAGTAGTAGGCCCCAAGGGCTGAACCATACCTTTTCATCTTACAAGGAAAGGTTAAGGCTCTGGATTTCTATTAGTCACTTCACTGGCTAACAATATTACTCTAATCACCAGACTTCTAAAGAGACAATCATATATTTGGTCAATGTTCCAGTAACAAACATTCTTTTCCCTTGGTCACAAAGAGTACTCACTTCATTTATTTCCTTCTGAAAACTACCAACAGAATTTTATAGATTAATATTAAGTTTATTACCAGTTCCCATCAAGCTCCGTATCTCCAGCATGAATACTGAATGCTTCCCTGCCTTCCGGCTCACTATTACAAGCAAATAGCTCCTCACAGTACTATTTAAATTCTAATTCAAACAATGCGCAGCAAGCAGTAGGCATGTGCAATGCTCCAGAACGCATTGTTTTTATTTCTCAAATCTCGTGACTGAAATAAGAGTACTAGACCCACCTGACATTTCTGAGATTCAAATTGCTATGATTTATATTATGTCATTAGGAAATACAAGCATAATCATTAGCAAGATTGGACAGCTGATATGTAACAACTGAATTAATAAGACTTAAGCAGAAATATAATTGCAAAAAAGTTCTAATTCCTCATTCTCTTTCTAATAAAAAATTAACAAGATAAATTTCAGAAACAAAACTTGAAGCTTAAAGAGTATTAAAACATGATAGAATTTAAATTATTATAGTACTCATGACATAACTCTCCACACTAAATGTCAATTAGGCAGATAAATTCTCAGAGACCAAATTTCATCAGGGAAATCCAAGGATCTATAAGATTACATAATGATCTGAACATTTCCTACTGTACCATGAAGGAAGGAGGGGGAACTATAATTATTTTTAGCACAAATGTTTACTAACATTTCAAGGATAATGAACTCCACCAGGATGAGCTTCTAAATCTACAGCAATCATACCTGAAACTGGGTTTGACTCAAAGTCAGAACCTCCTCAAAAGGTAGATTTTGACAAATCAGAAAACAAGTAGCTGAAACAAGCAGTGGAAGTCAATAAAAATATTCTTTCAGTGTGCTGAAATACTAACAGTCCATTTACAATTCCCAGGTGAATGTTCCTAAACTATGCCCCACAACACGGTAAGAAAAGCTGTCATCCCGATGTGCAGCATAAGCAATATTCTTAAAGTAACAGCCTCAAGTTAACACTATTTCATTGCAAAAGAAAGCAAGGGTACAAATTCCTTTGCACAAACAGTGCTTTAGAGAAGATACAGGCAACTAATTTCAACAGATACAAATAAACGAAAATATCGTGTCTGCATTCTTGTTAACCTTTAAGGCAAAATAGTTACGTTAGTTGATTTATGCTTTCTTTACTTTCTCATTTCTACCTACTTTTGATAATGAAGAGGATAACTTCTATAACATACAAGAATAAGGGCAAATTTCTAAACTATACTGTATTTCACAAGATACCATACAGGATTTCTCAAAACAAACATTGTTTCAAGTACAGCTGGCTTTGGAAATTTCCCTTTAATATTAGTTCTGACCTATACGGTACATGTCTTTCAAAAATTAAAGAAATCCAATTTAAATAAACCAGCATATTTTGAAAACAACCCTAACAAAATAAAACTAAACCTAGCTTTAAAAAGTAAATGCACTGAAGTGAATAAACACATTGTCCCATAATTTTTAATTCTTTAAAAAAAAAACCCGTCACTGTTTATGACACAGAAAATGATCCAGATTAGTTCAGAGTGTTTTGAAAATAACTGAAGAATGTACAGAACTATTCTTGAGTTTTTCAGATCTGTCACATACAGAAACTGATTAACCATCTCCTCCTGGGACAACTAGAGACACAAAGGCAAAAAAGAAACAAATACATAATGGGATGCTCACCTCACAACATACACAAAACTTAACTTCAAATTGGATCAAAAACCTAAATGCAGAGCTGGAAGTATAAACTTTTTAAAAGTTTATAAGGGAATAAATAAGGGAATAAGTCTACATGACTATGTATGTGGCAATGAATTGCACAGGTATGACAGACACCAAAAGAACAGCAACCAAAAAAAAAAAAAAAAACCCACCCACCCAGATGAATTGTACTTCAACAGAAATAAAACTTTTGTACTTCAAAAGATACCATCAAGAAAGTGAAATGACAACCCACAGAAGTGGGAAAACATTTGCAGAGAATATGTGTGATGAGAGACTTTTATCCACATAGTATAAAGAATTCTTACAACTCAACAACAAAAACACAACCCAACTTTTTAAATGGGCAAAAGATAGGAACAGACATTTCTTCAAAGAAGATATACAAATAACTAAAACTACATGAACAGATGCTCAGTGTCACCAAGGAAATGCAAGTCAAGACCACGATGAAATATCATTTTATACCCACTGGGAAGGCTATAGTGAAAAAGCCTGTGTGGGCAAGAATACGGAGAAACTGGAACCCTTACACACTGCTAGTGATAATACGAAATACAGCCACCATGAAAAACAAGCTGACATTTCCTAAGAAGCTTAAACATTAAGTTGCACTGTGACCCAGCAACTCCACTTGAGTAGCATATACACAGTATAGTATGTCCTGGAAAAACTTGTGCATCAGTATTTATACATATATACGCAGTATTATTTATAATAGCCAAAGGTGGAAACATCAACTGTATATCAACTGATGAATAGAGTATACACAAAATGCAGTATGTAGTGGAATTTAATTTGGCAATAAAAAGAAATGAAATACAATTGACTCCTAAACAATGTGGGGGTTACAGACGTCGCCCTGCCAGCCCAGTCAGAACGCCACTTATAACTTTACAGCTGGCCCTCCACATCCCCAGCTCCATTCTCAGATGCAGTCAGCCAAGGACTGTGGAGCAGTGTGGTCTTTATTGAAAACAGTTCACGAACAATGGGCCCAGGCACTTGAAATCCAAGTTATTCAAGGGGCAACTGTACTAACTGCTCATGTTACAACACAGATGAACCTTGCAAACAGCCAAGTGAAGGAAGTCAGTCACCACACACTGCCTCTTATATAATTTTCATGAAATGTTCAGAACCAGCCTTAAAGACAGAAAGGCCAGCAACTGCTTGGGACTAGGAGCAATGGAGAGATATGAATTGAGGTATGAACTGAGGGAGTCAAGAGGTGTAAGTTTCTTTCCAAGGCGATGAAATGCTCTGAAACTGACTGTGGTAATGGCTGCATATATCTGTGATTGGACGAAAAACCACTGCTCTGTACACATCGAATAACTGAATTTTATGAAATGCATATTTTATTACAATAACATTTAAAAAATATTAATCCTTTCCTATGCTGGGAAAAGCGTCATAAAGATAAGGGTGAGAACTGTACCACTAGAGACAGTAGGAAAGTAAGAGAAGCAAATTCCAGAATGAAGCCTTCAGCTGACAGCAGCAAAGCATCCTCAGATAATTTCTATTTCCCTAAACAGTATCAAAGACAGAGCCTCTCAAACCCAAGCATGAAACTATGCTATAAGAAGAGATAAAAATAGATAAAAATGAATTAGAATTTGACGTTCTCAAGTACAGGCACCAAACATGCAAAATATCCCAAAAAGAACATCTTGAATAACCCAAACTGGCAACTACAGAAATCTGAGGCCACAACTTTAGTAACTGTGGTATGGACAAAAGCAAAACAGAAACTGTATTCTCAAACCTAAACAATATGGACATATCTACTCCTACTTTGAGGAACCTATGACAGAGTACGATTAAAAAAAAAAAATGATACCAAGGCTGAGCGCCGAAGAATTGATGTTTTTGAACTGTGGTGTTGGAGAAGACTCTTGAGAGCCCGTTGGACTGCAAGGAGATCCAACCAGTCTATCCTAAAGGAGATCAGTCCTGGGTGTTCACTGGAAGGACTGATGCTGAAGCTGAAACTCCAATACATGGCCACCTGATGCGAAGAGCTGACTCATTAGAAAAGACCCTGATTCTGGGAAAGATAAAGCAGGAGAAGGGGACGACAGAGGATGAGATGGCTGGATGGCATCACCGACTAAATGGACAAGAGCTTGAGCAAGCTCTGGGAGATGGTGAAAGACAGGGAGACCTGGCATGCTGCAGTCCATGGGATGGCAAAGAGTCGGACACAACTGAGCTACTGAACAACAACCAATGTTTTAATACAAATTTTGCTTCAAAGCCCTTTATATTTTGCCACTAAAAGTGCACTGAAATAAAACTAGCAATTTCAATATTTTTTTCAGTTCAGCTTACTGTTAATCTATTATTAATAATTGAGGTCCAAAACCCCTCACTGTAACTCAGGATTTTTCCACTGTTAGAGAGTCAATGCAGTGGCGAGTTATTCCTTCTAGTATAAACATCTTCAGCAAGGTCTTAGGCAGCACTTTTTAATCAAACACATTAATACCTATACTACAAAATATATAAATATTCAATTTTCTGTATTTCTATCCAGAGTTTTTGCCAATTTCAGAAAAAAATTAGTTTCCCTAAGCTGTTTTGATTTTAGATTGCAAGCCTACATCTTCTTTCCCATTGTGTTTTAGATTTAAAAATCGCTGGAAATCATCACCTTAATATTAACAACAGGAACCATTACATTGTGTTTTTTTAAAAAAAAACAAATACAGAAACATTAGTCTCCAAGTGCTTAGCCAGAAATGCTTTTGTTCTGACTCTGGTTTTCTACCTCAGAACACAACCCACCACATATAACAAATTGATTTCCTGACAGTCACATTTAAGTTTACCTAGAAACATACTCTACTTAGGGTTTTTGTTCATTTTCTTTATATACAAAAAAAGACCAATACTGACCCCAAAAATGGCTCTTGACCATGTTGGTAATATTTGGTAATTCTGTTTTTAGTTTTTTGAAGAACCTCCACACTGTTTATCATAGTGGCTAGACCAACTTACCTTCCCACCTGTTGAAAGTGAAAGTCACTCAGTTGTGTCCAATACTTTGCAACCCCATGGACGTCCATGGCATTCTCTAGGCCAGAATACTGGAGTGGCTAGCCTTTCCCTTCTCCAGGGGATCTTCCAACCCAGGGATCAAACCCAGGTCTCCCACATTGCAGGTGGATTCTTTACCAGAATAGCCACAAGGGAAGCCCAAGACTACTGGAGTGGGTAGCCTATCCCTGCTCCAGCGGATCTTCCTGACCCAAGAGTCAAACCGGGGTCTCCTGCACTGCAAGTGGATTCTTTATCAACTGAGTTCTCAGGGAAGCCCTTCCCACCTGTTGGAGGGTTCCAAAAATGAAACAATTACTGATGTAACAACACGAAGGAATCTCAAATGCTAATTAAGTGAAAGAAGCTAGACTCAAAAAGGGCTACGCATCCGTTTACAAACACTCTGGCAAAAGCAATCTATAGGGGCTACTAGGGTCTAGGGACGGAAAAGGCAACGGCACTCCACTCCAGCACTCTTGCCTGGAAAGTCCCATGGACAGAGAAGCCAGGTACGCTGCAGTGCATGGGGTTGCTAAGAGTCGGGCACGACTGAGCGACTTCACTTTCACTTTTCACTTTCATGCACTGGAGAAAGAAATGGCAACCCACTCCAGTGTTCTTGCCTGGAGAATCCCAGGAACGGAGGAGCCTGGTGGGCTGCCGGGTATGGGGTCGCACAGAGTCGGACACAACTGAAGCAACTTAGCAGCAGCAGCAGGGTCTAGGGAAGAGTTTATTTTAAAAGAGACAACACTATATAATCCAGCAATTGCACTCTTGCGCATATATTCAGACCAAAAAAAAAATGCACTCCTATCTTCACAGCAGCACTATTTACAATAGCCAAGACACATAAGTAAACTAAATGTACATTTACAAATGAGCTGGATAAAGATATGGTATGTGTATATACACACACACACACAGGAAAACTATTCAGTCATAAAAAAAGAAAAACCAAAATAATGCCACTGCAGCAACATGGATGCAACTAGAGATTATTATATCAAGTGAAGAGAAACATATATATCTTTTTACTTTATGTGGAATCTAAAATACTACATAAATGAGTTCAGTTCAGTTCAGTCGCGCAGTCGTGTCTGACTCTTTGCGACCCCATGAATCGCAGCACGCCAGGCCTCCCTGTCCATCACCAACTCCCGGAGTTCACTCAGACTCACGTCCATTGAGTCTGTGATGCCATCCAGCCATCTCATCCTCGGTCGTCCCTTTCTCCTCCTGCCCCCAATCCCTCCCAGCATCAGGGTCTTTTCCAATGAGTCAACTCTTCGCATAAGGTGCCCAAAGTACTGGAACTTCAGTTTTAGCATCATTCCTTCCAAAGAAATCCCAGGGTTGATCTCCTTCAGAATGGACTGGTTGGATCTCCTTGCAGTCCAAGGGACTCTCAAGAGTCTTCTCCAACACCACAGTTCAAAAGCATCAATTCTTCGGCGCTCAGCCTTCTTCACAGTCCAACTCTCACATCCATACATGACCACAGGAAAAACCATAGCCTTGACTAGACGGACCTTAGTCGGCAAAGTAATGTCTCTGCTTTTGAATATACTATCTAGGTTGGTCATAACTTTTCTTCCAAGGAGTAAGCGCCTTTTAATTTCATGGCTGCAGTCACCATCTGCAGTGATTTTGGAGCCCAAAAAAACAAAGTCTGACACTGTTTCTACTGTTTCCCCATCTATTTCCCATGAAGTGATGGGGCCAGATGCCATGATCTTCGTTTTCTGAATGTTGAGCTTCAAGCCAACTTTTCCACTCTCCTCTTTCACTTTCAACAAGAGGCTTTTTAGCTCCTCCTCACTTTCTGCCATAAGGGTGGTGTCATCTGCATATCTGAGATTATTGATATTTCTCCCAGCAATCTTGATTCCAGCTTGTGTTTCTTCCAGTCCAGCATTTCTCATGATGTACTCTGCATATAAGTTAAATAAGCAGGGTGACAATATACAGCCTTGACGTACTCCTTTTCCTATTTGGAACCAGTCTGTTGTTCCATGTCCAGTTCTAACTGTTGCTTCCTGACCTGCATACAGATTTCTCAAGAGGCAGGTCAAGTGGTCTGGTATTCCCATCTCTTTCAGAATTTTCCACAGTTTACTGTGATCCACACAGTCAAAGGCTTTGGCATAATCAATAAAGCAGAAATAGATGTTTTTCTGGAACTCTCTTGCTTTTTCCATGATCCAGCGGATGTTGGCAATTTGATCTCTGGTTCCTCTGCCTTTTCTAAAACCAGCTTGAACATCAGGGAGTTCACGGTTCACATATTGCTGAAGTCTGGCTTGGAGAATTTTGAGCATTACTTTACTAGCATGTGAGATGAGTGCAATTGTGCGGTAGTTGGAGCATTCTTTGGCATTGCCTTTCTTTGGAATTGGGATGAAAACTGACCTTTTCCAGTCCTGTGGCCACTGCTGAGTTTTCCAGATTTGCTGGCAAATTGAGTGCAGCACTTTCACGGCATCATCTTTGAGGATTTGAAACAGCTCTACTGGAATTCCATCACCTCCACTAGCTTTGTTTGTAGTGATGCTTTCTAAGGCCCACTTGACTTCACATTCCAAGATGTCTGGCTCTAGATTAGTCATCACATCATCATGATTATCTGGGTCATGAAGATCTTTTTTGTACAGTTCTTCCGTGTATTCTTGCCACCTCTTCTTAATATCTTCTGCTTCTGTTAGGTCCAGACCATTTCTGTCCTTTATCGAGCCCATCCTTGCATGAAATGTTCTCTTGGTATCTCTACTTACTTACCTACAAAACAGAAACAGATTCACAGAAAGAGAGAGAAAAGACTTACGGTTGCCAGGGGCAGAGGTGAGGGATGGACCGGGAGTCTGAGATTAGCAGATGCAAACTATAATATATAGAATGGACAAAAAAGGTCCTACTGTATAGCACAGGGAACCATATTCAATATCCTATAATAAACGAAAATGGGAAGAATATATATAACTGAATCACTTTGCTGTATAGCAGAAACTAATACAACACTGTAAATCAACTATTCTTTAACAAAATTAAAAAAAAGAAGCTACTGAAGGAATGTAACTGGGTGATGAATTTTTTCATTTTCAGTATGGCAGGGCTGGAAAACTCTGCATTTGTCAGAATTCATAAAACTAAATGAGTTTCTCCAGAGGTTAAGCAATAAAGCACTAAATGACTCAGCAATTTTGCTCCTAGATATATATTTAAGAGAAATAAAAATGCATACACACAAAATTAATATGTGAAAGTTCCTATCAGCAGTATTTACAACAGCCAGAAAGCAGAAACAATGTTTCCATCAACTGATGGATGGACAAACTGAGGTGTATTCATGCAATAAATTTTATCTGGCAATTAAAAGAAAGGGAAATCCTGATACATACTACAACAGGGATGAACCTTGAAAACAAAATGCTAAGTGAAAAAAAGTATACAAAATGCTAAGTAGTCACAAAGTATAAAAGAAAATGACTGGTGGATGCTTAGGCTGGAGAGGACTGGTGGAAATGGGGGAAGGAGGGATGCTTGCTAAAGTATATGTTTCTTTTTGAAGTAATCTAAAATTAGGTTATAAGGCCATGGTGATAGTGAAACATGTAAATATACTAAAAATCAAGAAACTGTACATTTCAAATGGGTGAATTTTACTGTATGTGAAGATCCCAATAAAGTTGTTATTTAATTGTTAAACAAGTATTTAAAATATTAAAACTCCATGATGGGGCAAGCACTTTGTTTTGCCCACCACTCTATTCACAGACACTAGAATACTGCAATAGAGTCATAAACGCAAAATGCTTCATCATCATGATCTAGTCCACAAGACATTTTTTTTTAACATTGTGATTTTTTTTTTTTTGGCCATGTAACACACCTTATGGGATCTTAGTTCCAACCAGCGATTGAACTCTGCCCCCATAGTGAAAGCTCCAAGTCCTAACCACTGGACCACCAGGGAATTTCTTATCCACTAGACTTAAAAGAAGTATGGCTCATCCTAAAAACCTACATAGCAAAGAGAAATTTAATGCAACAGTAACAATAATAAACGGACTTCCCTTGTGCTCAGCTGGTCAACAATCCACCTGCAGTGCGGGAGACCTTCATTGGGATCCCGGGGTTGGGAAGATCCCCTGGAAGAGGGAAAGGCTACCCACTCCAGTACTCTGGCCTGGAGAATTCCATGGACTGTACAATCCATGGGGTCACAAAGAGTCAGACACGACTGAGTGACTTTCACTTTCACTTTTTGGGCTTCCAAGGTCGCTCAGATGGTAAAGAATCCACCTGCAGTGCAGAAGACGTGGGAGTTCAATACCTGGGTTGGGAAGATCCCTTGAGAACGGAACTGGCTACTTACTCGAGTATTCTGGCGTGGAGAAGTCCATGGACAGAGGAGCCTGATAGGCTACAGTCCATGGGGTTGCAAAGAGTCAGACACGATTGAGTGACTTAACAAAAAAAAAAGTAAAGCAGGTAACCCACAGAAAAATGGGTAGCTGACTTTGTGCAATGAACTGAATTTCTTTCAATGGCAGGATCTTATACTATTCTGAATCTTGCCCAATAACCATGCAATATGGAAGTCTGCTCACCCAGCTCAACACAACTCCTGACAAACTTCTCTCTCCAGTAACAGCTGGGAAAGATCCTTCTCTACCCACACTGAACAAACCCAAGCCACAGCACACTTACTTAAACCAGGGGATCAATACTGCTTGTCAATACACCAAAGGAGAGATTATAGTACCTTGAAATGAGTCAAAGTATGTGTGTACACTAGAAAAGCAATAACAAAGAAATCCACATTTAACAGAAGAAATGACTTCACAAAATAAAGAAGCATCAACAATGAGAACCACATCAAATTATCCTTGGCAGGTCCTTAGTGCTCTAAGGATCTAACATCAAATGCAGAGATTCAAAAACTGAGTACACTCTACTCCACAGGAAAACTCTATATTACTAGAGCACCGCTGATATTAATAAATCTTTTTGTCTATTCCAGGCAAAACACTCACTTCCTTTTAACCACTTGTGGAGAGGCAGATGTGGTATAATCCTGTCAGAGTAAAGTGGAAGGGAGACAATTTTTTATTACCAGTGCAACCATGCCTTGTATAAGCTTTCTTTCGTTTACTTCAAAACTAAGCTTATTAACACATTCATCCTGTCTGTAATAAATATTCTCCACCTGTGTTTTCTTTCCATCTGAAATTGTCACAAAGACATGTCTGATTCATTCTGCACATAACTGTAAGTAATCAATCATTTGAATATAAACACAATACATCTGTCCCTATTTAATTCCATCATACAGATTCCAATTTAATTTCATTTCAAAATCTAATCTGACAGTCATTTTTTCATGTAAATTCTGTAGTAGTCTTTTTACAAGGATAAGAATTTCATCGTAATTTAAATCACTGGTGGAAAATCACCACCAAGCAGGTCAGAATTAAAGAAAGAGCACTGTGATACTCCAGAAACCCCTTCTTGGCCAGAGGCAATGGAGAATGACCCCTTGTGAGTCAGAGAGTATTAGCGGAATTTCAAAGAAGCAAACTGGAGAAGGAGATCTCTAATTTTCTGTATAAACTTATTGAAGTCCCAGGCTCACCCTCAGAGTTGTACATAAATGGGACAGTTAAAAAGCAGCATTTTAAAAGCTTTGAAAACAAATCAAGATTAAAACCACCCCCCAAAGAGAGAGAAACCTGAGTCCTAGCCTAACCAAGTTAACTGTCTATTAAAAAAAAAAAAAACAACTTTAAATCTCAATTCTCCATGGATTGTAAAGGACCCAGAATCTACAAAACACAAATTTTTAAACGTTCAGGATACAATCTGAAATTACTTAATATATGAATACAGTAAAATGTAACCAATTATCAAGAACATTAAATCAAATCTAACAGGGACGACTGCCTAGAAAAATACTCCACAAATGATTCAGAATTTATAACACTTAACATTTAGTGTCTAGGACACAATACAAAATCATCTGACATACAAAGAACCAAGCAAATTTAACCAATTCTTAGAAGATAATTAATACATGCCAATCTTGAAAAGACTTCGATGTTAGAATTACCAAGCACAGAACATAAAAGCAATTATTTTAACTATGCTCCAAGAGGTAAAGGTAGACCCATCTGAAGTGAAAGGAGAGACAGAAATCAGCAGCACGTTGATACAAACTATAAAAAAGAACCAAGTGGAAATTTTGGACCTGAATGATACAATATCTTTTAAAGAAAATTACGAGGTGGTATCAGTAACAGAACAGAGATGACAGAAGAGTCAGTTAATCAGAAAATAGATCAACAAAAGAAATAAAGAAGAAAAGTAATTAATAAAAATAACAAGGAGATAAGGAGGCAAGGTGAAAAACTACATATGGAAGATTACAATGGTAAATTAGAAGTTGTTAATGTAACCCATGGGCCAGCAAACTTTTTCCTAAGAGCCAAATAGTAAATATTTGTGCATACATGGTATCTGTATGAGCCTGAGAGATGTATGTTCTCAGTACTGCTCACCTACACTGCTGCAATGCAAAAGAAGCTACAGATAACAGGTAAAATGAATGGTTCTGGTATGTTCCAATAAAGCTCATTTACAAAAATAGGCAGCTGGTTAGTGGATCATAGGTTGCCTAAACTTAATTTAATCTAATAAAAGAGCTTTACTCAATACTTTGTACAAGACTATCCATTTAAGATAATAAATGCTCAGTTGTGTAATATCTACAAACCTTAAGTTTCCAAACATTAATTAAATTCATCCATGATGAAGATGGAAGAAGAGTTATAGCACTATGTTAATAGATTGATGCTAGTGAGATTCTTGAAATTATCATTAGCAAAACAATGGCATTATCTGAAAAACTTAAGAGTGTATATCGTTTAAACTCAGACTAGCTTTTAATAACTAAAACAAATTCTGATATGTCAATAGTCACCTATAATTGCTATTTCTGAAACAATTACAGTGAATCCTTAACTAATTTTATTCCATAATCTCAATTTGTAGTAGCAGTAATAACAACAACAAAAGGGAAAACAAATGAAATATCAGAAGAAAAAATAATTTTAACATATTCACCCATATTAAAAGAAAAAGACATACTCCATTTCAATTCTCTTTCCTATCTAAACCACCTTCAACAGTACTAAAAATTAATATTAAAATCAACTACCTCATACTGAGTGCTGCACTCAATTTGCCAGCAAATTTGGAAAACTCAGCAGTGGCCACAGGACTGGAAAAGGTCAGTTTTCATCCCAATTCCAAAGAAAGGCAATGCCAAAGAATGCTCCAACTACCGCACAATTGCACTCATCTCACATGCTAGTAAAGTAATGCTCAAAATTCTCCAAGCCAGACTTCAGCAATACGTGAACGTGAACTCCCTGATGTTCAAGCTGGTTTTAGAAAAGGCAGAGGAACCAGAGATCAAATTGCCAACATCCGCTGGATCATGGAAAAAGCAAGAGAGCTCCAGAAAAGCATCTATTTCTGCTTTATTGACTATGCCAAAGCCTTTGACTGTGTGGATCACAGTAAACTGTGGAAAATTCTGAAAGAGATGGGAATACCAGACCACCTGACCTGCCTCTTGAGAAATCTGTATGCAGGTCAGGAAGCAACAGTTAGAACTGGACATGGAACAACAGACTGGTTCCAAATAGGAAAAGGAATACGTCAAGGCTGTATATTGTCACCCTGCTTATTTAACTTATATGCAGAGTACATCATGAGAAATGCTGGACTGGAAGAAACACAAGCTGGAATCAAGATTGCTGGGAGAAATATCAATAATCTCAGATATGCAGATGACACCACCCTTATGGCAGAAAGTGAGGAGGAGCTAAAAAGCCTCTTGTTGAAANTTCTGAAAGAGATGGGAATACCAGACCACCTCACCTGCCTCCTGAGAAATCTGTATGCAGGTCAGGAAGCAACAGTTAGAACTGGACATGGAACAACAGACTGGTTCCAAATAGGAAAAGGAGTATGTCAAGGCTGTATATTGTCACCCTGCTTATTTAACTTCTATGCAGAGTACATCATGAGAAACACTGGACTGGAAGAAACACAAGCTGGAATCAAGATTGCTGGGAGAAATCTCAATCACCTCAGATATGCAGATGACACCACCCTTATGGCAGAAAGTGAAGAGGAACTAAAAAGCCTCTTGATGAAAGTGAAAGAAGAGAGTGAAAAGTTGGCTTAAAGCTCAACATTCAGAAAACTAAGATCATGTCACCTGGTCCCATCACTTCATGGGAATTAGATGGGGAAACAGTGGAAACAGTGTCAGACTTTATTTTTTGGGGCTCCAAAATCACTGCAGATGGTGACTGCAGCCATGAAATTAAAAGACGCTTACTCCTTGGAAGAAAAGTTATGACCAACCTAGACAGCATATTCAAAAGCAGAGACATTACTTTGCCAACTAAGATCTGTCTAGTCAAGGCTATGGTTTTTCCAGTGGTCATGTATGGATGTGAGAGTTGGACTGTGAAGAAAGCTGAGTGCCGAAGAATTGATGCTTTTCAGCTGTGGTGTTGGAGAAGACTCTTGAGAGTCCCTTGGACTGCAAGGAGATCCAACCAGTCCATCCTAAAGGAGATCAGTCCTGGGTGTTCTTTGGAAGGACCAGTGCTAAAGCTGAAACTCCAGTACTTTGGCCACCTTATGCAAAGGGTTGACTCATTGGAAAAGACTCTGATGCTGGGAGGGATTGGGGGCAGGAAGAAAAGGGGATGACAGAGGATGAGATGGCTGGATGGCATCACCGACTCGATGGACATGAGTTTGGGTGAATTCCGGGAGTTGGGGATGGATGGAGAGGCCTGGCGTGCTGCAATTCATGGGGTTGCAAAGAGTTGGACATGACTGAGCAACTGAATTGAACTGAACTGAACTGAGGGGTCCTCATGCTGATCCACATTATCTTCATTGTTCAGGAGGAAGAAGAAGGGTGAATGCTGTGTTCATGGCTTCTGACTGCCAGGCTAGTCCTTTTTCTCCTTGAACCAAGCTGCTCCCAGGACTGTATCAATCAAGACTTTTTATTCTGTGTTTTTGATGCTTTGACATTTGGGGCCTTGATAATCCAGTGAGACTGCCTCTCCCAGCTAATTCCTAAAGATAGCAAACAGCTCACCTGTCTTGCAAACATGCCTTGTAAACCAGTCACCTCCTAGATCAGACTCTCACACTCCAGGCCACTATCCACATTCCTAATATCCCAGGGCCAGGTCCCAGGCACCTAGGGACACCCCTGTGCCCCAGAACCGGCTGAAATTATTCAAACAGCCAATCCTAGGCTTGCTTACCTCTCTCATCCATTCTTCCTCATGGAAAGTGTCTCCAGCTCCAAATTTCCTCCCTGCCTCTGCTGGTGACCTTGGTGCTTCCCCATGTAGCCCCTTCCTCTTGGGATCTGTGAGTGTAACAAGGTCTGATCTTCACTGGCAGTTGTGTCCTGAAAATTCTTTTTATATCTTATATTTTAAAACAGGGCTTGGTCCCAGGGAATTGGCTACACTTTGAGAAGCCCTCTGAGCTCTGGGCCTATGGAAGCCCAGAGGAAGAGTCTCCTGGTGGCGGAGATCTGTGGTGTGAGTGAGCCTGCTAGTTCCTGCCCCTGGAGACGGTCTCTCTGAGGAAGGCCCTGACATCACTGCTCCTGGCCCTGGAAGACCACTCTCTAAGGTCCAACACTGAACAAAACCTCCATCTTTTTTCCTTGTGTGTTTCACTCAAGCCAGGCAAGCCAGAATTTTCAAAGGGAAATCAACTTCAAAATAAGAGAAATCAAAAGGAAAATGTACCAAGAAACATACACACACACACAAAACCCCACTACCATACATAGGAACCAAAAACAGAAAATGAAACCAAAAAAGGAAAGAATGGAAGAAAGGAAAGAGAGAAAAAATGGAGGGAGGAAGGAAGAAAAAAAGAAAGAAAAAGGAGAAAACCTAAGAATGGTCAACTTGAAAGCTCTGGCTGGCAGCCATCCCGGCTGTGCTCCAGCCAGTCCTTTCAGTCCACAAGAGAAGAGCTGTTACTGGATGACACTGAATTCCACCCCCCCTCAATGCCCCCTCCTCTCCACCCTCAGCTACATTATTGATTAAAAAACCGGCATCATTATGGGATCCATTTGGCAGCCACTTCCCCTCTTTGGGTAGGGTTCAGGGCAAATGAACATTGCACTCAGATATTGCTTTCGAGTGTAACTATTCCATTCTGTCTGCACCTTGATTTGGGGGTCACACCCCTTCCTGCAGCCCCAGAACCCCAGGACCCCAGGCTTCATCTGCCTCCATCGCTGCTCCCTGCCACCAGCTCCCAGTGGCCCCCAATCCTTTAGTCTTGCCTTTTTCTGCAAGAAGCTCTCTCCTCCTGCTCTCTTGGACATGACAGTCTGCTCCATGCTCATTACTCTGGCCTGTGATCTTGACACTCTGGAAGACTCTGCTGTCGAAAATTATCCTAAGCTCTAGTGCACGCTCCTGGGACACTGTTGAACACGGCCTTGAACTCCTGAAGTTCTGGAAGGGACATTGAACAGAAACCGTGTTATTAGATGATGCTTGCTGTATTCTTTTTATAGTAAACAAACATCATCACTCCAGTAAAAAAAAAATAGTTAAAATAGTTAGAAAGGGAAGAAAAGCAGGAAAGATCATGCAAAGGCAAACAACAGGCCCTTTGAGCTTCCGTGACCTCATTCACATCTATAACAAATAGCGCATCTTCCACTGAGTAAATACTTATTGAGCACCAACTCATTAGGTACTATGACTTCTAGACTCTGGGGGTATATCAATAAACAGGAAAATCTCCATCTTCGTGGTGCTTCCATTCTACTGAGAATGTTCAGTGTCTGCAGACACTAAATATGATAAAGTAGCAAATTAATTAACCAATGGAAGGTAATAGGTGCTGATGAGAATCCAGAAGGCAGGAAAGGCACCCCAAGAAGGCTACAACCTGGGTTCTTAGGGAATTCAGTAAAGGCCTCAATGAGAAGGTGACATTTGAACCTTAAGGGAAGTGAGGGAGAATTTATACAAATATTAGAGTGCTTTAGGCAGATGGTTCTAGATGGGCCAGTGTAAAGGCCCTGCAGCATTCAAGGATAGCAAAGAAGTCAGTGTCACTGCAGCGGAATGCATGAGGGGAGAGCAGTCAGAAAGGGATGGTGGGGTCCTGGGTCACGGAGCATCGTGGGAATGATAGGCTTTATAAGTACTTTGACATTTACTCTGAGTAAGATGGGGAGCCATGGCCAGCTTTGAACAGATAAATAATGTCATTTGACTTATATTTTGAAAAAAGCACACTTCTAATTTATTGAACACTTGGGATGATGCCAGAAATTATGTTGAACACTCTCCACGCACTATTCTTCTGATCTTCACAGCAACTTTTTGGGAAATAGTCTATTATTATCACCTAAACTTTGAGAAGTGAGGAAACAGACTAGAGAACTGAGAATCATGCCCTTAGACAGCTGAGACGCCAGGGGAGCCAGTGGAGCCCCTGACTTCCTGACTCAGAAGCAAGAGCCTGCGACCTGGTGCCTTGCGGGCACTGTCATGGCCTCACTGGACTTCCAACCCTGGCCAACCCCCGGGCCACAGTCTGGAGAGCACGATGCTCGAAGCGAAAATGAGACCCAACCTCAGCTCTCTGGGTGCTGACTTTGCACGAAGGAAGTTTCACCCCTGCTTGGCTACATTTAAATTTCTCCTTCACAAGTGACCCAGTGAGGGTCAAAGTTCATACTGATCAGCTCCAATGCATGAAATTGGTACATTGTGAAGACACTGATTGAAAGCAAGCCTGTGAATATTGCTTATAAAATGTCCCTTCAAACCTACAGATCGATAGTGAGGCCTCGCCTTGTTCCTGTCTGACCCTGCCCAGTTTGGCAAGCAGCCCACCTTGGCATTGCAAACCAAACAGCAAATCATAAATCTCTGGATATGCCTCAGATTCTCATAGTATCCCAGCATCCCACTCCAAGTGGCTTAAATTGGTCAGAGCCTAAGACACGGTCAACTGAGCAACCCCTGGCCCGTGTAGAGCCACTTGTGTGTGTCTGTGAGGTGAGTGTGCAAGTAAAGGATAAGAGAGTTAATGCAAAGGGTTAAGATTAAAAAAACAAAAACAAAAACAAAAACGCAGTTGTGCTGGGGAAGGTGTGGCGAGGAGCTAAGATTCTCATAGTATCCCAGCATCCACTCCAAGTGGCTTAAATTGGTCA
Organism: Aepyceros melampus; assembly: GCA_006408695.1. Lineage (NCBI taxonomy): Eukaryota > Metazoa > Chordata > Mammalia > Artiodactyla > Bovidae > Aepyceros > Aepyceros melampus. The sequence continues at coordinate 698,000 of SJXQ01007043.1, forward strand.
GAGCCTAAGACACGGTCAACTGAGCAACCCCTGGCCCGTGTAGAGCCACTTGTGTGTGTCTGTGAGGTGAGTGTGCAAGTAAAGGATAAGAGAGTTAATGCAAAGGGTTAAGATTAAAAAAACAAAAACAAAAACAAAAACGCAGTTGTGCTGGGGAAGGTGTGGCGAGGAGCTATCTAAGAGGGCTGGGACAAAGCCAAAGGGCTTCGTTTTGCAGCCTCCTCTGATGGGCAGCTCTGCACCCGAAGAGCAGAAGCTCTAAAACATCATTACTATTTAAAGTGCCATCATGATTTATAACAAGATATACATATTTGGTCTTTGTTCCCATTTCTGTCACTGAGTTCCTAAAACCACTGGAATTTTCTTAGTAGTGAGAACAATTAAGATGTCTTTTGCTATGCTAATAAGGCTACTTTTGGAAAGCACCCTGGTAACCTGAGATGGGAAGGGGAGAGGGGTTGGAAGTTGACTCAGATGCCAGAGGCTGATGATTTAATAAATGGTGCCTATGTAAGGAAGCCTCCATAGAAACCCGGAAGGATGGGGCTCTGAGCATTTCTGAGTTGGGGAACACATGTAGATTTGGGGAGAGTGATGCACCCGGAGAGGACGACGTGGAGCCTTTTTACTCTTTCCTCACCCCTTGCCCTGTGCATCTTTCCCAACTCTTTGTTCCTGAGTTGTATCTTTTCACAATAAATAGGTGGTCTAGTGAGTAAAAAGTTTGTCTGAGCTCTGTGAGCTGCCATAGCAAATCAATCGAACTCAGGCATGGGAATCTCTGATCTGTAGCTGACTGGTTAGAAAGCCACAGCCTGGACTTGTGACTGGTGTCTGAAGTGGGGAGGGGTGGTGTTGTAGGGCAGAGCTCTTAACCTGGGAGATCCAGTGCCATCTCCAAGGAGACAGGGTCAGACACCTAACTGTACCCAGAGTATTGCTTCAGTTCAGTTCAGTCGCTCAGTCGTGTCCGACTCTTTGCGACCCCATGAATAGAAAAAGAAATTAAGGAATCAATTCCATTCACCATTGCAACGAAAAGAATAAAATACTTATAAATATACCTACCTAATGAAACCAGCTTTTATCCAATCAGGAAAGGATAAAAATTCCCTGTGTGGTATCATCTTAATAGAAAAATAATTGGGAAATGAAAAATATTTGAATTATTTCTGAATTAAAAATGAAAATAATTTTAATTTTTACATGAATCACCATTGAGAAAGATATGGACAAACTAAATGTTCTTTTTACTGCAGTCGAATAAAAAACAAAACAAAACAAAACAGTATGAAGCAGAAGATCTGGTTTTTCCTACAGCCATACGACAAAGTGTTTTAATTCCTCTGAACTTGGTTTCCTTTATTTGTAATACAAGACTGATTCTATCAGCTTTATACAAGTCCAGAGGACATAGGAGAATCAAATAAAATTAAAACTAGTGAAAAATCCTTGAATATAGTATGAGCTCAACAATGTAGTGTAGTACATAGAGCGGCATGAAATTCAAAGCTAATAACCCTCTCCTATATAATAGAGTTAAATATTGTTTTCTAGTTGTGGTGACGGATTTGTAAAAATATATGCAGTATTTTTTTCCATGTCAATGAATCCTCAGAATACTCCCTTTAGTGGATGACATTTAGTGGGTAAGGGCAGGCAGGTAAGCCCTGCCCTTACCCCTTTGCTCCTTACCGCCTCAGTGATATCCATCTACCTTCCAGTGCTCACATGTAATTGCTCTGGGTTTTGTTATTGTTGTTTTTCTGGCCAGAAGAGCCCACTTTGTTTGCTGCTCAGGAAGCCATAATTTTGCATCCTCTCATTGGAAGAATTCTTAATGCATGCAGTCATCCTTTGGTATAAAGGGGAATTGAATTGGTTCCAGGACCCCCTGCAGATACCAAAATCTGTGATGCTGAAGTTCATTACATAAAATGACATGGTACTTACATAAAACCTATGCAGATCCTCCCAAACACATTAAATCATCTTCAGTTTACTCATAAAACCTAAACAATATAAATGCCATGCAACTAATTGTAAATACAAAGTCAATGCTATGTGACTATTGCTGGGCTTCCCTGGTGGCTCAGATGGCAAAGAATCGGCCTGTAATGCAGAAGGCCTGGGTTTGATCCCTGGGTCAGGATGATCCCCTGGAAGAGGGATTGATTACCCACTCCAGTATTCTTGCCTGGAGAATCTCATGGACAGAGGAGCCTGCAGGGCTACAGTTCATGAGATCATAAAGAGTTGGACATTACTGAACAATTAATACAAGGAAAATCCAAATTTTGCTTTTTGGAACATGCTGAGAATTCTATAAAATGTTTTCAGCCCACAGTTGGTTGAATCCATGGATGTAGAGAACCCATGAATATGGAGGGCCAATTGTGTTTCACACTGGCTCTCAGCATTCTCCAGTGAGGTTAGTCTGTAGGTTCTCAAAGGGGTAAGTAGCATGATAAACTATTGGCTGCCTAACCTTACCTGACTTACTGTCAAAATATCTATAGATAGTATCCTGGGATCACCTAAAAAGATAAACATATAAATATTTGTTTTTATATAAGAAAGAATTCATTTTACTCAAATCTTTGATTTAGGGTCAACTATCAGGGAAACTCAAGAAAAAAAAATTATTTAAAAATAGAATATAAAAAGCATTCCTATTCATAGTTTTTGACCACATGACTATCTTTAAGAGCACATCTACATAAATCAATCATCTGTTGATGGGCTGTTGGGTTGTCTCCATGTCTCAGCTATTTATTGTATACAGTGCTTCTAGGAACATTGAGATACATGTATCTTTTCCTATTAGATTTTCATCTTTGCCAAATATATACCCAGGAGGCTTTCTGGATAGATAATTGGCTTAAGAAGATGTTTGACACAGCGAGAGACACAGAAACACACCCACACTGGAATATTCAGTTCAGTTGCTCAGTTGTGTCCAACTGTTTGCAACTCCATGAATCACAGCATGCCAGGCCTCCTTGTCCATCACCAACTCCCGGAGTTCACTCAAACTCAATCCATTGAGTCAGTGATCTCATCCTCTGTTGTCCCCTTCTTCTACTGCCCCCAATCCCTCCCAGCATCAGGGTCTTTTCCAATGAGTCAACTCTTTGCATTAGGTGGCCAAAGTACTGGAGTTTCAGCTTCAGCATCATTCCTTCCAAAGAAATCCCAGGGCTGATCTTCTTTAGAATGGACTGGTTGGATCTCCTTGCAGTCCAAGGGACTCTCAAGAGTCTTCTCCAACACCACAGTTCAAAAGCATCAATTCTTCAGCGCTCAGCCTTCTTCACAGTCCAACTTTCACATCCCTACATGACCACTGGAAAAACTATAGCCTTGACTAGACGGACCTTTGTTGGCAGAGTAATGTCTCTGCTTTTCCATATGCTATCTAGGTTGGTCATAACTTTTCTTCCTAGGAGTTAGTGTCTTTTAATTTCACTGGAATATTACTCAGCTATAAAAAATAATAAAATATTGCCATTTGCAGCAAAATGGATAGACCTACAGAATATTATACCAAATGAAGTAAGTCAGACAGAGAATGACATTATTATGTTATATCATTTATATGTGGAATGTAAAAAATAATGCAATAGAATTTGTACTCAAAATAGAAACAGACTCACTCTCTCTTTCATAAGAAAACACACTTATGAAAATTCTTCAGCGCTCAGCCTTCTTCACAGTCCAACTTTCACATCCCTACATGACCACTGGAAAAACTATAGCCTTGACTAGACGGACCTTTGTTGGCAGAGTAATGTCTCTGCTTTTCCATATGCTATCTAGGTTGGTCATAACTTTTCTTCCTAGGAGTTAGTGTCTTTTAATTTCACTGGAATATTACTCAGCTATAAAAAATAATAAAATATTGCCATTTGCAGCAAAATGGATAGACCTACAGAATATTATACCAAATGAAGTAAGTCAGACAGAGAATGACATTATTATGTTATATCATTTATATGTGGAATGTAAAAAATAATGCAATAGAATTTGTACTCAAAATAGAAACAGACTCACTCTCTCTTTCATAAGAAAACACACTTATGATTACCAAAGGGGGAAGAGGAAGGGAAGGATAAATGAAGAATATGTGATTAAGAAATATAAAATGCTATATATAAAGTAGAAAAGAAACAAGTATTAACTCTATAGCACAAGGAACTATATTCAATATCTTATAATAACCTCTAATGGAAAATGGGCTTCCCTGGTGCCTCAGATGGTAAAGAATCTGCCTGCAATGCAGGAGACCCAGGTGCAATCCTTGGGTTGGAAAGATCCCTAAAGAAGGGAATGGCACTCCACTCCAGTATTCTTGCCTGAAGGGTTCCACGGACAGAGAAACCTGGCGGGCTACAGTCCATGAGGTTGCAGAGTCAGACACAATTGAGCAAATAATACACATATATGGAAAATAATCATTAAAACTGATTCATTTAAATGTACATCTACAACAGGCACAATATTGTAAATCAACTACAGTTCAATAAAAAAGAAATAAAAACCAAAATAAATAAATTAATTTTAAAAACTACTGGGTAAAACAAAACAGAAAACAAACAAAAGAGCACATCTAATTTTGTTATTTCTGAACCTGAAGTTCAGCAATAAACTCCTTGAAACCTACCAAATGATATGCACCCTCCAGGAACATTTCCTACATATGCCCTATGCTTCAGGCATAGTGAGCTATTTATATGTCATGTACGGGGGAATTTCATGCTTCCTGTCTGCATATGCTAGATTTACAGAAATGGAAGTATCCCCTCCCCCTACAGTACTAGAAAGGATTTACTGACTTTGGACACAAAGATTGACTATCTTCCCCACTATAAAGTTTTCCCAGTTTTCTCTGACAGATTTGATTTTTCCCCTTCATTTGAAAGAGATACCTAATCATCTGAGATACCCAATACAGTCTCGTGAAAATGTGAAATCTCTTGAAAATTTTTTAAAGCTCACATTTCTAGATAGTTCTCACATACATAAAGACTCATGCTTACATCATAATAAGCAAAGCTCTGTTAATGAAGGCCTCATATGCAGCCAGCTACCTTTAATCCCTAACTTCTGCATGCCAGCCCCACAAGGCTCACAATTAATGTCTCAAGAACAATACTTTCAAATAGTCAAAACTTTGAATGATAAACCCAAGAATGCCAAGAGTCCAGTGCTATTAATTAAATTGCAATTACTGTATTACTTTAATATACATTTTCCATTCAGATTATACAGTAATCTGGGGATAATTTTCCCTATTCCCAGACCTTAGTAGAGTGCAGACACATAACATGAACTCAATAAATATTTGTTGAATATAAAAAAAAGAAAACAATGATCCTTTTGGCCATTGCATTGAGAACATACATCTTAAGATGTAACACTGAATATCCAAGCACTGACTAGACCAGATGCCAATGTGGAAGGAAGAGAGAGTCACCTGAGTAAGTGAAAAGGTAGGAAATGAAGCAGGAACTGCCAAGGCATTTTCTTCAAGGCATTTATTTCATTTTTTTCTGTGAGCCCATGTTTACTATTTATTCTGTGCCACACATTATGAATTTGAAGAGCAACTAGCAAGGCCAAAATGCATACCTGTAACTGTGTAAAGGAAGAGTTTTGTTGAAGGAGTTGCTAATTTCTAAAGGCTAATTTCTGTCAGGTTTCCAGAAAGTTTATTTCTAAACTTTGCTTCATGGTTACTCCAATAAGATGATCAAAGAAATAACCTGTGAGTTTTCCATCCCACGAATGTAGAAACGGTGGAACTAATTCCCTTTAAAAGCCTAAAAGTTTATTCACAGTGCATCTTTAAATCAGAAGAAATTCCTGCCAGAGATTTTACATTATCATAGTTGATCCAGAAGTAAAAAAAAGATGAAGGGGAAAGTTTGCAGATTCCTTTCTGGTATGTAACTTTTGAAAAGGAAGTTAAGATAGTAACAAACATCTGGTATAGACTTTGTCAGAAGTCTAGCTAGCCGATGGAGGTTCGCCTCACATTGCATTTGCATTATAAGTTTTGATTGGCTTGTTACAGACCAGTGCCTTTGGGTTTTCATCTCAGCATCACACAGTCTCTCTCTTCTGATGGGATTGTGAAAATCGAGACAGGGGAGGTAAAGCTTATCAAAAACTAGTATTCTTCTTATATGGATTTAAATGCTGAGAAGTGCTTCTTCAACAATTGTGTAGATTCTCTACCTCCTTCTTAACTTTTTCTAAAAAGAGTTGTTGCCCTCCCTTAAATCAGTAGGTTACAGGAGCTAATCTAAAGAGAGATTATTATTTGCATGAGAGCTGTTGAGAAATTAAGTGTGGAACTTGTGGTGAGTGTTTCATAATGACAAGAGGAGGAGAAAGAGGGTTGTTCAGAAACTAATCAGCTGACTTAGTGGTTCTACCATTTGTGACAGATCTCAGTCATTGCCTCTTTGTTCCTGTGCACCTACTTTAGTAAGGATTCCATGCATAAAGAAATAAGTGTACAGTAGTTAGCTCTAGTCAGACTGAAGAGCCCAAGGTTTAATCTCAGTTGTGCACTAATGGAGTATAATTTGCAGATTCAGACAGATGCATCTAAATTTAGACTCTGACACAATGGCAGTTGCTAGGAGCTGAAAAGGAAATCAAGGAACAAAGGGAGTAGTTTTTGAAGTGGTTGAACTCATTTACAGAAGCATAAAGACTATACCTTTGTGATATTACTTCTGTGCTGTTGTAGACTATTAGGATGAATGACTAAATGATAGAGGGGTAACTTGGCAAAAAGTCATGAAAGCTAGAGATCTAGGAGAGGCAGAGAGGTGACTTTCATTATAGTGAGCCAGGATTCAAGCATGAAAGTCACATTAACAATGCCTGGAGCGCGTGTCTAATTTCCTGCCCATTGAACCAAAAATTGTCTCCAGGTTTCATATAATGATAAATGCAAGGTATTTTATTTGATCTTGTCCTTTTCTAAAAAGCTGTATGCATAATTTCTCTAGACACTATCCATTTTCCTCTGATTTTGATCTTTCTCTATTGATGCCACACTCATTTCCTGTGACTTGTTTTGTTAGCATTAAGCAGCTTTGCACAAATATTCAAGAAGGTCTAGGGGTAAATCTTGATCATGTAAAGTTATTTAATTACTTAGTTTTCTTCTGCCAGTTCTTTCTATCTACTCCACATAATCCCTTCAGTTATCAAATTAGGCAGTTCCAAATGGAATTCTAGGAATGATGACAAATTTCAGTTGGAATCAACAGCTGAGTTTTTACAGAGTGTTTCAGGCAATTGCTAGACAACATTTCTTGTATGATGCTCAAAACTCATTCATAAAATAGACAGTTATTATGTAACAATCCCAGTGATGAGGTAAGGCAGAATACATCATATGTTTGAAACAGGAGGAGCATGGGCTTTGATGTTCACTAACAATAATCTTCTATTCCACAAGGATCAACCCTAATTCTAGTCTTTGTTCACATATTCTATGAATGGCTTTATTCAAAACAAGCAGATAATTCATCAGAGACTAGACCTCACTTCCTCTCTTGCAATCTGTTTCAAGTTTATTTTAAAACTAAAATTTTGTTTTCATACCATCAGGAAGGTTTCTAAGAAAAAATGTTTACTTTTTTCTAAGAATTGTCAATCCAGTTTTCCATGTTTTCTCAATCTCTCCATTTTATTTTCAATCTCTCTAGCTGAGGTATCAGGCCATCAAAGAGGTCCATCAAAAACAAACTGTCATGGTGGGTGGGAAGGAAGTTCAAGAGGGAGGGGATATATGTAATCATGTATAGTGATGATTCACTTTGTTGTACAGCAGAAACTAATACAACATGGTAAAGCAATTATACTAAAAACAAAATAACAAAACCCTGCAGGTCCTTTCTGATGTATACTACGTGTACAGGCCTACGTTCTCTCAGTGATAGGCCAAAAATGTCAAGAGCAAGACCCCAAATTAATACCCATTTGAGGAACTTTGGCCCTGAATAAAGGCAATTTTAATCTCAGGCATTTTTGACAATGTGGTCTAGAGATCTCTCTACAGAATTTACAGTGAAGAAAACTTTAGAGTTAAATGTGAGGTCTTTGGACCACATAACTAAAATCTTCATAATGTTAATGATTGAAGAAAAATAATTTTGCCTAATGAAACTTAGGGTACAAATAGGAAAAGGGGACCAGGGGTGCCCAGGGACCAAGGTGGACAAAAGCCAGAAGGTGCCTGATTGAGGATAGGGTGGCATCACAAAAAAGTAGTGATGCCTTATAAAGAACTCCTCAGTCCCTGACATTTACATAAACAGCTAAAAGTATTCCCCAAGTTCTTCTATCAGTCTGCTTCCCTTTCAGTCTTCCTCCATCTGCATCTTGAAGAATGGTGCTTCCTGCAGTTCCTTACCAAGTTCCTGTCTCTGTTCATTAAGCCCCTTCAGGTGAATGCATATATTTCCATGATTACAACTACTACTATCTATTGATTCTATGTTGAATTCAAGCCTCTACTTAGAAACCAGTCCCAGTATCCAACTGCCTTCTCTAAGGCTTCATTGTGTCCACAAATGTGTCTAAATCTGAAATGTTTATCTTTCTTCACTGTCCAAATTGTTCTTCTTATGAAGCCATCGTGTTTGATAACTTCTCCCTTACTACTGGGAAGCCCTCCTGCAGAATCCGCCTGCCAAAGCAGGAGACAAAGGAGATATGGGTTTGATCCCTGGGTTGAGAAGATCCCCTGGAGTAGGAAACAGCAACCCACATGGAACCTCTTAGAGTTCCTGAATGTGCTCTTCTCTCCCCATGAGAAGGAAAAGACCTTGCGTGAGAGTATTACAAGTATTTTGTGGAAACTGACTATTTTTTCTTGCTCCTGATATGGCTATACACACTGACTAACATTAATATGGACTTCTCTGGTAGCTCAGATAGTAAAGAGTTCACCTGCAATGCAGGAAAGCCAGGTTCAATCCCTGAATTGGGAAGATACCCCGGGAAGGAAATGGCAATCCATTCCAGTATTCTTGCCTGGAGAATTCCATGGACAGTGGAGCCTGGCAGGCTACAGTCCATGAGGTTGCAAAGAGATGGATATAACTGAGCGAGTTTCACTTAACATTAATATGGTTATACACTTCTCTAGCAAATATATGTCCTTCCTTGCCTTGAGAACACCCTTCACCACTCCCTTCTGCTTATCCTACTGTTTCACTTAAGCAAGTGACTCTTATACTCAATTACAAGAATTCAACTCTGGAGTCACCTCCCCAGGAAGCCACCTTCTCACAGTATGTATGTTCTGCATCCATATCTCATAATTCATGTCATCCTGCCTTCTAGGAGCTATTCACTTGCCTTTCTGTCCAATAAATTATGACCCCTTTGAGTTTAGTGATTTTGTCTTATTCATATAATCCAATGCTTGGAAAATGACCTGAACTTTAATAAAAACTCATTGTATGAATAATAAAGAGGATGGATAAATGAATAGCAGTAATTCAGATGTTAGGCCAAAAAGTAATTAATGAATATCAGTGGTTCTATGATTTATTTTTTAAGTGACCATATGTAATTTCAAATGATGACTTCAATAACTTAATTCTTCCAGCTAAGATTCTCCAAACAAAAACAAGTATCACCTGAATCAATTAGTGAAAAATATTTAATACCTCTGTTAAAAGCAGATACAATACTTAGATCACATAATATGTAATTGGGGAATTTGAGGAGGAAAAGATAATAGTAAAATGTGTTTATGAGCATGTGCTCAATCATGTCTGACTCTTTGCAACCCCATGGACAGTAGCCCAACAAACTCCTCTGTCCTTGGAATTCTCTAGGAAGAATACTGGACTGGCTTGTCATGCCCTCCTCCAGATCTTCTTGACCCAAGGACTGAACTTCAATCTCTTGTTTCTCCTGCATTGGCAGGCAGATTCTTTACCACTGTGCCACCTGGGAAGCCCAATAATAAAAATAGTATAATACTAGTAACATATGCAGAATATTTTACAGTACACACAGCTCTCCAATGCAAATTTTTTCATATGTTCATAATAGTCCTGTGCCATGTGACATATGTATTATTTGTATTCACCAGTTCAGAGATTAGGTGATGAAATTTCTGAGATTGCAGTTCTGCTGGAAATTCAGAAGCCAGAAAGATCAGTGACAGAACCTAGGTTCTGTCAATTGAACTCAGGTTTTCCGAATTTAAATTGTGTAATTCATCTAATGTTAAACTGCTATTTGAGTAGGTTTTATAATCTCATCTAAAAATATTTATTTGGAAAAAAGAGTTTCAAACATCTAGTTTGATTTAGGGGCGATATAGTCTATAAAAGGAAGTAATTTTTATTTTCAAATTTGCTACAAGCTCCAAAGTTAAGACTTCTGAAGCACTTTGCATTTTTAATGTATTTGTCTTGATATGAAAGCTTAAAATCTCTGAGTTTTTCTCTGAGCTGGAAGCAAAAGTTTTGGTCTTGGGAATATTCATGTAATCCCACGGCATTTTATCATACCTCAGCCTAGAAAATGCAAATATCATTACCTTCATCCTCTCAGAAGAGACGGAATTTTAGACAATTCATTTCTAAGTCAGAGTTAAGAGTTGTTGTTGTTGTTTTTTTAATATATGTATGATGTTGCTTTGTTCTGTAACCATGAAAAATCATGGAACTCTGATTTGTGATTAACTTTTAACTTCAGGTTCTAGAGAAGAGAGACTTCAGAGAACACCCACAGCTATTTGTCAAGTTTATAGAAAACCATACCTGAAAAATAGGACATATGTAGATATTTAGAAGAAACATAAATGGAAAAATACTCAAGGAGGCAGAATAATTAAATGTTTTCAATAAGCAAGTCCCATTCATTGTAGAAAACAAGTTGAATAAATATTTAAGAAAATTCTCTAACAAAATAAATACATCTGATTTCCTTTAACCTGAGGAAGGTGTCAGGGTAACAATAAAAACAAAAGTCTGGCTAAAAATCCCCTCTGGCAAACATTGCTGCAGCTGCCACCTTAAGAATGGTGGGTATGCAGACACAGGCTTCTAGACGTCAGATTGGAGAATGAGTCAAGATGTCCCCTGCTCAGAGTCTGGAGCTGCTTCCGCTCAACATCACCTTGGGGCAGTGCAACTGAACCATCCATTACAATCAATGAGTTCTTTTTTTTTTTTTTTTAATTAATTTTTATTTTTTTAGTTTGTTTTGCTTTACAATACTGTATTCGTTTTGTTACACATTGACATGAATTAGCCATGAGTGTACATGAACTCCCAATCCCGACACCCACCTCCACCCTCCCGCCCCACACCCTCTCTCTGGATTATCCCCGTGCATCAGTCCCTAGCATCCTGCATCCTGCATCAAACCTGGACTGGCAATTCGTTTCGCTTATGATATCACACATGTTACATTGCCACTCTGCCAACCCATCCCACCCTCTTCCTCTCCCACAGAGTCCAAAAGGCCATTCTATACAACTGTGTCTCTTTTGCTGTCTTGCGTACAGGTTTATCATTACCATCATTCTAAATTCCATATATATGTGTAAGTATACTGTATTGATGTTTTTCTTTCTGGCTTACTTCACTCTGTATAATCGGCTCCAGCGTCATCCACCTCATTAAAACTGATTCAAATGTATTCTTTTTAATAGCTGAGTAATACTCCATTGTGTATATGTACCACAGCTTTCTTATCCATTCATCTGCTGATGGACATCTAGGTTGCTTCCATGTCCTGGCTATTACAAACAGTGCCGCGATGAACATTGGGGTACACGTGTCTCTTTCAATTCTGGTTTCCTCGGTGTGTATGCCCAGCAGTGGGATCGCTGGATCATAAGGCAGTTCTATTTGCAATTTTTTAAGGAATCTCCACACTGTT
>SJXQ01007043.1:715086-797819 GCA_006408695.1 Aepyceros melampus
TTGAGAGTCTCTTGGACTGCAAGGAGATCCAACCAGTCCATTCTGAAGGAGATCGGCCCTGGGATTTCTTTGGAAGGAATGATGCTAAAGCTGAAACTCCAGTACTTTCGCCACCTCATGCGAAGAGTTGACTCATTGGAAAAGACTCTGATGCGGGAGGGATTGGGGCAGGAGGAGAAGGGGCCGACAGAGAATGAGGTGGCTGGATGGCGTCACTGACTCCATGGGCGTGGGTCTGAGTGAACTCCGGGAGTTGGTGATGGACAGGGAGGCCTGGTGTGCTGCGATTCATGGGGTCGCAAAGAGTCGGACACGACTGAGCGACTGAACTGAAGTGAACCGAACTGAAAGGCAGAGAATGGTGGGAGGGGAATTAGATGAGAGCAGTCAAAAAGTACAAACTTCTGGTTATGAAATAAATAAGTACAAGGGATGTAATGTACAACATGATAAGTATAGTCAACACTACTGTATATTACACATGAACATTGCTAAAGGAGTAAATCCTAAGAGTTCTTACATGAGGGAATAATATTTTTTCTATTTCTTTAATTTTGTATCTAGATGAAATGATGGGTGTGTACTAAACTTATGATAATCATTTCATGATGTATGTAAGTCAAATCATGTTGTACATCTTAAATTTATACAGTGCTGTATGTCGATTATATCTCAATAAAACTGAAAGAAAAAACTAAATTCTTTAAAAATAATAATAAAATAATTCATAAAATAATAAAATTTCATGTTAACATGTTGACAAAAAGGCCAATGTTTTCAAAAACAAAAAGATGATGAGAAGAATGCTTTAAAAAAAAACATATATTCAAGTCTCTTTAAGTATGGCTTAATAGAATACAGCTGTATTTTCATATCTGCTTTTGCATTCAATCTGTTACAAGTTGTTTTGGTTAAATCATGTGAAGAAAACCTGCTTCACATTGACACAAAATTGGAAAAGCAAAGAGTAGTCTAATAGTCTTTCAGGAATATTATGGATATTCTTCTTTAATAGTACACCAACACTCTACAAGAGGTTATTTCTTTACTTATATAAATACTGAAAAGTTTTCAAGTTGATGGCAACACAAGTTTTCCAAAATTCCAAATTTCTTTTGAAATCCAGAAGGTTTTCAAGATTGGCAACAAGTAGTCAATTTTTTTTCTTGAAGAGACAGGCTTGCTTAGTTCATTTGCAAGAAGTCTACCAAATACCCAAGCTGAGATAACCATAATTTGTCAGTTGTTTTCTCACGTAAGAATGGAGTCCCATGAAAAAACAAAACAAAAACCCCACCAGTTATTTCAGCCTTCAACTCAAATGATTGCATGAGTGCTTCTTCTTGCACAACCATCACATGTCAGTTTGCAGCAAGTGTTTAATGTGCAGTTTCCATGTAAAATATTTACAAGGTGTGTACTCAAGAGACACTGAGCTTTTAATGAGTTAATCACATTTTTGTTGCTCCGTCCAGAAAATTCTCAAATGAAACTGTCTTTCTTTTTTCCTACCATGGTGTGTGATGATGAAAACACTACTACAGTTGGTGCCTGAAAGCACCAGAACACTTTTTGCACACCTTTGCTTTTGCACCATCAGTAACAAAGGAAAATAATGTCTTAGATTATAATGAAATAATTTTGACTTCAGAGATTCTCTGAACGTTCGCCCCTGAAAGGTTGTCTGAAAGGGACACCCCTGACTAGGGGGTCTGTGGACCATACTTTGAGAACCACTGACTTGGACCAATCAGAGCCCAGTCATAGAGCTAAGAGCTGGGCAGGCTTACCTTAACTGTATGTTGCATCACAGAAGGGGGAAGATGAGGTGAATGTTGGAAGCAATCACAGTATCTGCTATGAGAGTGACCAAAGTAATGAGCATAAAGTAATGAACAAATTACAAAATCGTGGATGCTGTCCCAGATTCACAAACAGCCCCACCATTTTTCTAGCCAAGGTCCAAAGCCTTTTCTGAGACCAGTATCTGTCTTGAGGTCTTCCTAGGTGGAGCAAAGGTAAACAGTCCACCTGCCAATGCAGGAGACTCCAGAGGCATGAGTTCGATGCCTAAGCCTCGAAGATCCCCTTCAGTAGGAAATGGCAATCTGCTCTGGTATTCTTGCCTGGAGAAATCCCATGGGACAGAGGAGCCTGGTGGGCCATAGTCCATTGGGTTGCAAAGAGTCAGACATGATTGAGCACACACAAACCTATGAGGCTTTGAGATCCAATGGCTGATTCTCATCTATTGTTGGGGATCTCTGTCGTAACCCTAACAGTAACTAAGGGTGGTGGGGACTTCCCTGGTCATTCAGTGTTTAAGACTCCACGCTTCCACTAGAGTACTTGGGGTTGATTTCCTTGGGGAACTAAGATCTCGCATGCTCTGCATTGTAGCCAAAAGTAACTAAAGGTGGCCCTGCAGCTTAGTGGAAGGAGTATTAAGAGCACAGCTTGTCTTGTTGCACAGAAAGTCAGTCTCTCTCACAATCTTCCAAGTCAGGGTACTGCTGAGTCTCATGCCAACCATAAAGGTATCTGGTTCTTGCCTGCCTCGAGGCAGCTGAAATGTGGAGGTGGGTGGATGAGGTCCCTGCACAAGAGAGGAGAATGGGGGTGATAAGGCCTCACCATGGTTCTGCTGGGCTCCCTGGTGGCTCAGTGATAGAGAATCTGCCAATCAAAGCAGGATACAGAAATGGCAACCCATTCCAGTATTCTTGCCTGGGAAATCCCATGGACAGAGGAGCCTGAAGGTCTACAGCCCATGGGGTCACAGTCTGATACAACTGAGTGACTGAATGTCTAAACAACAATGATTCTGCTAGTGGTGGATTGACGAAGATCAGCTGTACCCGTTTTAAAAAATACTTTTAAATGAGATCTGGCTTTATGAATAAAGAATATCTGGGAGAAAAGTGGAATAGCAGCTGAGGCAGATAAAAGTAAAGAGTGTCTGATAAGGCAGGCCTCTGTTTATCTCCAAGAGAGAGGGGCTGAGGTGCTTAGCATTCTCCTTGCAGCTGTCACTGACCCCAGAGAGCTAGGCCTCGGCTCTGCTAGCCAGCCTTGGCCAACACTCAGGATTCAGATCTCCTAGTGACAACTTTTCCTCCAATATTTTAAAAACGCTCACATGTCCTCACCTTTAAATAATCGAGAAACACTTTTAGAACAAAATCCTTTTGAAAGGTGTGAAGGCAGTCCTTCCATGCTTTCCTTTCCCAGGTTTCCCCTCTTGATTTTTGTTAATCAAGATCCCACATTTTCCCCGCAGTCCCCCTGCCCCCAGCTGGGGAAGAGGACAGACAACTCCAAGTCCTGTTTAGAACTGTGCAAACCATGTGCAAACTGTTGCAAAAAACAAACCAAAAAAAAGTGACAAGACTCTCCGTTTATGCAAATATATTTGATTCCGTGTCTAGGATCCTGCTTTTCAAACTGGAACCGGAACCTACATCACAGGCACACGACTGCGATGCCCTGTGTTCGCCAACCCAAAAGAAATTCTGAAAGCAGAATTTCACCGACCTTACTGAAGACTCAACAAGTCCTACGCACAGAAATGTCGCAAGGCGCATTATACACACCTGGCTGTATTAAAGAAACAACATATTGTGTGCTTTCAAGTCTTTTAATTCCTGAACTTGGGGATTCACGAACATTCACGCTTTAAAAAACTGTATGACATTTCCTCTCCAGATTAAAGGGGGACTCCAGAGATATAGAAATGAGCGCTCCAAACGCAGGTTCGCTTCATACTCTGCCACTAAAAGATTTAGTGTGACTCACTTCTGCTGAGTCTCAATAACCCATCCGCGAAATTAGTGTTCTCTCACTTTTCTCCAATATTTGGAACAACATAAAACTGTTCAGTAAATCTCCAGATAAACTCAGGCAGCTCTCGTTGTTGTCTCCAGGGGCCCAGGAACTCCAATCCAGTGTTGTCTGCGGGTCCATCCTAGAGAATAAAGCACGTGACTCCATAAAGCCCCTTCATTCAACGGCTCCGCGTCTACGAGTGCTCTGCGCAGTAAAAGCCTATACTCAGTCCAAACACCTTTTGTTCCTTCACCATCTAACCGCGCGCAGAGATCTAGAAGGCGGTGGGTGCCCGGGACCCCGCCAGCACCAGCACACAGTCCGACGCGCATCCAGCTGGGGGCGCCCGACTCCCCCAGGCCCGCTGGGTGGAGGGTTGCAAGTCTAGGGAGCGGAGGCAGCCTCGGGAGCCCTCGCGCACTCTGATTGGTTCTCGTGTCCTCGTGACTCCAGTCCCCGCCCCACGCCCCTCCTCCGCATCCGAGCCGGGGAGCGCTCGGTCCGGGACTGAATGGGAGCTAGCGCGGCGCTGGGGGCGGGCCGGGGCGCGGGGCCCGGGACTAGAGGCAGGCTGGCGCCCGCTCCCTAATATGCGAAAGAAGGCGGCGGGTGGCGCGGAGCGGCGTCCCCTGCAGCCGCGAACCGAGGCGGCGGCGGCGGCACCTGCCGGCCGAGGTACGTGGCGCAGCCCCCTCCTCGGCGTAGCGGGGCCCGCTGGCCGGGGGCGGCGGCGGCGATCGGTCCCTGCCCCCGCATGCTGGGCCCGGCGGCTCCGCCCCAGCCTCCTACGGGCAGCGCCCAGGGCACGGCTCCCCTAAATGCGCCTGGCGGGGGCGCGGGCTGGGCGTCGTGGCCTCGCGCGGAGCGGACCGGCTGGATACGCCGCGGCCCGCGCAAGTGTGGTCGCGGTGGAGACGGAGGGGTGAATGGCCGGGATGTGCGCTCCAGGCGCGGTGTCCCTTTCCCTCTGTGTTCCGCAGCGACTTGAGGTTTAATTCATTGCTCGAAGCTTCCAAGCCAGGAGAGCCCAGTTAACTCATTTTCCTGGGACAGGTTTGGGGGACCCTCGGTGACTAGCAGCTCCGGCGGCTGTCTTTCGCATCCATCGGGAAGGCGTGATGTGCAGTGTCTGTAGGTAGAAATTCGCCAGTGACCTTTCGTGCCCACTCTGGGAGCCAGCCCTGCGGAAGAGACACGTTTTGTGGTGATCTTTGGTGTTTCCTGAATTGTAAGGAGTGGCTTGACATGGGCATGCATTCATATGCGCCTTTAGTGTGTTAAGTAATACAAGATTTTCTGAGAGCATCTTCGAATAGGAAGAAGCTAGGTCCTGCCCAACCCCACAAGAGGTGGGTGATCTTGGCCACGCTGATGCCCCTGTAAGACTCCATCTCTTGATCTGTAGTGGGAGGCTTGACCTGCAGATGGCCAAGGTCCCTTTCAGGCCTGTGGTTCTGTGGTTCTGATGGCAAATGTGTTCACCAGTGAAGAAGGTCCTGCAGAATCACTAGCTCACTGGAAAGACACATTTTATGTCCTCATGTCTTAGTTCATGTCTGTGGTCTTTGCTTCATTAAGTATCAGTCTGTTTAAAAGGGAAAATGGTTTTTACCTGCCAGCCTACATCTGCCCCTTTGGTTTACCTGCTCATCAGGCCAAGCATGGATCTGACTTTGGGATTACAAAGAGGAAGGAGATGTGGCTCCTGCCCTCTGGTGTTAAACTGAGCCCTCCTCTTGATAATCTACTTCCACAGAAGAGAACCTTGGGGAGGAATCCGTCTGCTGAGTGAAGGGGCACAGAAGCAGAAACTGTCAGGATGAGTTGTGGTTTCACTCGCCTAATCCTGAAAGCTTGACAGGTTAGGAGAATGTCTTACATTTCTAGTTGTAGAGCCAGGAATCACCTGAATTCCAGCCAGGGCTTGGACGAGGAGAGACTGATGTAAACTGGCAGAGCCCTGTGACCAGAGTATAGTGAACCTCTTCATAGGTCTGTCTGTTGTCTGAAGGATGCTATTTCTGTGAGATGAAATGAATCTTGGTTATGATTAGTTGTTGGGTCTTCCTCTAGGCGAGAAAAAAAAATGGATGAGGTGGGAAGGCATGAAGGTGTTTGTGGAAGAGAGAGGGAGAGGGCTGGCAGGCATCAATGATAAACATGCACACTAATGACTGCCTATTTTGAAAATGCTTATAATTTTGGCTTAAACTGCCAGATTGTTTCATATTACCATGATAGGTTAGTATTGAATTTTTTGGAATTAATTTATTAGGTTTTATTGGAATATAGTTGGTTTACAATGTCATGTTAGTTTCTGCTGTACAGCCAAGTGAATCAGTTATATATAAATATGTATTTGTTATTGTTTAGTCACTAAGTCGTGTTCGACTCTTTTTGCATACATGCTAGACTGTAGATCGCCAGGCTCCTCTGTCCATGGCATTTCCCAGGCAGGAGTACTGGAGTGGGTTGTCATTTCCTTCTCCAGGGGATCTTCCCAACCGAGGGATTGAACTTGCATCTCCTGCATTGCAGGCAGATTCTTTACCGTGGAGCCACTGGAGAAGGAAGCCATGTGTGTATATATATATATAATATATATATAAATATATATACACTTTGGATTATTTTTCCATATAGGCCATTCATTATACAGTACTGAATAGAGTTCTTTGTGCTATACAGTAGTTCTTCTTGTTTATCTGTTTTTTATATAGTAGTGTGTATATGTCAATCCCAGTCTCCCAAGTAACCCTTCCCTCTTCTTTCCCCCTTGGTAACTGTAAGTTTATTTTCACTCTGTGATTCTATTTCTGTTTTGTAAATAAGTTTGTGCTATTTTTTTAAATTCCACATATAAGCGATATCCTATGATATTTGTCTGACTTGCTTCACTCAGTATTACAATCTCTAGGTCCATTTATGTTGCTGCAAATGGCATTATTTTGTTCTTTTTTTCTGGCTGAGTAATAGTGTTGAATTTTAAGACTATGTTTAAGGCAGAATAAGAAAAAACCCTTTGTTCTTTGATGTGCCTCCTCCAGTCCTCCCCTGTTTGCCCTGCTGGTCTGTTTGGCAGGAGTTTGTCGAGCAGGTTGGCTCTTGGGAGGTGAAAGAGACAATAGAAGAGGTGTCAAGTCCTCTATGGGAGTCCATCCAGGTGCTGAGGGCAGAAGGGAGAGTCTTGGAGGAAGGGTCACGGCTCCCTTTGCACACCCTTCTAGTTCCTGAGAAGCGGTTTAATCAATTTAATTTGAATTGCCTGTGGAGACGCTCCCAGAGGGCACGCTCTATGCTTTTGGTTCATCTGGGAAGTCTTGGCAGAATTAAAGCAACTGGAAGTATACACGCATTAACAACAGTACGCACTCCCTAACTGCCGAGAAGCATCAGCAAGGGGCTGGATCAGTATGAGGGATGTAAGTTAGCAAAGGCATCCAGAAGTGGGTGAATCACTGGCTTAGTGTGGGAGGAAACCATCACTGTGGATGGTGACACGCAGGCCATTAGGGAGAGAGACCCAGCTTGAGCACACGTGCAGAGGGGAAGCAAGGAAGATGTAGCGAGCAGAAGAAAAATGAGGTTAGAGAGGTGCAAGGACATTACCAGGCTTGTCTTAGAAGAGCGTTATCTTGTTTTTCTAAGTATAGCATACATGCTAGAAAAGTAGGCCTAAGTGGATTACTGTGCAACAGATTTTACAAATTCAGCATACGATGCTCTGAGATCAAGAAGCAGGAGCACCCCATGGGTCCCCTTCGAGTCACTACATCCTGGAAGAGAACCCCTGCTGACTCTCGAGCTTGTATCACTGGAATTCGCAGTGTCTGTCTTCTTTCCTTTGGACTTGGGTTTCTGAGACTCACTCCAGATACTGCCTGTCGCTGTAGGGTGCTCACTGTCATTGCTGATTGGGCCTATGGGTGAAAAATATACTATATCTTTGTCTATGCACTGTTGGTGGACACTTGGGCAGTTGGCAGGTTTGGCTATTAGTGCTGCCGTGACTGTTTTCATACCTGGCTTGTGTGTGTGCATATTTCTCTTTTTAACAGCTTTTTAAGATATTATATTTATTTTCTTTTTTAATTTATTGTGGCGTTCGGGTTCTGGTTCCCTGGCCAGGGATTGAACCCAGGGCCACTGCATTGGGAGCATGGAGTCTTGACCTCTGGACCATCCGTGTGCTCAGTCACTCAGTCGTGTCCAGCTCTTTATGGCCCTATGGACTGTAGCCCACCAGGCTCCTCTGTCCATAGAATTCTCCGGGCAAGAATTCTAGAGTGGGTTACTGCTTCCTACTGCAGGGTATCTTCCAGACCCAGAGATCGAACCTGTGTCTCTTGCGTCCCCTACGTTGGCAGGCAGATTCTTTACCACTAATGCCACCTGGGAAGCCCCGATATGTGCATTTCTGATGAGGGTCTATGTAGGGATGTGATCCCTGGGTCATGGGTATGTGTATATTCAGCTCTGCATGGGTAGTTCCTCGCTACTAACTGATTAGCTCAACATTGGCTTTGAACTGGAGAGACGGAGGAAGGACTTGTGCCAGGAGCCACGATGAGTTATCACATGGCTGTGGGCTATAGATTCTCGGCTAGTGCAGTCACCTCCAGGCCACAGGCCGCCCTGGGTCAGGCGGCAGGACAGGCTGAGCCCTGGGAAGCCCTTTAGCTCCATGAGCCTCTGTGGTCAGGGAGTGGTTGTCTCTGGCCAGACTGCCACAGACACCCGTGGGAACGTCTCTCTTACCTTTTCTAACGCTGTACTTTCTCTGCTTTGTTTTTAGTTATGTGACTTGTGTTCCCTGTACCTCTGGGTTTCTACTGAAGAATTCCCCATGTCCTAGAGGAAAAGTTTATTTCTTGTTTGATCTTTTGAGGCCGTGTAAGACATTTTTGCTCCCCTTTGGAGTGTGGAACAATATCCAGAATTAAGTAATATTGGGTGGTTCATCAACTCTTTATACCCATGAATTCTTCCCATTTTCAAGTTTTAAATATCTGAAATTGATGTTTCTGTTTCATGTGATGTGATATGATTACAGAGGAAAAAATTGATAGAAATAACACATTTGAAAAGTCTGTTTTGATGGACTAGGACATTGTGTTTTGAACATGAAGTCTGCCTTTAAGACAAGGTGTCATTTTCATAATTAAAGGCTTACATGTGTTGAGTTCAAAGCAGAAGCAGTTTTTCTGTTATTCATATAGTGTTCCTTCTTCTCTAGTCCTTTCTCTCCCCTCAGCTTCTACTTTTATATTCTCTTCTATGTTGTTCTCCACTTCATTTCTGCTTTTCACAAACATCTTGTTTTCATTTCCAATCTAGACTCCAGCAACAAAAGAGGAAGACAGAATTGTGGTACTTTTTTTCTTCAAATAGGGCTGCCAATACTGTCTGTGCTTTGCTTGTCATTTTCTGCAATCAAGTCCTTAGTCATCCAGGATTTAGTATCTGGTTTTCTTGTTTATTCTTCCTTTGGAATGGCTCTGTCCAGTAGAAATATAACCCAAGCCATATATATATAATATCAAAGTTTTGGTTTCCCAGGAAGATTAAAACAAAACAAAACAGAACTACCTAAACTTGTATGCTCCTAATAATACAGCTCCAGACTCTACAAAGTAAAAAGTGACAGAATGACCAAAAAAGTTGACAAATGTGACAACATGAGAGATTTTAGCACATCTATTTCAGTAACTGAAGGAACAAGCTAACAAAAAACCAATAAGGGATTGATTTAAAAAGCAAAGCAATTAATAAGCTTGATCAGACCAATTAAATAGAAAACATAGTTCCAGCAAGTGAAGAGTATACTTCTACAAAAATTGAACATACACCAGGTCATAAAGTAAGTTGAACATATTTAAAATAATTAGTATCATATTGAGCAAGTTCTCTGAATGCAATGAAACTAAATTATGTATCAGTTTTAAAATATAATTTAAAAACATATTTGAAAATTTAAATTTGAAAGCATTTAGATTTGAATGATCAAGAAGTAATAGCAATGAAAAAAGATGTCAAAATTTGTAGACTGGATTGTACACCTAAAGCTTGTGAGTTGCAACTAAATGAGGTAAGGGAAATATGTGGTCTTAATGACTCATATTTGCAAGAAAGTAGGCAAAAATTAATAACCCAGTCAACTAAATTAAGAAGTTAGGAACTTAGCAATTAAGCCCAAGAGATTAGAAGGATTTTTTTTAGACAAGTGAATTAATTCTAATAATTTATTTTCATCAAACCAATATGTATAAAATATTATTAAATTAATATAAAAGTTGTTTTTGAGCTATTTTACATTCTTCTGGTTAAACTTAATTCTTCAAAGCCTTGTGTGTATCTTACATGAGAACATATCTGAGTTTGGACAGGCCATATTTGAATTACTCAGCAGCCACATGTGGCTCATGGTATATTTACCTCCTATAAACATTGAAGGTATTTGCAGCCATGAAATTAAAAGACACTTACTCCTTGGAAGAAAAGTTATGACAAACCTAGATAGTATATTCAAAAGCAGAGACATTACTTTGCCGACTAAGGTCCGTCTAGTCAAGGCTATGGTTTTTCCAGTGGACATGTGTGGATGTGAGAGTTGGACTGTGAAGAAGGCTGAGCGCCGAAGAATTGATGCTTTTGAACTGTGGTGTTGGAGGAGACTCTTGAGAGTCCCTTGGACTGCAAGGAGATACAACCAGTCCATTCTGAAGGAGATCAGCCCTGGGATTTCTTTGGAAGGAATGATGCTAAAGCTGAAACTCCAGTACTTTGGCCACCTCATGCGAAGAGTTGACTCATTGGAAAAGACTCTGATGCTGGGAGGGATTGGGGGCAGGAGGAGAAGGGGATGACCGAGGATGAGATGGCTGGATGGATCACTGACTCGATGGACGTGAGTCTGAGTGAACTCCCGGAGTTGGTGATGGACAGGGAGGCCTGGCATGCTGCGATTCATGGGGTCGCAAAGAGTCGGACACGACTGAGTGACTGAACTGAACTGAACTGATGGTGATAAAGAGGGAGATCAGAGCTAACAGTAGAGGGGTTCAATTATCTGCCAAGAGAATCGAGATTCATGAAAATCTGAGAGTGATGGTTCACAGAAGGTGACTCTTTTTGAAAATCTTACATACTACTCTCTACAACAAACCCACATACTATAAAATATAGGACAGAAATAAAGATAAATGCTGTACTGACTCACTATATCCTTACCTGTTTTAGACATATATGTATATGTATAGGCCATGTTATGTACATGCGTATATGTATATGTATAGGTCATGTGTTGCTGCTTGCTATGCCCCTGGGCACATATATGTTATGTATATGTAGACATATATGTATGTGAGTTCTTTTAATGTTCACAGAACCCATATGAGTTTGGTACCATTATTATCCTCATTTTACAAATGAGGACCTTGAGGCTCAGGGAGGTCAAGAAACTGTAGGGGACAGAGCAGGGATTCAGACTCAGGCAAACTGACCTGGAGGTGGTGGATGAGGCAAATGCATATCTGTCTTTGTAGCACTCAGCGCATTCACACTCCACATCAGAAGAGCTCCCATCAAAATTCCTGAGAGGATGATTTGAGGTGGTCCCTGGTCCAAGTTCCTGCATTTCCAGCACAGTATCCTCACTCTGCCGAGTCTCCACGGCAACTTCCTCACTGGTCCTGCCTCACAGTAGGACTTCCTCATCTCCAGTCCTGCCTTGAAAGAGGTCTCCAAAATCCAGTTCCAGTTTAAATCCCCCTCCCACAGGTGCTTCTTTTATCTTAGGATGAAATTCCAACCCACCATGGCATGGTCTGCTTTCTTTTGCAGCCTCTCGGTATGTTGTTCCCTCCAGGGCTGGACCTTCAGACACTCACTTCAGTGCCAACTGTCCCTGCTAGGGGCACCTGCTTCCCCAGCCCCCGCCAAGTCCTATCCATTATTCCTTCCAAAAGTGGGGAGAGGCTTTTCTAAGCTCCCTCCCAAACACACAATACACCCATGTCCCCCAAATGTAAAATATCTCCTAACAATGCCCTTATATCCAATGTACAATGAGTTAACAAGAAAAATGAGGAAAATGTTAACATTGGTGATGAGTCTACTTGTCTTAATTTTAAAAATGAGATGAGAGCTTTTTGAAGAAGAGGCAGTGTCTGTGTTGCTTCTTGCTATACCCCCAGGCACATACTCCCTGCCTGATTAAAAACGAGGTTACGTGAATGACAGTGTGCCTGTTTGGGATCCTGCCCAAGAGCTGGTTTTCCAAATTTTTGGAGCAGAGAGTAAAAGGGATGTGTGATTTAGGCATAAAAGGAAATTTTATGTTTTAGTGATGCCTCTCACAGACGTGAACACATGTTGTCAGTTTTAGGAATTCAAACACTCAACTTGTTCTGAGCTTAATATGACTCAAACAAAACTTTCCTCTGCCTCCTGTGGTTTTCCCCTCTCTTTCAGGCTCTCAGCGGCCAGGGCCTGTCAACCTTTGGGTTGTTCTCAGTCATTGTTCCTCCAGTCCCTTTTCTGGGGTCATTATCACTTTCTGATTTGTTGTTTTATATGACTATTTTGGTTCTTCTGTTCCTAAGGACCAAAAGTGTTATTGAATATAGTCAGCCCTCCATGTTGACCAACTGCAGATCAAAAATATTCAAAAAGGAACATTTCCTGAAAGTTGTAGAAAACAAAACTTGAGTTTGCTGTGTGCCAGCAGCTATGAACATAGCATTTATGTTGTATTAGGTATACTTATTAGGTATTATAAGTAACGTAGAACTGATTTAAAATATATACAGGAAGATGTACATCAATTATATGTGAATACTGCATCATTTAATATAAAAGACTTGAGCATCCATGGATTTTGGTATCCAAGAAGTGGTGGTGGTCCTGGAACCAATTTCCTGTAGATATCAAGGACCACTATACCAGATTACTACATAAACTGCCTCCCGAATCCTCCACCTTCCCTTCCCCACTTAGCAGCTATCTGCTCCCTGAGGAATATTGCTAAGGTCCTATTTGGTGACATCTCTTCATAATCTCAAAGCATAAGAACCTATACCCTGACTCTTTCTTTGGGAGGTGGGATCTTGGTTATTTAGAATTTACACACTCGCCCATTATACTCCAGTTTAGGGAAAGGTCCCCATGTTGGAGCTTGAGTCCCAGAGTTGCTGTTGTTAACTGTTCATTCTACTGACTTTCACTTTTTCCTATTAAGTATTATTTATGCAGCCTGACTACTTGTATTCTCTTTAGATGAAGAGGGAGATCTTCCACTGAAAAGGTAGCTTTTAGATTTTGCTTTATTTGTGGCATTCAGGAGGGTGCCACAGATGTGTTCTGCTGTAGCATCTTCTGCATGTCTAATTTGCTGTCACATGGGTGCCCACCGCCCAAGAGATATTACATAAGATGTTTTGTTAGAGCTTGGAGGCACCTGGGCAGTTCTCTGGGCAATTACCTCAGTTTACTCCAGTGTCCTGTCTTATCCCTTCTGGCCTCTTCCTCTTATCCCCCTTTGCCCCTGCCTCGGCCTTGAAATCATCTCAGTGCATGGTGGAACGGTGGCAGCTGGTGGGGCCTTCTTGCATGCTTTGCTTTTTTTTTTTTTTCCTATTAGCAGCCTGAATTTGTTATGCAGGCTGGATCTCAGCAGGCTGGGTGCTAAAAGAACAGCCGCTGCGAGCTCAGTCACCAAGTTCTGTGGCCTCTTCCTTCACCACTCTTGTCAGCCCCCATCTCTCTGTCCCTCTCCGTCTCCCCAGCTCCATCAGCCCTGGCTGCGGTGGTCATCAGAGCGCCTTGACCGTCCCTCCTGTGGCCTCTTAAATCCCCGTGTGAGCTCTCTGCCCTCCTGCTTAAGGACCACTGAGGGTCACCTCCTCTGAGGCCAATTTGGAGGCCCTCATTCCTTCTTTTCTAAAATTTTTGATGTTATTCATTTATTTGACTGTGCCAGGTCTCATTTGCAGCACAAAGGATCTTTAGTTGGCATGTGAACTCTTATTTGCAGCACTTAGGTTTCTAGTTCCCTGACCAGGGATTGAACCTGGGCCTCCTGCATTGGGAGCATAGAGTCTTAGCCCCTGGACCACCATGGAAGTCTAATGATTCCTTCTCGGCTACATCTTCTCCCACTTTCCCCCAGATCCCCCGTGACCTGGCTAGAGCAGCCATTCTGGGCATCTTGGCATGCCAGTCCTCCCAACCTGCTCTCTCTCTCCTTTGTGTCTCTGAGGTCCAGTCTATCCTTAAAGGACTCATTTATACTATTTATCCAAGGAGGCTTCCCTGATTTCATCTGATGGCACTAGTGTTCCGTTGCCTGGGGCACCCCAGGCATACTGCCACACCTCTGCTTTTTGGCATTTTGAGTATTTAGGTATTTTTGTTTTCCCTGGTTGAGGTTTTCATTTCAAGAGAAAGGCTATGTCTTATTTTTCTTTATATTCCCTGTGCCTGATATATGCTTATTACATGTCTGTTTAAAGGATCATTAGGTGAACAAAGCAAATTATACAACAGTACAGACCAGCCCTCCCCAGCTGGGGCTCTGCTGCTGCTGCTGCTGCTGCTGCTAAGTTGCTTCAGTCGTGTCCAACTTGATGCGACCCCATAGACGGCAGCCCACCAGGCTTCGCCGTCCCTGGGATTCTCCAGGCAAGAACATTGGAGTGGGTTGCCATTTCCTTCTCCAGTGTGTGAAAGTGAAGTTGCTTAGTAAGTATCCGACTTTTCGTGACCCCATGGACTGCAGCCTACCAGGCTCCTCCGTCCATGGGATTTTCCAGGCAAGAGTACTAGAGTGGGTTCCCATTGCCTTCTCCAGCTGGGGCTCTATAAGAGGATTAAGCCTGAATGCTCTAAGGCCACCATGATAGTGGGTTGACCAAAAAATTAATTTGGGATTTCCCATAATATCTTACAGAAAAGCCCAAATGAACTTTTTGGCCAACTCAATATATTATGAATTAACTTCTCTCCCATGCTTCTGGAGTGATTTGAGTTATAGACCATCCTTGAGAAAATTAAAATAGACACCCAATCCTATTGTATAGCATGGAGAGCTCTGCTCAGTGTTGTGTGGCAGCCTGAATGGGAGAGGAGTTTAAGGGAGAATGAATACATGTGTATGTGTGACTGAGTCCCTTTGCTGTTCACCTGAAACTATCGAAACATTGTTAATCAGCTATACTCCAATATAAAATTTAAAGTTAGAAAAAAGAGAAAATAGACACATAAATACTTTTCTGTAGGGCTTAATCTCTGGTGGAACCCAGCCTGAAGATGTCTAGTATAAGTAATATGATCCCAATCCTGATAAAATATACATGTGCCAAGAGGAAAGGCAGATGCAACATAGAGCATAGTGTTAGGGGTGGACATCACTGTGTTGTAGTGTAACAACCAGTGTGTGATTTCAACATGTTCTTTCTGAAGTTTTTAACTTTGTGATAACAGAGTTAAAAAAAACAGTTTTTTGAATAAGCCAAATTGGAGGTCCTAAACCTGGCTGTGCCTTACTATAAGGCAATGGAGAGTTCAGTCGCTCAGTTATGTCCCACTCTTTGCGACCCCATGGACTGCAGCACACCAGGCTTCCCAGTCCATCACCAACTCCTGGAGCTTACTCAAACTCATGTCCTTTGAGTCAGTGATACCATCCAACTATCTCATCCTCTGTCGTCCCCTTCTCCTGCCTTTAATCTTTCCCAGCATCTATTCCAATGAGTCAGTTCTTCACATCAGGTGGTCAAAGTATTAGAGCTTCAGCTTAATGGAGAGTTAAGGCTTTGTTTTTAAATATAGGTCCACCATGAGAACTATATTTAAAAACAAAATCCTGAGTTTGCATTACCTTATAGTAAGGCACAGCCAGGTTTAGGAAGTCCAGTTTGGCTTATTCACAACCCACTCCAGTATTCTTGCCTGGAGAATCCCCATGGACAGAGAAGCCTGGGGGACTACAATCCATAGCGTGCACAGAGTCAGACACAACTGAAGCGACTTAGCACACACGCACCAGTAGTGAACCAATTCACCAATAGTGGATCACTGAACTGACCCTTTAGCAATGTCCCTGGAGAGCCAGACCTCTGAGTGAGGATGACCAGCTGTCAGACCTCTGAACTTGGGTGTTGCCACTACGCACTTTGTAAATGAAGGGCCGTGTCTAGCAGGCGTGACTCACCATAAGAGAAACTAGCATAGTAATGGGTACTTACAGAATACTTTCAAAAGCAAATCTAGAGGTATTTTTTCTTAACAGATAAGAGGGAACATTAGTTGCTGTTCAGTTGCTAAGTTGTGTCTGACTCTTCATGACCTCATGGACTATAGCACGCCAGCCTCCTCTGTCCTTCAGTACTTCCTGAAGTTTGTTCAGATTCATGTCCATTGAGTTGGTGATGCTATCTAACCATCTTATCCTCTACCACCCCTTTCTCCTTTTGCCTTCAGTTTTTCCCATCAACAGGGTCTTTTTCAATGAGTCATCTCTTCAAATCAGATGGCCAAAGTATTGGAGCTTCAGCTTCAGTCCTTCCAGTGAATATTCAAGGTTGATTTCCTTTAGGACTGAACATACCCTGGAGTTATTCAAATTAAGTCTGAGACAAGAGTTTCAATGCTTGTTCTTGCTCATCAGCTGTTGCTTCAACCAGCTCTGTTTTTTGTTTTTTGGTTTTTTTTTTTTTCTCTCTATAGTTTGACCTTACTTGACCTCACACAGAATTTTATCCATATGCTGGGTGCTGAAACCAGTAGATCGGATGAGGAACAGGGTAATTACTTAGTCTCTAAGTATCTCCCATCAAATTACTTATTAACTACAAAGGGAAAATAGTAACTTGATAGTGGATAAACTTGCCTTACACAACTTTGAGCAACTGATTTAACATCAACAGTATTGGGACAAAGCAATGTCAGAGGTCTCCTGAGAAAACACACCAGGATGGACCAGCGCCACTTCTGGGAAATTCCTGCCTGAAATGTGTACCTTAATCTAATCATGAAGAAATGGGCAGATCTCCACTGAGGGACATTCTTCAAAACAACAACGCTGTACTTTTCAAAAAATGCCAAGGTCATGAAAGATAAAGGAACTGTTTCTGATTAAAGGAAGCTAAAAAGATATGACGGCTGAATGTCACATGCGGTTCTGGATGTGTGTTCCTGTTTTTGCTCTGAGGCCGTTATTGGGACTGCTAAAGAGATTTGTCGGAGAAGGCAGTGGCACCCTACTCCAGTACTCTTGCCTGGAAAATCCCATGGATGGAGGAGCCTGGTAGGCTGCAGTCCATGGCGTCGCTGAGAGTTGGACACGACTCAGTGACTTCCCTTTCACTTTTCACTTTCATGCGTTGGAGAAGAAAATGGCAACCCACTCCAGTGTTCTTGCCTGGAGAATCCCAGGGACGGTGGAGCCTGGTCAGCTGCTGTCTATGGGGTCGCACAGAGTCGGACACGACTAAAGTGACTTAGCAGCAAAGAGATTTGTCTGACGTCTTCAGAGTAGAGAATAGTATTAAAACAATAATAATTTCCTGATTTTTATCATCATACTTTGGTGTGTCTGGGAGTGTCCTTTTTAGGAAATACTAAAATATTTAGAGTTGCATGTCATTGTGTCCTCAGCTTACTTTTAAGTGGTTAAAAAAAGTAGTATGGATATCATAAAACAGAATCACCAAGCAAATATGGTAGAATGGTAACAAGCAGGTTGTCTGAGCGAGGCAAATTGTTTGTATTCTTTTTTGCAGTCTCTCTATGTATTTGAGCTTATGTCTAAAAATAAAGTTTAAAAGCCTGAAACCTCCGGGTCGTGGTGTTGCAGCCAGTGTAGCATCAGAGGCCAGGGCTCTCGGTGGCTGTCCTTTCCAGGATCACTACTGAAATAATTTCCATCAACACTGAGCTCTCTTCAGAACTGGTTTTGTAGAGAATGGGTTGGAGACCACTCAGTGTGGCTTCACCTGACAGGAAGTTCTTTCCCTAACTTCCTGTTGCTGTCATCACCACTGCGTCCCAGAAGGCATCATGCCTGCTGTTCTCCCCTGGGTATCTGGTCAGCCAGCTCCAATCCACACATTTGCCTGGTTGAAACTAGACCTATAGCTGTTCCTGCCAAGGAGACTTCCTAGACAGAGTGTAACTTCACATTATCACCCAGCCTGCTTTGAACATACTAGCAAATGTCTTCAGAGAGGTGACTTGGCTACCATGTAACAGGCAACAGCCAAACAGTTAAGTATTTTCTTTTGTCTTAAAAAACAGAACCAGTTGCTTTTTTTTAAGTTGTTTTCCCCCCTCAGCTTTATTGGAATATAATTGACGTGTAACGTGTAAATCGAAGATGTACAACATGTTGACTTCATACACTTATTTGCTGCAAAATAATTAGCACCATAGCCTTAGCTTAAGCCTCCATTATGTCACATAATTATCATCTTTTGTGTGTGGGGGGGGGATGGTTAGAACATTTAAAATTTGTTCTCTTAGCAACTTTCAAGTGTGCAATACACTGTTATTAACTATAACCATCATGCTGTGCAATAGATCCCCAGAACTTACAACTGGGGGCTGACACCTCCACATTGCTCCCACTCCCCAGCCCCTGGTAACATCCACTCTACTCTCTGTTTCTGTGAATCCTGCTGTTTTAGAGTTCACCTGTATATGGTATTCCAGTTGCTCTTTTATTTCTGTGTTGGTGGCTGGGACAGTCATTGGATTATGTTTATCCCCCTTCCTCACCATACACACACAGAGATTCTTGATGGAAAAAGAATTCCCATCAGTGTTCTCTGTGTGCTCTGGATGCTGCACAAACAACCAATGAACGTGATATCTGGGCTCATGGAAGGATCTAGGCTTCATGTCTGCCTCTTGTTAGGATCTTGCTGAGTTTGGGTTAGTTTTTCTGTGTGGATCTGGCTGCAGGTCGCTGATCAGTGCACTCATGTATTCATTGGCTCATTGGTTCAACAAATATTTAAGCGCCTTTTACATGCTAGGTACTGTTTCAGGATTTGAGGTGACTGCAGGAAAGCAATGGCAACCCACTCCAGTACTCTTGCCTGGAAAATCCCATGGGCAGAGGAGCCTGGTAGGCTGCCATCTATGGGGTCCCTAAGAGTTGGACACGACTGAAGCGACTTAGCAGCGGCAGCAGCAGCAGTGAACAACATTGACAGTCCCTTCTCTAGGAATCTTATGCTTCAGTGGGGAAAGCAGAAAGTAGGCAAACATGGAAGAATCCTGATAAGTGTATGAAGTATTCATTGATTCAGTGAGTATTTAAGTGCCTTTTACATGCTGCTGCTAAGTCACTTCAGTCATGTCTGACTCTGTGCGACCCCATAGACGGCAGTCCACCAGGCTCCCCCGTCCCTGGGATTCTCCAGGCAAGAACACTGGAGTGGGTTGCCATTTCCTTCTCCAATGCATGAAAGTGAAAAGTGATGCTAGGCAGTTTTAGAATCTGAGGTTACAGCAATGAACAACATCAACCGTCCCTTCTCTAGGAATCTTATGTTTTAGTGAGGAAAGCAGAAAGTAGGCAAAAATGGATGAGTTGTGATGAGTGTATGAAGCAGAAAAGTGAATCACTGGGCTTAGGGTAGGAATGTAATGCTACAGAGAGTGATCAAGGAGGCAACTTTTGAATAAAAACCAGGATAAAAATGGTGCAGGAGGGCCATGGATTTGTCCCTGCAAGAGTTGCTGTTGTCTTAACATCTTTGTCACGTCAGTGAAACCTTGAAGGAACAACATCTGAAGTTTCCAAGCATGTTCTCATTTTGGAAAATGTTTATGTAGTCCAAGGGCTCAGACTTCCTTTAATGCTTTTAAACCTATAAAAAGCAGGCAACTGAATGATAGTCATCATGTATTCTCAACATTGAAATATACCCGTTAATTAGAAGTAGATTACAAAGCGTACCTCAGTAGTCTTGCGAGTGTTTGCATCTTGGTAGGTGGTCAAAATTAGAGTGTAGACTACATATTCGGGCTTCCCAGGTGGTGCTAGTGATAAAGAACCCACCTGCCAATGCAGGAGACATAAAGACTCAGGTTTGATACTTAGGTCGGGAAGATCCCCTGGAGGATGGCATGGCAACCCACTCCAGTATTCTTGCCTGGAGAATCCTGTGGATTGAAGAGTTGCAAAGGGTTGCAAAGAGTTGGACATGACTGAAGCGAATGAGCACATACACACAAAGACTACTTATTCCCAGAGCAACACTTTTATTTTCTGTTTAGAAGACAAGTCCTCATAATTTTTACAGTTTGCAGGCAGATCGGAAATTCTTTAGGCTAAACTCTATTGTTATTCACAGCTGTGCAAACTTGCTGGTGAGCAGTTTCCCAAACAGCCGCACCCAGCCTCATACCTTGGAGGGATCTTGCTTAAAAAGCACATTTGGGATCCTCACCTGGTCCTGCCAGGCAGAAAGGTCTGGGGATGAGGTCTGGGAATCTGTGTGTGTTATAGCAGTGAGTGGTTCTCCTGCACTGGTCAGGTTGGAGGATCGCAGGCTGAGATGGGTGGAAGCACTGAACATTCAAATTGAATGAAGACTAGAAGATATGGGATGATGATTGAGTGTGATCACAGCATCCATGCTCTCACCAGCAGGTTTATTGTGGTTTTGACCTCATAAATGAAGTTTCACATTTCTAAAATAGAACTGAGCCACTGCCTACCCAACAGAAATAGGAAAGTCCTTCTGTTCTATATAGAGGTTTCTCACCTTTGCTGGTGGGAGTGCAATGAGATGATTAAGTTGCATGGATCCAGGAGTGAAAGCGGTCCTTCTCCCCACCAACCCACGCACACCTGTGAACCCCACTTCTGCAGGCTGGTATCTGAACACAGGTCTGTCTGTGCCTGCCAGTTGGTTCCCATCCCATGAGACAGTTGAGAACAGCACCCTATACCTTGATGAGTTAAGATTCCTTGAGATTATGTAACCCAAACCAAATCTAGAAAACGATTAGATACTGATCTTCAGTTTTTGCATTGCTTCATTACCTGAAATACTTCAAAAATATCGCAGTGTTGGGACTTCCCTGGTGGCACAGTGGTAGGAATCTGGAATCTGCCTGTCGATGCAGGGGACACGGTTTCAATCCCTGGTCCAGGAAGATCCCACATGCTGTGGAGCATCTAAGCCCATGCTCCACAACCACTGGGCCCCTGCTCTGGAGTCTGCGGGCTACAACTACTGAGTCCTCATGTTGAAACTACTGAAGCCCATGCGCCTAGAGCCTGTGCTCCACAACAAGAGAAGCCACTGCAATGAAGAGCTCAAGCAGGGCAATGAAGAGTGGCCCCCACTCACCACAACTAGCTAAAGCCTGAGTGCAGCAATGAAGACCCAGTGCAGCCAAAAAACAAATAAGTACAAACAACAGCAACAACAAATAGAGCAGTGTTGAGGTTTTAATATATAGAGAGACTTTATCCCAATGGGTAGTCAACAGACAATGGAAACATTTTTGATTGTCATAGCTGGGAGAGAGGGGAGGACCAGAGATGCTAGCAGCTTCTAGTGGATAGAGACCAGGGATGCTATGAAACAGCCCATAGTGCACAAGACAACTTCCTGCCACCTACAGCAAAGAATTAGTGGTTTAGTTGTTAAGTCGTGACCAATTCTTGTGACCCCATGGACTGTCCCACCAGGCTTCTCTGTTCTCTGTCCATAATTTCCCAGGCAAGAATACTGGAGTGGGTTGCCATTTCCTTTTCCAGAGGATCTTCCCAATCCAAGGATCAAATCCGTGTCTCCTGCATTGCCAGCAGATTCTTTACTGACTGAGCCACCAGGGAAGCCGACAGCAAAGAATTACTCAGCCCCAAATGTCAGCAGTGTTGAGGTGGAGAAACTCTGCAAGAGATCAACTCTTATCTGTGTCTCTTATCTGTGTTATATGTTAGGGTTCAAAATGAGCATTCCTGTTTAAAAAAAAAAAAGTTTCACAGCTGAAACTGGTTTGGAATTAGCCTCCTAGCTTGTATGAAAATGGCATTCATCTTGGTTGGACAAAGGGCAAAAGTCACCAAGACTCCCTGAGCCCCAGGGAAGACACTGGCTGGTGTGCTCTGAGCTTTTCCAACTTAACCATACCCCTTCTCCCACAGCTTCCCCTCCCAGTCGGGTCAGGGTAGAAGAAAGTTTAGTTTAGAGCTTCATTCTCACCTACTGCTTCTCAGCTTCTGGATCCCAGCACCATGGCTTTTGTGACAGTGCCCGTGGGTAGGCTTGGGTAAGACCACACCATGTCTGTATCTGAGCTGTGTGTTAGGCACCACACCTCTGAACAGCCTCCTTCCCTCCCACTTTCCCCACACCATTTAGTTACATTCTTGTCATTTCCCTGGACCTTGGGTTTCTACAAAGTGGGGTCTTAATCCTTCATTTTGCTCTCTCTCGTTTTTTGTGGGTTTTTTTTTTTTTTTTTTTTTTGCCAAACTGCACAGAATACGGGCTCTTAGTTCTCAAGTTAGAGATGGAGGCTGTGCACTCTGCAGTGGAAAGCAGAGTCTTAACCACTGGACCACCAGGGAAGTCCCTCAATCCTTCATTTCATCTCAGTCCCCCCACAGAGCACATTGGAGGAATTGATGAAATTAGAAGTCATCTTTTTTGTGTGTACAGTGGTGGTTATGATTGTTCAGTCACTCAGTCACATCCAACTCTTTGTGACCCCATGGACTGCAGCATGCCAGGCTTCCTTTGTCCTTCACCATCTCCCAGAGCTTACTCAAACTCATATCCATTGAGTCGGTGATGTCATTCAACTATCTCATCCTCTGTCGTCCCCTTCTCCTCCTGCCTTCAGTCTTTCTCAGCATTGTGATCTTTTCCAATGAGTTGACTCTTCACATCAGGTGGCCAAAGTATTGGAGCTTCAACTTCAGCAGCAGTTCTTACACTGAATATTCAGGGTTGATTTCCTTTTAAGATTGACTGGTTTAATCTCCTTGCTATCAAAGGGATTCTCCAGAGTTTTCTCCAACACTACAGTTCTAAAGCATCAATTCTTTGGCGCTCAGCCTTCTTTATGTTCCAGCTCTCACATCCATACATGACTACTGGAAAAACCATAGGTATGACTATGTGGACTTTGACAACAATGCGATGTCCCTGCTTTTAAATACACTGTCTAGATTTGTCATAGCTTTTCTTCCATGGAGCAAGGGTCTTTTAATTTCATAGCTGCAGTCACCGTCTGAAATGATTTTGGAGCCCAAGAAAATAAAGTCTGTCACTGTTTCCATTCTTTCCCCATCTATTTGCGATGAAGTGATGGGACTGGATGCCATGATCTTCGTTTTTTAAATGTTGAGTTTTAAGTCAGCTTAGTGGGGACACATATATTACTTTTTTAGGTTAAAGTGATTCAGAATGCATTTTGTTTAGGAACTGTTGTACTCCTTTCTTAAATGCTTGAATTTCCAGAGTGTTATGGACTTGAAATTATCATGCAGAGTCACAGATTTTATTGAAGATGTCCTTGTCTGATTTCCAGCAGCATTTTCCTCTTCTCTCCAATCCCTGGAAGGCTCTGCCCTTTGTCCTTCCTCTTGGGGATCTAATCTCTTTAGAGCAACCTTAATTGTCCCTTTATCCAGATAGCTCCATGCCCTTATCAAGGCATCGATGGCCCTACTGCTGACTCTGAAATATTCCTTGTCTCCACCCTCCTCGTGGGCAGGATTCTCATTCCATGCAGGAAGCAGCCTGAGCAGCATGTGAAACCTTCCTGGCAGCTGGGGATGGTCACATGATGCAGTTCTGGCCAAAGGGCAAAACTGGCAGCCTGTCGGGGATTTCCAGGGAAGTTTTTCCTCCCCTGATGGAGGTGCTTCCCCTTCCTCTCCGGTTCATCCCTCATCTCCCTCCAGCCTGGAGTTTGGAGTTGATAGGAACAACTCCAGGAACACCAACGGCTTTGAGAGCCTCTGCGCCAACCCCGCTCTGTTTGTCCCTGGACTTACCATGCTGTGAGAAGAAGACACCCCCAGGGACTTCCCTGGGGGTTCAGTGATTAGGATTCTGGGCTTCCACTGCAGGGCACAGATTCGATCCCTAGTCAGGGAACTAAGATCCCATATGCCTCAAGATGCAACTAAAAAAACAAAAGAAAAAGATATACTCTTTTAGCTGAAAGCCTTGGCTGAAACTCCAGCTCAGATCCCTCCCCAGGGCTCCAAGCATGGGGTCTATCAGCCTGATGGCCACAGGCCCTGGGGATTCACATGTCCTTCTTGTGACATCCCTGACACTTGAGTTCTCCTCCATCCTGCCTACTCACCACATCTGACCTACCTCAAGCCCATCTCTTCTGCAGCTGGAAGCCCTTCCTGACCATCTGGCCACCAGCATGGCGGCCAGGGCACAAGGTCTGCTGCTGAGGCCAGCCCTGTCTCAGGCTCGCCACCTCCATCACATCCCTGCTGCCTCCCCAGTGATGCTCATGCACATATCATGACCCCCTACCACCCACCCGAATAAAATCTTGAAGGTTTCTTCTTGTGATCATCCATGACCTTCTGCCATCATCCATACATTGACCCAGCAGACATAATGGAGTATCTTAGGTCAGGTTCTCTAGAAAGTGAAACTGTTAGTTGCTCAGTCATGTCTGACTCTTTGCAACCCCATGGACAGTATAGCCCTCCTGGCTCTTCTGTCCATGGGGATTCTCCAGGCAGGAATACTGGAGTGGGTTGCCATATCTTACTCCAGGGGATCTTCTCCACCCAGGGATCAAACCCTTGTACCCTGCAGGTAGCTTGCACTGCAGGCAGATTCTTTACTGTATGAGTCATGGTTCCCTAGAAGCAGAGCCTGAAATAGGAATCATGGACTCTGCTGTCCCCCAAGGGGCTTGAATTGCTTGCTCAGAGTGATCTCAGGCCTTTTGTACTCCGTTAGTCATTGCCTGGGGACAGAGGGCACATCCGTGGAGAAGTGGGTAGTTGTGTGCTGTGTCAATACTTGCAGCTGAGGTGTGGCGCCAGCCCTGGGATGTCCAGCAAACCCACAGTATTGCCCTTCACTCCTGCCTGTGCCCCAACCCAGGGCATACTTTCTCAGCTGCACCTAGCTCACTTGGTTCCCAAACTCCCCAGACCTCTGCTTTGCTCCTTCTGCCCACAGGGTGGTTTCCCCTCCTCACCCAGCTGCCCCTGCTCCTGCTATAGCTGGGTTTGTTGTCCTTGGCACCAGAGGATGTTTAATCTTTTCACACTTCAGAACAGCCGCTTCCTCCTGGGGCAGGCTTTCTATCTTGCCTCCTGTCCGCTTTTATCAAGTATCTAAAACACAAACCCCAAGCATAATTCAAGTAATTATCTTCTCTGCTTTCCCGTGGATGGGTGTAACTTGTACCAGTTGAGGTTCACAGGAGAGACGTGAATTGACTTCATCTTGTTGACTGGCTCAGGGTGTCACTCTCAGACCTGCTGAGAAAGGCTGGCTGGAAGGGTGGGTGTTCTGTGGAGCTCGGGGTATGGGGGGGTGCATTTCCAGCTGCCTCTGAGATGTCTTGGTCTAGTTATTTATCATCTCAAGTTCCTCATATCATCGTGCGTTCAGTTCAGTTCAGTCGCTCGGTTGTGTCCGACTCTTTGCAACCCCATGGACTGCAGCATGCCAGGCCTCCCTGCCCATCACAAACTCCTGGAATTTACTCAAACTCATGACCATTGAGTCAGTGTTGCCATCCAACCGTCTTGTCCTCTGTTGTCTCTTCCTCCCGCCTTCAATCTTTCCCAGCATCAGCGTCTTTTCAAATGAGTCAGTTCTTTAAATCAGGTGGCCAAAGTATTGGAGTTTCAGCTTCAGCATCAGTCCTTCCAATGAATATTCAGGACTGATTTCCTTTAGGATGGACTGGTTGGATCTCCTCGCAGTCCAAGGGACTCTCAAGAGTCTTCTTCAACACCACAGTTCAAAAGCATCAATTCTGTGGCACTCAGCTTTCTTTATAGTCTAACTCTCACATCCATGCATGACTACTGGAAAAGCCATAGCTTTAACTAGGCTGATCTTTGTTGGCAAAGTAATGTCTCTGCTTTTTAACATGCTGCCTAGGTTGGTCATAGCTTTTCTTTCAAGGAGCAAGTGTTTTTTAATTTCATGGCTGCAGTCACCATCTGCAGTGATTTTGGAGCCCCCCAAAAAAAATCTGTCACTGTTTCCACTGTTTCCCCATCTATTTGCCATGAAGTGATGGGACTGGATGCCATGATCATAGTTTTCTGAATGTTGAGCTTTAAGCCAACTTTTTCACTCTCCTCTTTCACTTTCATCAAGAGGCTCTTTAGTTCCTCTTCACTTTCTGCCATAAGGGTGGTGTCATCTGCCTATCTGAGGTGATTGATATTTCTCCCAGCAATCTTGATTCCAGCTTTTGCTTCACCCAGTCCAGCGTTTCTCATGATGTACTCTGCATATAAGTTAAATAAGCAGGCTGACAATATACAGCTTTGACGTACTCCTTTCCCGATTTGGAACCAGTCTGTTTTTCCATTTCTAGTTCTAACTGTTGCTTCTTGACCTGCATACTGATTTCTCAGGAGTCAAGTCAGGTGGTCTGGTATTCCTATCTCTTTAAGAATTTTCCACAGTTTGTTGTGATCCACACATTCAAAGGCTTTGACATAGTCAATAAAGCAGAAACAGATGTTTTTCTGGAACGCTCTTGCTTTATCAGTGATCCAGTGGATGTTGGCAATTTGATCTCTGGTTCCTCTGCCTTCTCTAAATCCAGCTGGAACATCTGAAAGTTCACGGTTCACGTACTGTTGAAGCCTGGCTTGAAGAAGTTTGAGCATTACTTTACTAGCGTGTGAGATGACTGCACTTGTGCAATAGTTTGAGCATTCTTTGGCATTGCCTTTCTTTGGGATTGGAATGAAAACTGACCTTTCCAGTCCTGTGGCCATCATCACTAAACTACTAAAATTGACTCCCATTGCTGTTTCTTTCCGTAACCGGGACCCAAATTGCTCTTGGCCTGCATCTTTTCGGTGCAGGTCTTCGTGATTTCTCAATCCGTGTCTGTCCTTGTCCTGTCTTCTTTCTCACCCGGATGCTCAGGCTACCCTTCCCCTCAAGCACCCAGCATCCTGCCCCACTGTCCACGGGCAGCCTGGTGAGGCTTCCTTCCTTCCTTCCGTACAGTCCTTCTCAGACACTTCCCCCTAGAAGGGCATGCTCTTTTGGCTGCCATGTTAATATCTAAGCTATACCTGCTCATCTTCCCAGACCAACCATGTCATTTTTATTTACTGCTTCATCAGCTTCGAGTTGTTTTTAATAATTTTGTGTGTGTGTACGTGTTCAGTCGCTCCAGTCATGTCCGACTCCTTGTGTCCCCATGGGCTGTAGCTTGCCAGGCTCCTCTGTCCGTGGGATTCTCCAGGCAGGAATACTGAAGTGGGTTGCCATGCCCTTCTCTAGGAGATCTTCCCAACCCATGGGTCAAACCGGTGTCTCCTGGATGTCCTACTTGCAGGCAGATTCTTTACCACTGAGCCACCCAGAAAGCCTCCCTTTATTGTTAAAAAAAATAAACAAAACCCAAAAAAACCTTTACATACAGGTCTACGCACCTATTCCAATACCTACCCTCCCTAAGCAACTCCCACATGGAAGTGCATGGAAAAAGATAGTTGAAATTCTCAGCTCCCTATTTTTCCACTTGTTACTTTCAGCAGATTAAATGTATCAGGTTAAATGCAGATAAGGAACTTCCCTGGTGGCTCAGACGGTAAAGTGTCTGTCTACAATGCGGGAGACCAGCGTTCAATCTCTGGTTTGGGAAGATGCCCTGGAGAAGGAAATGGCAATCCACTCCAGTACTATTGCCTGGGAAATCCCATGGACAGAGGAGCCTGGTAGGGTACAGTCCATGGGGTCGCAAAGAGTCGGACACGACTGAGCGAGTTCACTTTCACTAAATGTAAGTGATTTAGGATTTAGTGATATCTTGTGTAGGATTATTACCCCCAATAAATATTAGTGCTCTACTCTTTGTTGCACCAGTAATTGCCTATATGGTTTATCTAACAATTTTTCACATACTGTTTTGCAGCATATGTTATACTCTTATCTTGGATGGTTAATTCTTAATTTGAAACTGTTAGTGCCAGATCTACAAGTGGACTGAAAGCCTGGACCTTTCCCTAATGTTTCTTCATCAGGGCCTTAATAAGAGTGATTGCTCATCAGATATATAAACATTTGAGAAGTAGCTATTACATTTTCATATGTGAGCAGAAATATGTAATTTTGAAAACCAGATCTTTTCTGCATAGAAGGGATTAGTGGAGGCTCTTACCCTGGCAGTCTGAATGAAAGGAGGGAGATATTCATCAGCCCTGGGATCTTAGCACTTGGAAGGAGTGGGAGGAGCTGCCCATGAAGGAGATGGACAAGTTGGGAACCAGGAAAGTGCCACAGGGCAGACGGTGATGGCCTGTCAACACATGTCCTTGGAGGAATGCCTGAAACCACCATCACCCCTGAAACCTCATAAGAAACGGAATATTTGTTCAGTAAATAGATATTAGTTGCCTATTACATGCCTCTTACCATCCTAGGCTCTGTGAACTCAGTGGTGAGCAAAGACACCTGCTCTCTTGGAATCTATATTCTAGTGGGGAAGACAAGAGAGAAATGTCATGTCTATTCAAAAGAAACAATTACGAGTAACTTGTCTCATGATAAGTGTTCTAATGGAAACTTCAATTGCATGCCATTCTCCACCAAAGAGAACACTTTTAGAAATTCATTTATATGTCTTTGCTGCCACGCCCAGGCTTTTCTCTAGTTGCAGAGAGCAGAGGCTGCTCTCTACTTGCGGTTCATGAGCTTCTCCTTGCAGTGGCTTTTCTGGTTGCACACACTCCAGGGTGCACAGGCTTCAGTAGTTGTGGCACGGGGGCTCAGTAGTTGTGGTGCACACAACTTAGTTGTCTCTTGACATGTAGAATTATTAACCCACTGGATCACGGGGAAGTCCCAAACAGAACATTAAAGACAAAGGAATTGAGTGGACACAGTGCAGATGGTATAGAGATGAGCATGACTATAAACCCCTGGGTTCTCCAAAGGAGCACCTTAGTGCCCCTTAGCTGTGTGTCAGCTGTCAGTCTGTGAAGACAACTCAGGTTGGCCCTCCTTTTGTTGTGTGGAGGGACATGGAATCCAAATGGTCCCTTCTAGGTTGAAAGAAGATATTCAGCCCAAGTGAAACTTCATATGGGAAATCAAATTCTCCTGGTTTGAATGGATATACCCCAGAACATGTTTACATGTATATATACGTATGATTTTACAAACCAGCTTTTTTTCTTACAGTATCTTTCTGTGTCAATAAATGTAGGCACTCAATACTTTAAGCAAGAGCTTCTCAAACTAAATGTTTATATGAATCCCTTGATTCAGCAGGAGTGGGGAGTGGTGAGCAGTTCCGAGATTTCACGTGTCTAACTTCTTCTCAGCAGAGGCTGTGGTCACAGATTCTGCTTCGTATGTCAAGGCTTTAACAGCCGCGGGGAATGTTCCATATGATTTACACCACAAGTGACCAACAAATTACCTGTTGCTAAGCATGTTAGAAGGGCTTCCCAGGTGGTGCTAGTGGTAAAGAACCTGGTTGCCAGTGCAGGAGACCTAAAAGACACAGATTTGATCCCTGGGTTGGGAAGATCCCCTGGAGAAGGAAATGGCAACCCACTTCAGTATTCTTGCCTGGAGAATCCCATGGACAGAGGAGACTGGCAAGCTACAGCCCATGGGATCACAAAGAGTTGAACACGACTGAAGTGACTTGGATACACGCATGCAAGCATGTTAGATAGTTCAGTAGAATTTACATTTTACTCTTTGCTCTTATAATTGCTGTTCACATTCAGTTTTAGTTTGAATCTTAAATATCATTGGGAAAGTACATTTTGGTGGTGGGAAGTTTTATCTTGTTTGATGACAGACTATAGGCGTATAACACACATTCATTCCATGTGGGATGTTTCTTTCTTTCTTTCTTTTTTGGCTGTGCTGGATCTTTGTTGTGGCATGCAGGCTTTTCAAATTTCAGCATGCGGTTTCTTTAGTTGTGGCACATGGGCCTAGTTGGTCCACATCATGTGGGATATCACTTCCCAAACCAAGGATCAAACCAGCATCCCCTCTGATGGAAGGCAGATTCTTGACCACTGGACCTCCAGGGATATCCCTGGGATGTTTCTGAAGGTCCTGCTCTTGCCAGGTCCTACCCCTGCAGCTTAGTCATCCAGGTCCTACCCCTGCAGCTTAGTCATCCAGGAGGAGACCTAAAATGTACACAGGAAATTTCAGTTCATAATGGTAAACAGAGATAGGGGAGTGCCCAGGGGTGATTGTGGTGTTTAAAATGAGCTTCACAGAGAAGGAGAGGGTTTAAGAATGAAGGAGCTTCCCTGGTGGCTCAGACAATAAAGAATCTGCCTGCAGTGTGGAAGATCCACATTCAATCCCTGATTCGGGAAGAGCCACTGGAGAAGGGAATGGCAACTCCAGGGATTCTTCCCTGGAGAATCCCATGGACAGAAGTGCCTGGTGGGCAGCAGTCCATGGGGTTGCAGAGTCGGACATGACTGAGTGACTAGCACTTCCACTTCTGCAAGGAGAAAATGGTGCAGAGAATGGGGACTGGGACCCTGGAGTCCTGTGCCTTGCATGGGGGAGTTGATGATTGCAGAGGTGGGGATGGAGGTGTGACTCCCAGGCACCCACTGTGGTCTGCAGACTGAGTGAAAGAACAGCTGGGCCGTCACGGTGGGGAGGAGAGACCCATGAAGGAAGCTGGGCATTTAGAAGGGCGCTCGGGAGAGAGAGCCTGACCGGAAACTGACAGGGCAAGCACAGGAGGGGCTTCCAGAAGATGCTGCCTGTCCAGAGACCCCAGGAAGGAACAGGGACAGGATTCAAGAAAGGCCTCTGATGGGGCTGGATTGGAAAGCTGTGGCCAGAAACCAGAGTGCCTAAAGGATGCAGGTTACCTAAGCCCTGAACCACTGGAGTGGAAGCCTGGAAGGCAAGGGCAGGGGCCAGCGACCAGGGGGCTACTGTCACCCTGTGCCGAAGCCTGTACTTGTCACAG
The DNA here is from genome assembly GCA_006408695.1 of Aepyceros melampus. NCBI lineage: Eukaryota > Metazoa > Chordata > Mammalia > Artiodactyla > Bovidae > Aepyceros > Aepyceros melampus. Next base: position 746,098 of record SJXQ01007043.1, read on the forward strand.
AACTAGAGGTGCCGTCCCCTCTGTTGGGTAGAAACCTAGGATGCTGCTAGGAGTTACCCGCGGGCAACTCCATCACCTGAGCTCCTGTGTCATGGAGCCAGGGAAAAGAAAGGCTGCCGCCCCCTGTCCTTGCCTTCCAGGCTCCACCCAGATGGTCCACAGTCACAACTCAGCAGGAAGCCGGGTGGCACAATGGAGTCTGGGAATGCAGTTTGCAGGTTTCAGTCTCAGTGGCAGAGAGGATGAGAAAGAGGAGGGGGAGAGTAGAGGCCAGAGCCCACAGCCCTGTGCAGGGCACCAGCCGTAGGCAAGGGCAGAATCCAGATTCTAATAGCACCATCTGCTTTGTTCTCGGGAAGTCCACTCAGGCGTGAAGTGTCATTCTGGTCATAAAAACACAGGCATCATAGAAACTTCCACTTTATAAATGTCTTGATCATAAGCAGTCCCTTGGGAACCTCTGCTTGGCTGACTGTGTGTCCAAGTAACCACAGTTATGGTGGTTGAAAACCTTTCAGGATCTCAGTTGGTCTCATTTCTCCTTTAAAAAGAATTCAATAGATTCTTCAGCAGAAGTTTGCTCCTGAAGCCCTTGGCATGTTTTTGTTTGCTTGTTTGTTTTTTAATATTCAAATGGGGTGACACAAATCTATGAATATTCTTACATTCTAGTGCTGCATGGTTAGAATTGAGGAGAGTGTTGATGGTAGCAAAACATCAAATTCTTGAATGTCAGTTTGAGGAAAGTTTTTTTCAAAGAAAATGTCACAACTCTAATGGGGGAAATGAAGTGACTAATGAGATGTTACTTCCTCCTGCTACAAGACTAAGTATAGTAAAGATGTGATTTCCTAAATTAATATATAAATGTACCATAATGCTATAGGTGCCTGTACTAGCTGAGATTTAAGTAACAGTTGCTTACATAAGACAGAAGTTTATTTCTGTCTTGCAAGAGTCCAGAAACAGGTGGTCGAAGGTGGATTGGTGGCTCTGTCCATAGGGGTGGCCCAAAGACCCAGGTCTCTTCTCTCTTGTTGCTTCTCCGTCTCTTGGGTGATGTGCTGTGTCCAGAGTGGCTCATCAGGTGTCAGTATTTCAGCCATCAGGAAGAGGGATAAAGGAGAGAGGGGAGTACACCAAGAGATGCACCCTCAAGTTGTACAGTCACTTTTGCTTGTTTCCCACTGACTAGAACTTAGCCATGAGACTGTACTTAGCCCCTGGGGAGGCTGGGAAATGTAGTCTTTATTCTGGGAGGCCATGTGCCCAGCTAAAAATCCAGCGTTCTGTTCAACTGAGAGGAGGGGGGAAACTGATATGGGGGGGAGATGTTTTGATGTCTACTACAATACCCATTAGAATATTACTTAAAAATTGAGAATCTGAGAATAAAATTAATTCAAAAGATTGAGCATGCCTGAGAAATACATATTTTTTAAAGAAAATCTTCTTTTTTCCATGTTTTCTTTTTCCCTTAGTGTAACCCTCTTCCTCTGTGTACATTCCTTTTCTTTTTTATGTACACTTTCTTTTTAAATTTTTATGGTAAAAAATTTTAAATATCATTGAGAATTGTATAGTGAGCCCTGTGCACCCATTGCCTAGATTCAATAGCAATTTAAGGTTCATCTTGTTTCAGCTATTCCCACACACACTTATCCCCTTCCTGTTTTTTGAAGTGGTTTTCATGTCTCCTGTTTTGTCTGTAAATAGTTCCATATGTATCTCTAAAAGGTAAAGGCTCAAAAAAAAAAATTAGACCTAATTTTGGGATAGTTGTAGAGTCACGTGCAGTTGTAAGATATAACACAGATTACTCCTTTTCCCCCCAGTGGTGTGTGTCTGTGTGTGCTCAGTTGTGTCCAACTCTTTTTGACCCAAAGGACGGTAGCCCTCCAGGCTCCTCTGTCCATGGGATTTCCCAAGCAAGAATGGATTGGAGTATGTTGCCACTTGCTACTCCTGGAGATCTTCCCAATCCAGGAATCAAACCCAAGTCTCCTGCATCCCCTGTGTTGGCGGGCGTATTCTTTACCAGAGAGCCACCTGGGAAGCCCTTCCCCCTAATGGTAGCAAAACTGTAGGCTATTGAAGCTGGGATATTGACAGGCATATAGTCAGGAAACAGAACATTTCCATCTCCACATGGATGCCCTCATGTTGCCTTTCCATAGCCACTTCCATATTCCTTCCCTTACTCCTGACCACTACTAATCTGTTTTCATTTCTGTAATTTTGTCATTTCAGGAACATTACATAAATCGAATCCTATAGTGTGTATCCCTTTAGTATTGGCTCAGCTCAAGATTCGTCCAGTTACTGTGTCTATGAATCCGTCACTCCTCTTTCTGGCTGAGTAGTATTACATGGTATGGCTGTACAACATCAAGGCTCCTTAGGGAATTCCTGGTGGTCTGGTGGTTAGGACTCTGTGCTTTCACTGCTGAGGCCCCAGGTTCAATCCCTGGTCAGGGAACTAAAATTCTGCAAGCCACACAATGTGCCTCCCAACCCCACCCGTGCGAAAAAAGTTTCTTTAAAAGCATCATCTACCAAACTTATTTGCCTCTTCCCCTCCTCCTCCCTCTCCTCTCTTCACAGCAATGCCAAGTGACCACAGCCACGTGAAGCTGAGAAGCGATTGCTCACGGCCCTCACTGCAATGGTACACCAGAGCTCAGAACAAGATGCGAAGACCCAACTTGTTGCTAAAAGACATCCTCAAGTAAGACTGGGCCCTCGGGCCACAAGGTGCCTCTGATTTGGGCAGAACTGGGAGAAAAATTCAGTGAGAGCTCCTTGGCCACACTTGGTCACGGTCATTTAAAGCCATGTCTGAGTCAGGGTTCAGAGCACATGTGCCCCAGGTGCCTGCATCAGGTCGTGCTTGGTGGCGGCGCAGTGCTGGCCTAGGGGGTTGCCAGGCCTGCAACTTCCACGTCACAGCCCTTCCCACTGCTGTCCAGCAAAAGAGGGCTTCCCCTTCGCTATTTCCAGTGAGTCTAAAAATGCAGTTAATTAAAATTTCCCACAGGCATTTGAATAACATTTAACATTAAACACTAAAAAGCATGAGAAATATTCCAGCCAGGTCACCTTTCCATCCTAATAAGAGGTGTGAGTGTGAGCATGCGCGTTCAGTCGTGTGTCTGACTTTGCAAACCCATGGACCCTCCGAGCTCCTCTGTCCTTGGGATTTTCCTGGCAGAGTACTGGAGTGGGTTGCTAATCCCTTTTCCAGGGGATCTTCCCAAGCCAGGAATCGAACCCGGGGCTCCTGCCTGCAGGAAGATTCTTTACCACTGAGCCACCTGGGAAGTCAATAATAAGAGAAAGAATTGTTAAAGGGGGGATCTTGTCAGTTTTATTTGGTACTAGCGAAACCAGGAGGTAAATTACCCTTTTTTTTCATGTCTCTGGGTAGAAATCCAACACTGAAATCTAGTCTCTCACCTCATTTTACTAATTTGGGAAGGAGATGGGTAGAAAAGAAAGTGTATATTAATACACATCTCTTTTTATCATCAACCAGTAATTATCAAGGCTTCCACATGCCTGGCCCTGTGCTGGGTACTGGCCAAGTGGGAGATAGACCTAGGACCAGAACTCCATATAGTGTGGATGGGACAGACTCACAGCCAGGAATTACAGTGCAGCAAAATCAGTGCTGTAGACACTGAACCTGCTATTAACCTTTGCTTCCTTCCTTTTTTTTTTTGGCCATGCTGCATGACTTATGGGATCTTAGTTCCCCTGATCCCCTGCATTGGAAGCTTGAAGTCCTAACCACTGGACTGCCAGGAAATCCCTCCCTTTTTTCCTTTTCTAATCAAAATAAGGGAATATAATGCCTTTACTGAGGGCTGAAGAAAGGAATAGGTAATAACTGCTTTCACAAGATTCAGAACAGATTAAAAGTACTGATCATCTCTGCTCCCCACACTTCCTGTTTCCACTTAAAGATGACTAGTATTACCAGTCTTGTGTATGTAACAAATACTCTGTGTGTGTATTTCCCTCCCCACACCTTCAGTTTTTTACACAAATGGTTGCATCCCACTCACTAACCCATTTTTACACAAATGGTTGCATCCCACTCAGTTCTGTATTTGATCCCACAGGAGAATTAAGATACTTGTTCAGGTTTCATGGTGGACTCTATTGAAATGAGAATTAAGAAGTCTTTTTTAAAAATTGTTTTTAAATTGGAGGAAAATTGCTTTACAATTGTTGGTTTCTGCCATACAATAGTGCAAATCAGCCATAATTATACATATATCACCTCCCACTTCCTAGTGATACTTTCTTGCATCATAATCCTCAGATACTAGGAAATATTTCGCACTATTGTGTACAGTATATTATGCTAGATGCTGTATTTTTTAAACTGTCCCTTTCTTTTTTTTTGTAATTTTATTTATTTATTTATTTTTCCTTTTTTTTTTCTTTAATTAATTTTTATTTTTTAGTTTGTTTTGCTTTACAATACTGTATTCTGTCCCTTTTTTTAAAAAATAGATTATTTTCCCCTTAAGATTGTTCCTTCACTTTGTTTTTTCAATAACACAAATTATTTAAAGGAGTGTTTCTTAAACTAGATTAAAATTTTTTTAACCTTTACTTTGTCAGTAACCCTTGGGGAGCTTAGTAAAATGAGATTTCTTAGGAATTCCCTGGCAGTTCAGCAGTTAGGACTCATCATTTCACTGCCTGGCCCCAAGTTCAGTCCCTGGCTGGGAAACTAAAATCTCATAAGCCTCATGGCCTGGCCAAAAAGAATGAGATTTCTAGAACCGGGACCAAACTCAGTTCTTTTCTCCCAGTGTGTGTGTGTGTGTGTGTGTGTGTCTGTGTGTGTCTGTGTTTTAAACTGTTAAATAGTTTTAATTTACCAGTCTTTAAAAAAAAATTTATCAGAGTTTTAAAAATTGTTTTCACAGGTGGTCTTTAAGGTGACTAGTGGTACTGCCTTAGTTCATTCTGTCTTGTTTCTGGGTATAATTTTTTAGAAGAATAATAAGTAGATTATTTATTTTGTTTTCTTTTTTTATGGAAGAGCTCACAGTATATTCTCCCAGTTTTTTTTTTATTATGGTAAAATATCTTAGATTTACTGTCCTAACAATTTCTAAGTGTACAATTTCATCAGCATTAAGTACATTCACACTGTTATACAACATCACACCATCCACCTCCAGAACTCTTGATCCTTTGTACCCATTAAAGCTTGATCCTTTGTACCCATTAAATCTACCCCCTTCTCTGCTTCCTCTAGCCCCTGGCAATCAACATTTTAGGTTCTGTTTCTGTAATTTTGACCAGGTGCATCTCATGTAAGTGGAATCTTACAGAATTTGAAGGGCTATTTTAAAGTAGCAAACAATTAAAGCTGAGATTCTGTAGCTCAAAATTTATTTTTTTTTGAAGTCCAATAATCTTTATTGTGATTCAGATTTTACTGTGGTGCCTTAGCTGAAGAAAATTTTTTACTTATTTATAACAAAGACAGTCATAAGTGACTCATTTATCTTGTGAGGAAAATAAGAAATGCCGCCCTACTAGGTCATCTTAAAGGCTGTACTTTCTTGCCACGCGTCAGACAAACTCAATTTGGGTTAGGTTTTCAGTTATTTCACGTGTTCTCTCTTGATTACTCCATGACAGCGTCATTGTGCCTCATTAATCTTTTTTCTAGGTGTATACTGCTTGTATTTGGAGTGTGGATCCTTTTTTATATCCTCAAGCTAAATCATACTACTGAACAATGTGACATGAAAAGAATGCCATACATGGATCCCGATCGCATAAAGGTTAGCTATTCCATCAGTGTGGTTTAAATTAGAATTATTTCCAAGTATATACTTAAATAATAATATCATCTCTAAAATGTTATAAGTAAATATTCATGAAAGTTATAAGCAGAAGGGAAATCATTTAACCTTTGCACTTCAAAGCACCCACCTAACCCTCATTGTTCTTCCTTCATTCACTGAAGTCATGGGGTGAGGTTTTGAGCACCAGGGATGGGTTTTGTGGAAGACAGTTTTTCCATGGCCTGGGGTGGGAACGGGGATAGTTTAGGGATGATTCAAGCATATTACATTTATAATATCACTGCTGATCTGACAGAGGCGGAGCTGAAGCAGCAAGGTGAGCAGTGGGAAGCGTCTGTAAATAGAAATGAAGCTTTGTTTGCTTGCCAGCTGCTCACCTCCGGCCATGTGGCCCAGTTCTAACAGATCTTGGACTGGTATTGGCCTATGGCCTGGGGGTCATGAAGTTAATATGCTGTGATCCTATCAATGTAAATGTTCTTAAAGCAGATCAGAAAGAAATTCTTTTCCTATTGTTTGTCATTTCTGTGTTTAATTTTTTTGTTTTAATGATTTCACATTGTATTTCAGGATTTTTCCTTCAATGTGTATTTATTTTTTTTTAATCAATTGTCATATTAAATGCTAATTCCACTGACTGAGTTGCAAATTATCTGATAATGTTCAGCCCTGGACAAAAGATGAGATGATTTTAAGTAAAGTAGCATGGTATTAATGATGACTGACACATATGGGTGCTTTATATATATTATCTTTATAAATTAAGTTATATTTAATTGTCATGCAGTGTTCTTTGCATCTTACAGATGAAGCCCTGAGAGGTTAAGCTGCTGGCCCGAGTTCACATTTAGTTTCAGTTCAGTCATTCAGCCGTGTCCATCTCTTTGCAACCCCAAGGTCTGCAGCATGCCAGGCTTCCCTGTTCATCACAAACTCCCAAAGCTTGCTCAAACTCATGTCCATCAAGTCAGTGATGCCATCCAACCATCTCATCCTCTGTTATCCCCTTCTTCTCTTGCCTTCAATCTTTCCTAGCATCAGGGTCTTTTCCAGTGAGTCAGTTCTTCCCATCAGGTGGCCAAAGTATTGAAGCATCAGCTTCAGCATCAGTCCGTTCAATAAATATTCAGGACGGATTTCCTTTAGGATTGACTGGTTGGATCTCCTTGCAGTACAAGGAATTCTCAAGAGTCTTCAACACCACAGTTCAAAAGCATCAGTTCTTTGGCACTCAGCTTTCTTTATGGCCCACCTTTTGCATCCATATATGACTACTGGAAAGACCATAACTTTGACTATGCCAACCTTTGCTGGCAAAGTAATGTCTCTGGTTTTTTAATATGCTGTCTAGATTGGTCATAGCTTTTCTTCCAAGAACAAGCATCTTTTAATTTCACGGCTGCAGTCACCATCTGCAGTGATTTTGGAGCCCAAGAAAATAAAGTCTGACCCTGTTTCCATGTTTCCTGTCTATTTGCCATGAAATGATGGGACTGGATCCATGATCTTCATTTTTATGAATGTTGAGTTTTAAGCCAGCTTTTTCACTCTCCTCTTTTCACTTTCATCAAGAGGCCCTTTATTTTGTCTTCGCTTTCTGCCAAAAGGGTGCTGTCATCTGCATATCTGAGATTATTGATGTTTCTTCTGGCAGTCTTGATTTCAGCTTGTGCTTCATCCAGCCTAGGATTTCGCATGATGTTTAGTTTAGTTAGCTAGTTTAGTTAATCTAGTATATTGTGTGTGTGTGTGTGTGTGTGTGTGTGCACTCTCAGTCATGTCTGTGACTCTTTGTGACCTGATGGATTGTAGTTCACCAGGCTCCTCTGTCCATGGAGTTTTCCAAACAAGAATACTGGAGTGGGTTACCATTTTCTTTTCCAGGGGATCCTCCTAACCCAGAGACTGAACCCACGTCTCTTATATCCTACATTGGCAGGTGGATTCTTTACCGCTGCACCACCTGGGAAGTGCAGTATTGTGGAGCTGTTCTAAAAACGATTTCGCAGTAAAAGTTCATTTGACCCTCATTATAGTCCTGGAGATAAAGCTATTATTATTATTACCCCTATCTGATAGCTGAGGATATGTAGAAACAGCAAGATTAAGTAGCCTGTCTAAGGTTACCTGAGTGCTCGAGTCAGGGCTTGGACCCAGCAGTGTGGTTTCAGAGTGCAGGCTCCTAATGACTCTGCTCCTTGCCTGGGTAGAGTGTCCACAAAGAAGCCAGAAGTTATAGGTAGTGTGATGCAGAGAGCTTCAACTTTGACCTGGTTTCAAATCTAAATGCCACTCAATTACCGTGAGACTTTGGGAAAGTGACTTAATTGTGTGGTGTGCGTGCCTGCTAAGTTGCTTCAGTCATGTCCGACTCTTTCTGACCCCTTGGACCGTTGCAGCCCGCCAGGCTTCTCTGTCCATGGGATTATCCAGGCAAGAATACGGGAATTGGCTGTCATGCCTTCCTCCAGGGTATCTTCCTACCCAGAGATTGTACTCCAGAGTCCCCATTTTCTCAGTTGTGGGGCACTGATAACATCATCTGTGAAATGGAGTGATCAGAGTCCAGTAAGATGACAGGCACAGAGCCCCTTTTCTAGTTCTGGGTTCTACTCATGTGTTTCTAATCTGTATATGCTTGGAAATGCCTCAGATTTTGGGGGGACAAACAGTTATAAACACATACTGAAAAGAGCGTAGTTAATAAATGCACACATGGCTGTGTAGCACCCTTGCGTCTCAGGAGTCTTGCTGATCACGGGGCCTTTCTTTCCTGCTGTTTCTGTCCTTAGATGTTTGCTGACTCCGTTCATCCCGGCAGCATGACTTGGTTCCTGCCATTCTCTTCAGCCCCTGTGTCACCCCACCATCCCAGCCCTGCCTGTATCAGGCACACACAAAAAAACTCCTTAATCTATAATTAAGTTGTAGATCTTCTAAGGAGAAAAGCCTATTCAAATTCCCCACCTGATTTTTAACTGGGTTATTTGTCTTTTTAGTACTGAGCTGTATTAAATTCCAGAGGAAGGAGAGAGGTTACATGAACCACAGTGCAACGTCTCCTCTTTGAACTCCAGATTGTACAGAAAAATCCATGGTTAAGTTTTAACAGGCAGTTCTTTGAGGACTTAACAGTAATATGCGTGTGTGCATGCTAAGTCTCTTCAGTCGTGTCCGACTCTACAACCCTATGGACTGTAGCCCGCCAGGTTCCTCTGTCCATGGGATTATCCGGGCAAGGATACTGGAATGGATTGCCATGTTCTCCTCCAGGGGATCTTCCCAACCCAGGAATCACATCTTTAACGTCTCAGGCATTAGTGGGTGGGTCCTTTACCACTACTGCCACCTGGGAAGCCCCTACAGTAATATACATTATATTTAATATTCCTTTGAGGAATAAGACAGATGCCTCCTCTTTGACTCTTCATAATTCCCAGTAGACAGAAAAAAAGCTCTCTCTCCTCTTCCCCCTAAGCCATGCAACATGAATTCCCCCTTTAGCTGGTGGGGCCAGTTTTAAACTGAAGTTCACTGTTGAACCAGTAACAGCCTCTCATGGGTGCTAATGCCCTGCCCCAGTTGGCTTCAGTAAGGATTCCTGACTAGTCCTTGAGCAGGAGTGGAGGGGGCGGGGTACCTAATGGGCAGGGTCAGCCTCCCAAGCCCCGCTGCCTGCTGGAGAAGGGATGGGACAGGAAATGGAGACCCAGGAGGCAGCCCAAGGGGCCAGCCACATCAACCCAGTTCTGAAAGACTTCTGAAAGATCATTATCTTTTCCAGTTAGAAAGTGCCCCAAAATTGTGTGGAAAGGAGAAGGAATGGGGATGTGTAAGTCAAATGGGTTTGTTCAAGTCTCGGTTTGGAAATTAATAAAGTAAGAAAGTGAAAACCTGCTCTAATCATGGTGAGATGAGAGGCGTCTTTTATTCTATTACTTGACACTTTTAAAAATGTTAGCGCTGTTGACTCTCAAAATGCCCTACTTCTCACAGTAGTCATGACTGTGCCAAAAAGCACCTATCTCAGAGAGCATGGCCAAGGAGAGAAACAACAAGAGTTATATGCTGCTAAGGATGCCGGTAGGAGAAGGCAATGGCACCCCACTCCAGTACTCTTGCCTGGAAAATACCATGGACGGAGGAGCCTGGTAGGCTGCAGTCCATATGGGGTCGTGAAGAGTTGGACACGACTGAGCAACTTCACTTTCACTTTTCACTTTCTTGCATTGGAGAAGGAAATGGCAACCCATTCCAGTGTTCTTGCCTGGAGAATCCCAGGGACAGGGAGCCTGGTAGGCTGCCGTCTGTGGGGTCACACAGAGTCGGACATGACTGAAGCGATTTAGCAGCAGCAGCAGCAAGGATGTCGGGTGGGGAATAGCAGAATATGATACTGAAAGGAGACAGTACCAGAGCATGAAAAACCTTGAATTCCCTCTGTTGCTATTCAGTCGCTCAGTCCTGTCTGACTCTTTGCGACCCCACTGGACTTCAGTGTGCCAGGCTTCCCTGACCTTCACTATTTCCAGTGTTTGCTCAAACTCATGTCCATTGCGTTGATGATGCCATCCAACTATCTCATCCTCTGTTGCCCCCTTTTTCTTCTGCCCTCAATCTCTCCCAGCATCAGGGTCTTTTCCAGTGAGCTGGCTCTTCACCTCAGGTGGCCAAAGTATTAGAGCTTCAGCTTCAGCCATCAATCTTTCCAATGAATATTCAGGTTGATTTCCTTTAGGATTGACTGGTTTGATCTCCTTGCTGTCCAAGGGACTCTCAAGAGTCTCCTCCAGCACCACAGTTTGAAAACATCCATTCTTCAACCCTCAGCCTTCTTTATGGTCCAACTCTCACATCCATACATGACTATGGGAAAAACCATAGCTTTGACTAGACTCTGAGCAGCTCCTAAATTTAATATCTGGTCCCACATCACTAAACAGGAAGAGAAACCCTCTAAGTCCCCATTATAGAGGAAGGGGATGGGAAACTTGCTGGTGTGAATGGCTGGGAGGTGGTGTGAGTGGCTGGAAGGGGGTGTGAGTGGCTGGGAGCTGGTGTGAATGGCTGGGAGATGGTGTGAATGGCTGGGAGCTGGTGTGAATGGCTGGGAGATGATGTGATTGGCTGAGAGATGGTGTGATTGGCTGGGAGATGATGTGATTGGCTGGGAGGTGGTGTGAATGGCTGGGAGATGGTGTTCAGTATGAGCTCCCTACAGATAAATCTCTGTGTCCAGGCTTTGGTGGAGACTGACCCATCCTACCAAGAGCGCTTGGATGAATCTGATGATTATGGTTGTATATTAGCAGGAGATCTCAGAGTCATGTGGGTGGGGCCCTGTTAGCTTTGTTGATGACATTCAGCAGCTTGCAAGGCCAGCAGCCCTGTTGGACTCTGAACATCTGGTTACATTCTAAGCCAGTATGAGTATAGCGGAAGTGTGGCTCTGGCCAAGTGTTTGCTGTGGGTTTTATATTTTCTATTTAAAGATGTCTCTTAATATGTAGCTTGTGCAAAAAGACTGACAGTGGTCTCTGCAGAGTTGTACGACAGTTTGAGTGTGGTACAGTTACCAAGTTGCACTTAAGAGATGTTTGAAGAGAGACAAGGTCATAGTCACAGCAATTTAGGTTGGGGCCACATGGTAGCACCATTTTGAACTTGGCCTTCTCTCGGGAACTAAAGACCACACATCATCACCCTGGGGACTGCATTCTGGGCTGTTCATCAAGGCCAAGTTTATGTCTTTGCTCTGACTCCATAGACCCACACTCACATATCTAAAGTAAGCAGAGTATTCCCTGGTAGTCCAATGGTTAGGACTCCATGATTCCACTGCAGAGGGCCTGGGTTTGATCCCTGGTCAGGAAACTCAGATCCTAAATGCCACACAGTGCAGCCAAAAATAAGTAAATAAATATTAAAGTAAGCAGAGTAACCCTGGGCTGAGTTTTAAATCAGTCCAGGCATTCACACTTCCAAACTGATCCTTCTCTCCCTGGTGTCCTTACTTTTCCCCTGACCAAGCTTCAGTAGTCTCATAGAGGTGAGGAAACTGAAGCCCAGACCTCGGGCTCATGCTTTAACCAAGTTTACACTACGATAGCAGGGAGATCCAACCAGTCAATCCTAAAGGAAATCAGTCCTGAATATTCATTGGAAGGACTGATGCTGAAGCTGAAGCTCCAATTCTTTGGCCACCTGATGTGAAGAGCTAACTCACTGGAAAAGACCCTGATGCTGGTGAAGATTGAGATCAAGAGAAGGGGGCAACAGAGTATGAGATGGTTAGATGGCATCACTTACGTGAGTTTGAGCAAATTCAGGGAGATGGTGAAGGACAGGGAAGCCTGGCATGCTTCAAAGAGTCGGATACAACTCAGCGACTGAAAAACAACACTGTGATAAAGAGATCTGGAACTGGGTCTAGATCCAAATTGTCTGATTGTTTTCTTCTTAACAGTGTCTTTTGATAAAATATACATGCCATAAGACTTACTCCTTCTCCTTTTAAGCACCCAGTTGGAGGAGTGTTATTGATACTGTATATTTCTCCCAGCAATCTTGTTCCAGCGTGTGCTTCATTCAGCCCAGCATTTCTCATGATGTACTCTGCATATAAGTTAAATAAGCAGGGTGACAATAGGCAGCCTTGACGTACTCCTTACCCAATTTGGAACCAGTCCATTGTTCCATGTCTGGTTCTAACTGTTGCTTCTTGACCTGTGTACAGATTTCTTAGGAGGCAGGTCTGGTATTCCCGTCTCTTGAAGAATTTTCCACAGTTTGTTGTGATCCATACAAAGGCTTTGGCATAGTCAATAAAGCAGAAGTAGATGTTTTTCTGAAATTCTGTGCTTTTTCGATGATCCAGTGTATGTTGGCAATTTGATCTCTGGTTCCTCTGCCTTTTCTAAATCCAGCTTGAACAGCTGGAAGTTCATAGTTCATGTACTGTTTAAGCCTAGCTTGGAGAATGTTGAGCATTACTTTGCTAGCGTTTGAGATGAGTGCACTTGTGTGATAGTTTGAATGTTCTTTGACATTGGAATGAAAACCGACCTTTTCCAGTCCTGTGGCCACTGCTGAGTTTTCCAAATTTGCTGGCATATTGAGTGTAGCACTTTCACAGCATTATCTCTTAGGATTTGAAATAGCTCAACTGGAATTCCATCACCTCCACTAGCTTTGTTCATAGTGATGCTTCCAAAGGCCCACTTGACTTCGCATTCCAAGATGTCTGGCTCTAGGTAAGTGATCACACCATCGTGGTTATCTGGGTCATTAAAGTTGATTCATTGGAAAAGATCTTGATGCTGGGAGGGATTGGGGTCAGGAGGAGAAGGGGACGACAGAGGATGAGGATGGCTGGATGGCATCACTAACTTGATGGACATGAGTTTGGGTAGACTCTGGGAGTTGGTGATGGACAGGGAGGCCTGGCGTGCTGTGATTCATGGGGTCACAAAGAGTTGGACATGACTGAGTGACTGAACTGAACTGAAGGTCTTTTTTGTATAGTTCTTCTGTGTATTCTTGACATCTCTTCTTAATATCTTCTGCTTCTGTTAGGTCCATACCATTTCTGTCTTTATTGAGCCCATCTTTGCATGAAATGTTCCCTTGGTATCTCTAATTTTCTTGAAGATATCTCTAGTCTTTCCCATTCTGTTGTTTTCCTCTATTTCTTTGTATTGATCTCTGAGGAAGGCTTTCTTATCTCTCCTTGTTATTCTTTGGAACTCTGCATTCAAATGGGTCTATTTTTTCTTTTCTCCTTTGTCTTTCACTTCTCTTCTTTTCTTAGCTATTTGTAAGGCCTCCTCAGACAGCCATTTTGCCTTTTTACATTTCTTTTTCTGGAGAATGCTCCTGTACAATGCCATGAACCTCTGTCCATAGTTTTTCAGGCACTCTGTCTATCAGACCTACTCCCTTGAATCTATTTGTCACTGTCACTATATGATTGTAAGGGATTTGATTTAGGTCATACCTGAATGGTCTAGTGGTTTTCCCTATTTTCTTCAATTTAAGTCTGAATTTTGCAATAAGGAATTCATGATCTGAGCCACAGTCAGCTCCCAGTCTTATTTTTGCTGACTGTATAGAGCTTCTCCATCTTTGGCTACAAAGAATGTAATCTGATTTCAGTATTGACTGTCTGGCGATGTCCATGTGTAGAGTCTTCTCTTGTTTTGTTGGAAGAGGGTGTTTGCTATGACCAGTGCATTCTCTTGGCAAAACTCTGTTAGCCTTTGCCCTGCTTCATTTTGTACTCCAAGGCCAAATTTGCCTGTTACTCCAGGTGTCTCTTGACTTCCTACTTTTGCATTCCAGTCCCTATGATGAAAAGGACATCTTTTCTGAGTGTTAGTTCTAGAAGGAGCATCTAGTAAGTTTATAGTTATATCTCCGTCACCACAATCCCATTGAGAACATTTCATTACACGTTAATTCCCTCTCACCCCTTCTGTGGCCAGTCCCTACCCTCAACTACCAGCCCCAGGCAACCACTGGCTGGTTGAGATTTTATCATGCTATTCTCTCTGTGACTTGATTATTCAGAGTTTTCTGCCTTAAACCAGGTAAAAGCTATAGACAGCTAACCATGGAGTTTAAGCCAGAGTTTACAAACACGGAAGTGAAAGTTTCATAATGTAACCCATACCTTTGGTTCATGTGGTCTGTGGCTGAGTTGGGTTCCTACACATGTCTGGTCAGCTCCAGACCTCAGACCCCACTCCAACCCAAATGCTGTTCCCTGTCCTGGGTTTAAATCGATAAATAAAACATTGCCTTTTGCTCAGAATTATGCCACTTACCTATATTTCTGAGAAGGACTGTCCTAAAAATTATGGGGTAGAACTGAACATGGAGATTCTATTGAAGAAAATTCATTTTTTAATACCCCTCTATGGATTCTCACTTTGTGGTTTTCCATGGCAAATGGCTATGTCATTGACAGCTGAAGCTGCCTGATGTCTATTCTCAGTCATGGGCAGTCAGCAGACTCAGCCTGGAAGTCTTTCAGAAACTGAATCTCCTGTGTTCCTGTGTCGATTCAGGAGCAAAAGGACTTCCTGTGTCTTTGAGAGAGTCCACAGTCCTCTGCTTGGCAATGGTCCTCACTCAGGATGGATGTCAGCCAGACTCACCGTGTCCTTCCTCACCAGCCTGCTCCGGCTCCCAGCTTTGGCACTGTCTGCAGCAGAGAAGAGGAAGGTTGTGATGCTTCCGGTCTTGACTGCAGCTCTGCAAAGCGAGCTGTCCTCCCCAGGCATTTTTCTTCTGAGCTTTGAAGCCGGGAAGAGGAAGGAGAGAGGCTGAGACTTTTGTGGGGCGTGTTACGTGTTTCAACAGATTGAAACAAAAGAGGAAAAGGAATTGCTGTGGTTTGGGCCATTTCCAGTGGCACTGAGAACATTGTCGCTGGGATGGATTTATTGTACCTGCTATGAATGAGGGGACAGGAAGGGTCACCATCAGAAGGTGCTCTGCTCATGGTCTAGAAAATTCACTTTGAAGCCTGAGATGGGACTCTCTGCCAGAATGGAAATTTCACTCCTTTCAAATTAAAGAGGAAATTTGGCGGCCAGAAGAGTCATGCTCCGGTCTCCTACTCCATCACCTAACTCTCTTTCCGGTCCTGAGTCAGTCATGAGGCTTCTGTCTCCTGGTACTTTTCTGATGTTCTTTTTTATCCCAGGAGATTTGTAAAACAAGATGCTTGAGATATGCTTCCATAGTGAAGAATTAGACCTTTTGTTCTCTAAAAACTGTTGTTAATAACCCTCAAGCCTGGGGTCTAGAGACAAGTGTGTACAGTACATGTGGTCCCTCTGCTTGCCCTGCCCACTCAGTCCGGGGTTAAGTGCCAGTGGTTGCAGAGCATCACTGAACTTGGAGGCATGGTCACAGTGAGGCCTCCATTCAGGGTCTTCTTGGGTCACAGCTGGCTTCTTGCTTGGCTTTCTCACTGATTCCTTGCAAAGATGCCAGTTCAAACTCTTGCTCTCAGTGGTGATTGTCAGCTGCTCTCTGTGGGCAGAGGCTAGGATCATAGGAGCCTGAGAGGCGATCAGACTAGGTGACCTGCCAGCTCAGCTGTGTCCTTCTGGGGGAACCACCCTGAGCCCACAAAGTGAAGACAGGACCGTCTTGCGAGGTGTCCTAGATGTCATGCTGGTGACCTGAGACTGTGACCATGTCTGCAGCATTGTGCGAGGCTCCAAGAACATCACTTCGCTTCTCCAGGCGTGGGGCCAGATCCTCAAGATATAAAAGATATAAACGATGTGCTCTTTCCAGTACTAATAACTTTCTGAGGCTGTGATTTTAAAAATAGGGAGGGGGTTCTGCTATATTCAGAGAATTGCTGTTTCTACAAAAATTTTATCATGCAAAAATCAGACAGGACTTTGAGAAAAAAACATAGTTGAGGCAAACATTTAGAACTGTATACAGCAATAATAATCCTCATAATAGTACTGACACGGTTCAAAAGACATGTTCAATACTAAAAATGAATATCCCAGCAAATAGAGGACCACACACACACACACATACACACGCACATGCATGCAGTTTGATGGAAGGAGGGATAAGGCAAGGCCAAGGCTGCAGCAGGTAGCGATGAGGACGTAGAGCACAGCAGTAAGGAGGACTTCCTGACAGATGGTCAGGCAGCATTTGGCCAGACTGAGCCAAAGGGCAGACGATGGGGTGAGTGGCCATTTATTCCATGTTTGTCCGTGTCCCGCTGCCTTCAGCCAGGCTAGCATACTTGGCGTTCAGCAGTCATTACTTGTTGATGCAAAACATTAATGTTGCAGGGAAAATTGTATACAAAACCAAGGCAATTTTTTGTTGACAGGACAAAGTTGCAGGTTACACCTAGTTTCCATTCCTGGCTGTGAAGCTCGTTACCCTAACTGATAAATAATCCTGTTTTTTATCCCACTAGATAGGAACCTGAAACAGGAAATCTGGTTTTCTCTCTCTCTCTCTCTCTCTTTTGGCTACGCTATACCTTGTGGGATCTTAGTTCCCCAACCAGGAGGGACTAAACCCGGGCCCCCTGCACTGGGAGCGTGGAGTCTTAACCACTGGACCACCAGAGAAGTCCCTAGGAATCTTTTTTCTTTTAAACTATGGTTTAAAAAAATACCATAAAATTTAAATTTAATTTAAAATTTACCATATTTATTATTTTTAAATGTAGTTTAGTCCTGTTAAATATATTCACACTGGAACATTTCCATCTTACTAAACTGAAACTATCCCCTCCCCCCAGCCCCTATTAATCACCGATCTCTTCTAGAATAGAATAGAAACCACCATTCTTTCTATTTCTGTGAATTTGACTACATTAGATAATCTCTATACGTGGAGTTCTACAGTACTTGTCTTTTTATGACTGGCTTATTTAGATGAATATATCTTTGCGGTTCATCTGTGTTGTAGCATGTATCAGGATTTTATGAACCATGAGATCTTCTGAGAATATTTTTTTAAAATGAAATCTTAAACACCTTTTTGAACCCCAGATTTAATTGAATGAGCTAGACTAGAAGGGTGGGAGGTGGGGGCCTTCCTGTTTCACTCATGCAATGAAACATCTTAATTGAGTTTTATCTCCTTTTCATGTGCTTCTCCTAGATTTTCCTCTCAAACGTCAGCATAAATTGACTCCTTCTAAAGTATTTTTTAAAGTTTATTTATTTTTGGCTGTGCTGGATCTTTGTTGCTGCACTTGGGCTTTCTCTAGCTGCAGAGAGTGGAGATTTCTCTCTAGTTGCCATGCAAGAGCTTCTTATTGCGGTGGTTTCTCTTGCTACAGAGCACAGGCTCTAGCCACACGGGCCTCAGTAGTTACAGCGTGTAGGCTCAGTAGCTGTAGCTCATGGGCTCTAGAGCATGGGCTCAATAGTCGTGGCTCACATGCTTCATTGCCCCTTGACAGGTGAAATCTCTGGACCAGGGATTGAACCCTCATCCCCTGCATTGGCAGGAGGATTCTTAACCACTGGGCCACCAGGAAAAGCCCATAAATTAACTCTTAAATGCAGTTGTTTTGTGTTACAAGTCAGTCATCCACAAGGGAGCTATGTCAAACACCACAGGGCCAAGTGTCCCCTGTCAGAGTGTACCTCTAATGCCTGCAAGCCTTTGACATGCAGGTCTGTGTGCTTCCTTCCAGAGAGCCCAGCAGTATGCCCAGCAAGTCCTGCAGAAGGAGTGCCGGCCCCAGTTTGCCAAGAGGTCGATGGCACAGCTCTTTGGGAGCAGGTACAGCTTGGACCTGCCACCGTTCGTGACGAAGGTCCCTGTGGAAAGTGAGGCTGACTACAAGTACGACCCTCCTTTCGGATTCCGCAAGTTCTCAGGGAAAGTCCAGGCCCTCTTGGAACTCTTGCCAGAGCATGACTTTCCTGAACACTTGAGAGCCAAGAGCTGCAAGCGTTGTGTGGTCATCGGAAGCGGCGGGATCCTCCACGGACTGGAGCTGGGTCATGCCCTGAACCAGTTTGATGTCGTGATACGGTACGGTGGCTTGAAGACCAGCCTCTGTCCTCTAGGCTGTAGCTCACTGCCGTGGGTCAGGGCAGCACCACAAACAGGAAGCACCCAGAACAACCCCACATGTCCCTGCCTTCTGGGGACTCACGTTTTGAGAAGTTGAAACAAAGACATGAAATGTTGGATGCTCCAAACTGTGCGGTACTGACCCTCATTTTGGTAAAAACCTTTTCAGTGGAGTTGAGGGTTGAAAGGATGGGTAGATTCAGATAAGCCAGCGAAGGAGGAAGGCTGTGCTAGGCAGGGCCCGGAGAAGGATGTGGGGAAGGGGAACATACTTGAGTCAATGGGACACCTGGCTTTTTAGGAGTGGGACTTGGGGAGGGTAAACCTGGAAGGTGGCCCTGGCTGGGACCAGAAAACACACAGAAGCATTTAAACACCAGATAGATCCCCTGGAGGAGGGCATGGCAGCCCACTCCAGTATTCTTGCCTGGAGAATCCCATGGACAGAGGAGCCTGGTGGACTACCAGTCCGTAGGGTTGCAAAGAGTCAACCATGGCTGAAGCGACTAATCACACTCACTACAGGCAATAGGCAGTTATCCTGAATTACAGGATTTGCTGATAGTTTGACAGCCATGTTAGGAAACACAAGGATTTCCAGTCTGAGGTCTAAGGTATTAGTGGAACCACTGGGATAGTTGAGGAAAATCTCTGGCTAGTGACGAATGATGACAAGATCCATGTCAGACATTTTGAGCCTGAAAGTGGTGATATGTCCACATAATGCCTTTGTCATCAGTAGCTGTGATTTGGGGCAAGTTTCCTTGCTGTCCTGTGCCTTGATTTCCTCATCTGTAAATGGAGGCCATGTTGGCACAGAGCTCATAGGGTTACTGTGAAGACAAAATGAGTTAACAGGTGTAAAGCATGTGGAACAGCGTCAGACTTATGGTAGATGCTCAGTGAAAAATGAAAGTGTTAGTTACACAGGCATGTCCGACTCGTTGTGACCGCATGGATGGTAGCCCGCCAGGCTATTCTGCCCATGGAATTCTCCAAACAAGAACACTAGAGTGCTGTTAGGAGCTGTGTTTGGAAAATGTATAGGAAGGAGGAGGAGTTATGGAAGAAAGAGGAGGGGGTGTAAGAGGTTTCTAAGAAAGAACCAGACTTTTTTGTAAGGGCTAAGAGAGAGAGAAACAAGGAACAAGTTTTAAGGCAAAATGTGTAAAGTATGGAGTGGGGTCAGGGCTTCAGGGGTGTGGAAGTTGTTGAGGTGCGGGAGGGTGTAACTGCATCCTTCCTGTGGGTGCTTCCTGTGTGCCAGACGCTGTCCGGGCTCTGGTAGGTCTCATGCCTTGGTGAAGCAATCCTGTTAGCTAGTGTCAGAGATGAGGACACAGAGGCACCACAGGGCGTGGAGTTCCGACCAGACCCTGACACTCCAAGCGCAGAGTGCTGAGGCTTCCAGAACCTCAGCCCCAGCTCTGTGTGAGCAGCTGAACGATGTCCACAGGCAGCACTGGGAGAGGCAGACGGGACCCCGTGCCCATCTTCGCGGTACACGAGTGGGATACGGGAGGAGGCAAGGTGAGAAGCTGGGCTGCACACTCTGGCCAGAGGAGAGAGAGCGGGGAAGAGAAGGGCGGCCTTGAGCTGACCTTGAGGAAAGGTGGGACTTGGCTAATGAGACGGCTTCAGCAAAGAATGAGACTCTCCAGGGACTTCCCCGGTGGTCCAGTGGCTGAGACTCTGCACTTCCTATCAGGGAGGTCCCTGGTCAGGGAACTAGATCCTGCATGCCGCAGCTAAGACCTGGCGCAGCCCAATAAATAAGTAAAAATTAATTAATTAAAATTTTTTAAAAAGAAAAAATGGGAATATTCAGAGCATGTGACAGTGTCTGGCTCACAGGAAGCACCCAGAAACAGTGGTTTCATCATCTCTCATCCCAATATTGTTCACAACCCCTAAAAGAAAGGTGGGGTTTGACCTTGAAGAAAGGGGGCAGGGAGATCTGGGTGAGGAGCCCTGCCTGGCCGGAGGAGAGTGAAAGAGGGGACAGGGGCTGGCTCGATGACCACTGATGGTGGGGCCAGACTGGGAGGCATGAACGTCATGCATAGGCACTGGGAACCATGGAGCACTGGGGACTAAGGAGGGAGACTTAGCCAGATGGTAATAGAAATCAGTTGAAAAATTTTTGGTGGGTAACTTTAGGTTTAAAGCAGTTCTACAATTAACAGAAAAGTCTCCAGAGTCGTGCAAAGAGCTCCCCCTTTCCCAGATTCCCCAGCTGATAACACTTGATCACACTGGCTTTATAATTTTCTCTCTTTATATTTTATTATTCTTTGCTGAATCCTTTGAGAGTTAGTTGCAAATTTCAAGCTTCTTCTTTACACCTAAATACTTCAGTGTGCATTTCCTAAAAACAAGGATATTCTGTTATAGAACGACAAGATGATATTCAGAATAAGGAGATTAACACTGATGCAGTAGAGACTTATTTGCAATCCTTATTCAGATTTCACCAGTTATTCCAGTAGTGTCCATTATTTAAAAAGAAAGGAAGGGCTTCCCAGGCAGTCCAGTGGTTAAGACTCTACACTTCACTGCAGGGGACACGGATTCAATCCCAGGTTGGGGGACTGAGATCCCACATGCCTCACAGTACGGCCAAAAATTTTTTAAAAATAAATAAAGGAAAAGAAAAAGAATATAACTGGTCCAGGATCATACTCTGCATGTAGTTGTCATGTCTAATAATATCTTTTAATAATCCAGGACTTAGATATCTGAGATCTAGAAGAGGAAGTAGAAGTAGAATGGAAAAGAAAGGTTTATACAGATGTGGTAATACAGGGGAAAGACCAAACAGACTTTTCTTGAGATTTCAAAACTATGTACCTGGGTGAGTGATACTGCTTTAAGAAGAATTCTTAATGTTTCCCCCAGACTGTCCACACTGGCAAAGCCTCCATCGACCTAACAGTGGTCAGTACCCCAAATTCCTGCTTTAATTTCAGACCAGGTTGCACCCTGGTAATTTAGCCGGTAAAGAATCTGCCTGTCATGCGGGAGACCCTAGTTCAATCCCTCAGTCAGGAAGATCCCCTGGAGAAGGCAATGGCAACCCACTCCAGTATCCTTGCTTGGAGAATACACTGGACAGAGGAGCCTGATAGGCTACAGTCCATGGGGTTGCAAAGAATCGGACAAAACTGAACGACTTTCACTCACTTTGCACTTGGCCCAGTGCCCTCCTCGGGCCCAACCCTGTCTGTGTAACTATGGTTTGTGTCTGCTTTGCCGCGGTTTCTAGGTTTTCTTTTCTGATTATCTTTTTGAAATTCTGGCAAGGACCACTAATATCCAAGCACAATGGAAATCTTTCAAGGAAATATTACTAGTGCCCAGAGAACACACACGATGTAATGTGTTTAGGTTGGCTTAACATGGCAGGACTAGATGGAATTGCTTGTCATTCATAGATTGGATCCGGGCGGATGTTGCTAGTTCGCAGACTGAAGACTTTGCTCATCAACACCTGGAAAGGGCAGAGCTGAGGGATGCTGCACCCTACCCCCAGCCACACCCTCATTCCCAGTGGAAAGCACGCTGCAGGAATTTTGCACGTGATTAAGTGGTTAATGTCAGTTTATCTTTGTCCTTTTTACTTAAATAGGTTAAACAACGCACCAGTTGAAGGATATTCGGAGCATGTTGGCAATAAGACTACTATAAGGATGACTTATCCAGAAGGTGCACCTCTGTCTGACCTTGAATATTATTCCAGTGACTTGTTTGTTGCTGTTTTATTTAAGAGTGTTGACTTCAACTGGCTTCAAGCAATGGTCAAAAATGAAACCCTGGTAAGCACTAGAAATTCACCCATCGGATGTGCGTTTGTAAAAAGTGAAGGACTCTCTAGCTGGAATTATAGGGGTTTTTTTTTTTTTTTTTTTTTCATTTTTAAGTTAACATTCGTGCTTTTGTGTTGTCTTTCAAATAGCCACTCCTTGTGTCAAAGCCCCTCAGAGCTCCCCTTGGGAAATTGCTTTCAGAACCCAAGTCACACATGGAAATCGGTATCATTACTTAGTGGAAATAAAAAGCATGAGGCCAAAATTGCTATGACTGAGGTTGACCACCCAGCTAATTTACCAGACTTGAATTTACATGGCTTCTGGCTGTTGTCAGAAATTAGACTTATGTGCATGAGTATAAATTATTATCAAGGCTGCTCAGAAGAAAACCCAAAATTCTCTGAGGGGTCCTTTCAAAGAGAGTCTCCAAAAATGCTTTGATTGGTGGTGCTCTTGTTGGAGTCAATTCACAGCGTTCCAGAAGAGCAGATGTGGATGAGATGGCCCTGACTCGGTATTCCTTTTGTTTTTCTTTACGGTAATTTATCATCCTACTTTATGAGGCCCCCTCCATTATGCTGAAATAAATTTTAGAGGTTGACTTTTAAGGAGTGTGTGTGCATTTATATGCACTTGCACAAACTGGCTGACTGTAAAATTAATAGGACATATCAAACTCTTTAGAGAAGCTTCACATGATGGAGAATTTGTGTCTCCAAAATTTATTGGGGTCCTCTGGATTTCCTCTGGGTAGTTTTTCTAGTTGAAAGATGGAGCACATATGAAATGATTTACAGACAAGAGATATCTCCAGACAGGAAGTGGCTGGGGCCAGGGGCGTGGTGGGGCCTGAGCATAGGTGGGCCTCAAACTGAATCTATTTGCTTGATCTTCCCTGGACAAAATGATGGCTTTGGATCCTGAAAAGACCTACCATCTGAGGCCATTACCTTCAGAACTTCTTTCCCCAAACTAAGGGTTGCTTCTGCAGTTCCTTTCCTTGCCCAGTGCCACCTTCCTGATCAGATCCTTACCATTGCATGGCTCTGTGACTTTGCCACAAAATGCAGAACACAAACCCATGTGGGGCCACACCCACAGCTTTGCCCTCATTAGCAGGGGCCACATTCTCCCCCTCCTCTGATATCTTTATTAACTCTCCCTAATGATTGCTTGCTCTCTTTCCTTAGCCATTTTGGGTGCGGCTCTTCTTTTGGAAGCAGGTGGCGGAAAAAATCCCACTACAGCCGAAACAGTTCAGGATTTTGAATCCAGTTATTATCAAAGAGACTGCCTTTGATATCCTTCAATACTCTGAGCCTCAGTCAAGGTTCTGGGGCCGAGATAAGGTATTTTTGTCACTGCTGATACGTAACTGTTCCTCTCTGTGTTGGAAAAGAGCCGTCTCTATGCCTTCAGTTAGGCTCAGCTGTAGACCCAGGAGCATCTTCCAGAGATGACACCTCATCATGTTCCATGTGTGTTTACCCCTCGACATCTTGACCTTTGAGGCTCCCCATTGTTTAATCCTTTCACCCCCAGTGGTTCGTCTCTTTAGTATAGTTAGCACTTCGATCACTGAGATGTTATTTAAGGTATTCTTACTCCAGGAATCCATAGAAAGTTACTCCAAGACTCCAGAAAAGTTGTCTACATTTTAGCACTACAGGCCACTTAAGAGAAAATTGACCTTTATCATCACTCCCGAGAACCCTCATGGGTTGCAGTCTGTAGGGTCGAAAAGAGTTGGACACGACTGAGCACATGTACACATACATGAAAGTGAAAGTGAAGTCACTCAGTCGTGTCCGACTCTTTGTGATCACAAGGACTGTAGCCTAGCGGGCTCCTCCCTCCATGGGATTCTCCAGGCAAGAGTACTGGAGTGGGTTGCCATTTCCTTCTCCAGGGGATCTTCCCTACCCAGGGATCGAACCCGGGTCTCCCGCATTCCAGGCAGACGCTTTAACCTCTGAGCCACCAGGGAAGCCATAGGTGATGGCAAATAGGCAATTTCTGTAGATCAGGGGTCCACAACCTCCAGAATCTAATGCCTGATGATCTGAGGTAGAGCCAATATAATAATAATAGAAATAAAGTGCATAATAAATGTAACATGCTTGAATCATCCTGAAATCATCCTCAGCCCCCAGGTTCGTAGAAAAATTGTCTTCCACAAAACCGGTCCCTGGTGCCAAAAAGCTTGGGGAACCCTGCTCTCGAGCAGTGCTTTTCTGTTGATGCCGGAGTCCCACACCCTAAACATTCCAATTTCATCTGTCTGTGCTGTGGTCTGTACACTGGGATTTTCAAAGTTTCCTGGGTAGTTTTGTTTTGCAGCCTACTCTGAGAACCTTTGTGCTGTAGATGGTTCACTGCAGTAGGTTCTTTACCTGCAGTCAGCTTGTGTGGCTCTGGTCGGAGCTGCCTGTATCACTGTTTCTTCATAATCTAAGAACTATCTGTCCTAAGTCGCCTCAGTCGTGTCCCACTCTTTGCGACCCCAGGGACTGTAGCCCACCAGGCTCCTCTGTCCGTGGGATTCTCCAGGCAAGAATACTGGCAGGGTTGCCATTTCCTTGTCCAGGGGATCTTCCCAACCCAGGGATCAAACCTGCATCTCTTAGGTTTCCTGTACTGGCAGGTGGGTTCTTTACCACTAGGGCCACCTCCTGTGTCTATAAATGAAACTTTTGTAAAAGCAGTGGAAATCATTTTTAAACAGGATTTTAAGCAAAGCGTTTATATATAATGGAGAGCAAGGGATTTTTAAATGTGAGGTTCTGCTACCCACACCAGGGGCCTGAGATACCTCCTAGGAGGTGGGACTGATCCAGGAAGGAATTTGCAACACTGAACTGGACTCAGGGGATCTTCATCCAATAGACAGATGAGCAGCTTCTTCTGTTTGCCCTTTGAAGCAAATTCTAAATAAAAAGATGATTTAACACAACTATTAAGTTTTAAATTAATAATTCTGTGGTTGTTTAGGAAAGTAAGTATCTGAATGTTGTGTTTAGTTGCTAAGTTGTGTTTGACTCTTTGTGATCTCATGGACTGTAGACCAACAGCCTCCCTCTGTCCATGGCATTTCCTAGGAGAGAATACTGGAGTGGGTAGCCATTTCCTTCTCTGCGGGATCCTCAGTAAGAGCTGAATCTAACTCTGGCTCCAGCCTCGGGCTTGGGTACCCAGATCAGGTGAAACCGTTCACACGGTGGAAGTGGGTCCCTTCACAGGCCGCCGTTTTCCTCGGGGGCTCTGCCCTCCATCCATGGGGAGCCCAGGAGGGCCATGTGATTCCTGCCATTGCAGGAACATGGTCAGGGTCCGTGGTGCCTTTTCCCTCTCGGAGGAAGGCGGCCCTATCCCCTGCCAGTGAGTGTCAGGTCTCTGCCTGGCTCTAGCTGGCTTCCCCTGCTCAAAGCACGTGCGGTGCCCCAGAATGTGGGCTTACAATTTTAACCTCCTGGCATCACTTTTAACAAAACAATTTTTCTAAAAAAAGATAACATACTGCAGCAAGACTCTTAAACTAAGTTATAAGAGATTTCACTATAAATATTCCTAGATTTCTATATCTTTTAAATGGCCTGGTTTCTTTATTAGATAGTATTAATAGAGTATTTTTACTTTATTTTACTCCATAGTATTTTTTAAGCATAGGCAAATGCTCATTTGTTGGTTTGCAGGTTGATTTTATTTTAAAAATAACCTTTAAAAATTTAATTACATAAAATATGAAATTGCTAAATAGAAAAGGGTATCAGAAACAAAGTTAGTGGGGAGAAATTTATCATAGAAACAACGGAGTAAATACTCTCAAAACATTAAGTGAAAGTGAAGTTGCTCAGTCGTGTCTGACTCTTTGTGACCCCATTGGCTGTAGCCTACCAGGCTCCTCCGTCCATGGAATTTTCCAGGCAAGAGTACTGGAGTGGGTTGCCATTTCCTTCTCCAGGGGATCTTTCTGACCCAGCAATCAAACCCGGGTCTCCCACATTACAGGAAGACGCTTTACCATCTGAGCTACCAGGGAAGATCTTATTAAAAAGAAAACAATGAGCCAAAAAAGAAATGGGAAAAAAATTTGAACAGACATTCACAAAAGAAATTAATTCAGCCAAGGAATAGATGATAAAATGTTCAGTTTCACCAGTAATCAAATAAAAGGGAATTAAAGCTACAATGACATTTTTGCATGTTTTCTTAGTAGAGATTTAAAAGCTTGATAATGTCCTTGTTTGGCAGGAATGATGTAGAATTTAAGTTGGCACTTTTTCTGGAGGGTAGTTTGGCAATGTGTGTATCAATTTAAAATATGAATAGGGAAATTGGGAAGGACTCTAAAATTTTTATTATAAGGAAATTAGATATAATCTGCCAGGCTATTCTAGGTTCATCGTTGGCAAGGTCAAATAGCCAAGGATTAAAATAGCCTATTGAAATTGATGCTTTCGAATTGTAGTGCCAGAGAGGACCTCAAGAGTCCCTTGGACTGCAAGGAGATCAAACCAGTCAATCCTAAAGGAAATCAACACTGACTATTCATTGGAAGGACTAACGCTGAAGTTCCAATACTTTCGCCACCTGATGGCAGAGCTGACTCATTGGAAAAGATACTGATGCTGGGAAAGATTGAAGGCAGGAGGAGGAGGGGACAGCAGAGAATGAGGTAGTTAAGATAGCATCACTGACTCAGTGAACATGAATTTGGCAAACTCCAGGAGATAGTGGAAAACAGAGGAGCTGGTGTGCTGCAGTCCATGGGGTCGAAAAGAGTTGGACACAACTTAGCAACTGTGACTGAACAACCACAAATTCTTGACCTGCTGGCTGCGAGCTGGCTGCAGTTGGAGAAGACAGGACACTACCTGAGAGTCGTAAGCCCAAGCCAGAGGCAGGCTTTCTATGGATCAATTTCCCTTGGTTTCTGTTTGCAACCCTGCAAAATGACTGCTGAGTTCCTTTATAATAAGGGAGGCTGACCTGAGAGGTAGACACGGCACACTGGGAATCAGGAAGCAGTTGTTACTGAGTGGTGGGCTCCCTGGATGTTTCCTAATCCCACCTTCATCTATGAACTCTGAAGGGTTCCCTGTTGTCCTAGTGACAGAAAAGGACAGTTGCTCGTAGAAACCACAGACTCAGCTCAGATGAATATGTTAATAGACGCAAAAGAATATCAAGGAGTGGATGGGCAGTGGGCTCCAGGGGGGCTCTCCGGATTCCTGTCTGCCACCCTGTGTGTAATCTTTATCTACAAACTGCATTGGAAATTCAGAGAGCACGCTTCCAGATGTATTAGCGGCAAGATGTTGGACATGAAGAGGGAACTGCAATACAGTCAGAATTCAGAATTGGACATTTGGCATTCTAGCCCAAAGCCAGTAAGAGTACATTTGAGGGGGAAATGTGAAAGCCCATAATTTGAGGTTAAAAATGTACTTGCTTGATCATAGAGTAAGCAGAAATTGAGCAAAAGGACATGTGAAAATGTCCTGGGACTTTATTTGCCAGGAAAACAGACGGGGGCTTTAACCTGCAAGTAAGGGGTGAACACAGTCTTCACAGGGCAGGTTCTGAGTCCCCTCTGCTCTCAGGCAGAGGCTGTATGGAGCCAGGAGCCAGTCAGTACAGGATGAGCTCCAGAATCCATGACCCAAGAAGGGCTATGGCTACTTATCCCAGAGAAGCCCATGTGGATTTTTGTCATGTGAGAGAGAACATGAGTTTGATTCGCCATTATGGTCATCCTTTGTAGGGCTGGTGGGTGAAGGTTTTAGAAAGAATACCTTTTAGCTTGGTGCTTAAAGGACCCACCAGGCTGCCTTTCGCAGATATGTTCAAAGAATTTACATCGGGACTTCCTTGGGGGTCCAGTGGTTAAGACTCCATGCTCCTAATGCAGGGGACCCAGGTTCAATCCCTGGTCAGGGAACTAGATCCTACATGCTGCAACTAAGACCTAGTGCAGCCAAATAAATAAACAAATACTTTAGAAAATAAAAAAGAATTCACATCACAGACCATGTTTTAGAGTCCAGATTCCTGACTTGGAGGGCAGGTCAGACTTTAGAATCGGGTGATATGTAAAATGGTGTGATATATAAGGCTGCAGTCCCGAGTACATATTTGCATTACTTTGCATAACATGTAGTGAACCTGGAAAGCAGTGACTTGTGCTAAGACCGTTTTTCTTTGTGTCTTCTCGTTTGCAGAACGTCCCCACGATTGGTGTCATTGCTGTCGTCTTAGCCACACATCTGTGCGATGAAGTCAGTTTGGCGGGCTTTAGCTACGCCCTCAACCAACCCAGAACCCCTTTGCACTACTTTGACAATCTATGCATGGCTGCCATGAACTTTCAGACCATGCACAACGTGACGACAGAGACCAGCTTCCTTCTGAAGCTGGTCCGAGAGGGTGTGGTGAGGGATCTCAGCGGAGGCATCCATAGTGAATTTTGAACCCAAAAAACCTCACTTGAAAATGCAGCTCCGGGGGACTTCCCTGGCCATCCAGGGTTAAGACTCTGTGCTTCCAATGCTGGGGGCCCAGGTTCAATCCCCATTCTGGGAACTAAGATCCCGCATACTGTGAGGCACAGCCAAAAAAGAAAAAATACACAGCTCTGACCCAGAGGGCTGTTTTTCACAGCCTTCTTGATGAATCTCATCCTGCAAGTACTTTGAAGTGCAGCCAGTGTTTTTTAACTTTTAATTTAAAAAACAAAAGCAACCACAAAAGTTCTGCTTTTCCCACTTTCTCCCCCTATTTATTTGAGGCCAGTGTTTTTGCACAAAATTTTGTAAGTTAATTTTGAGGATGGGAAAGACTCTCCAAAGAGAATTGTATGTCATGATGTTTTATTGTATGGAAGGAGGTTATTTAATTTGTAAAAGTTCTGTTCCTGTCTACTGCACACAGAATCCCAGGTCATTAAGTGGAAGAAGGGAGATGATTCCTTTGATGACAGTCCCGAATGCCTGATTCTGGTTCTTCTGTTAGTCTGTTCGGTGGGACGAATGTCGGACGCACTTTCAGGGTGACATGCTCGGTAGTTAAACCACTGGTTGGGCCAAGCTAGTGCGTGAGGCCTGGGCCACTTGGAGAATTCATGGTCCCTCTCTCTTGATCTGCCTTCCACCAGAAGTCTTAGAGGAAGCAAGCAGGAGAAATATCCTGGAGGCCCCTGGTCAGGGAGGGACACTGAGACCTTCTCTGTGTCCTGTGAGTACTGCAAAGCTGCCCTGGGTGGCAGAAGCTACGATCTTCCCCGCAATTAGGACAACTCTTAGATTTCTGGGAGTTTTTAAATTGCCCTTCCAAACACTTAAGTGTTCATCCAAATTATTCCACTGTCTTCTCTGAGGTGGCTTATAAAAATTAGGACAAAACCTCTGTTGTCCGGAGTCATAGGGGAGTAAACTCTTTCTAGGAATGTTTTCGGAAACACTGAAATGAAGTCTTCCCAGTGTTATAAATTGCCTATTTAAAAAAAAAAAATTTTTTTTTTTGAATGCCTTTTTGGCAGTGTGTACCAGCAGTGTGCCGGACAAAAAAAAAGAATAAAAGCTTTTGAGGAACTCTTATGAGCTAGTTAATTTGAGTGTTGTTTTTTTTTTTTTTTTTAAGAAATGAAGTTTATAAGTGTAGTAAAATGTCCTTCTTGGATGCTGCTGCCAGGCAGGACCTCACTGTAGGGACAGTAGAGAGGGGATGAAAGGACCTCCCACTACCCCTGTGTCTCTCTTCTCCAGCTCCCTAGGTACTGCTGCCCCCTCCCCCTGCAATTCTTATGTCACCCACAGCCCTGGTGCAGCTCTGACCCCCAGCCAAGGCCAGTGGCTCCCACATCTGCCAGCTCCTCGGCCTGGGCAGGGCAAAGAGCTGGATCATAGCCCTGAACAAGTCCCTGAGATCTCCGGGATCCTGGGGCCAAGCTCAGAAGGGCCCAAGTAGCAAAATAGCATTTCTCTGATTTTATATCTTGTCTTAAAATTTTTCTATGGATTTTGCTTTCTACTCTTTAAGATACATCTCACCTGTGAGACTTAAGGGCTTCCCTGGTGGCTCCATGGTTAAGAATGCACCTGCCAATGGAAGAGATATAGGCTTGATCCCGGGTCCAGGAAGATGCCACATGCCTTGGAGCAACTAAGGCCACAACTGTTGAGTCTGCACTCTAGAGCCCAGAGCACTGCAACTATGGGGTGAGTGGGGTAGCCCCCACTCGCCTCAGCTAGAGAAAAACCTGCGATACTGCAAAGATCCAGCCATAGGCACGCACGCACGCGCGCATGCGCGCGCGCGCGCGCGCACACACACACACACACACACACACACTATATATATATATATAGTGTGTGTGTGTGTATATATATATATATAATGGTGAGACTTAGCTTTGAATATTGAGACTCAGGAAGATGGTCAGGATCTGTCTTGTGATTCAGATCAGTCCAGGCCTGCACCACGCATCTCTACCCCCTCATCCTCAGGGGCTACTTAGAGAAGACCCCATGGACTGTAGCCACCAGCCTCCTCTATCCATGGAATTCTCCAGCAAGAATACTGGAGTGGGTTGCCATTTCTCCAGGGAATCTTCCCAACCCAGGGATTGAACCTGCATCTCCTGTGTCTTCTGCAATGGCAAGTGGATTCTTGACCTCTGAGCCACCTGGGAAACTAAAGCAGCCCAGATGTTTATTTAAGAAGACAAGAAGCAGCTAGGGCCTAACACTTGGACAGCTTTCCCAGGGTTGTATGCACCACCTCATGAGTGTATGTGGTCTCCTGTGCCCCTGCCTTGCACAAGAGTTGGGAAGCAGTCTGTCCAGAACTCTCCAGCTTTCGTTTCAGCGAATCTCAGCCCTGGGCCTGTGCCTCTCAACTTGTCATTTCTAGCAGGCAGTACGTGCTCTAAATCAGTGGTCCCCAACCTTTTAGGCACCAGGGGCTAATTTCATGGAAGGCAAGTTTTCTACGGATCAGGGGGACGCAAGTGATGGGGAGCAGCCATAAATATAGATGAAGCTTCGCTTAATCACCCTCCGCTCAGCTCCTGTGTGCAGCCCAGTTCCTGACAAGCCATGGACTTCTTAAGAGTCCTTTGGACTGCTAGGAGATCAAACCAGTCAATCCTAAAGGAAATCAACCCTGAATATTCATTGGAAGGACTAATGCTGAAGCTGAAGCTCCAATACTTTGACCACCTGATGAAAAGAGCCGATTCATTGGAAAAGACCCTGGTGCTGGGAAAGATTGAAGGCAGGAGGAGAAGAGGGCAACAGAGAATGAGATTGTGGGATGGCATCACCGACTCAATGGACATGAGCTTGAGCAAACTCCAGGTGATAGTAAAGGACAGAGAAGCCTGGCAAGCTGCAGTATATGGGATCGCAAAGAGTCAGACACAACTTAGTGGCCAAACAACAACAACAAATGAAGGTCCCTGGATAGCTGCCTGTGGGACCAGCACCTGCTTCCCAGGTGCTGACCCTCAAGATGGACCACATGCTTGGCTGTTGACTAAAGCACAGGCCACCAGGGGAAGGGACTGAGGACACAATGCACTTCTTGCCCTTCCTGGAGGGCCAGGCACCCTGACCCAAATTTCTCAGTCTATTTCTCTTTTTTCCTACATCCCAAGGCCATTCTAGCCTGTTTTTGTGTTCACAGAACAGGGAATTTATCTGTATTTACCTACAACCAACACACACACACACACACACACACACATATATATAATATATATATATGTATTATATAATTTATAAATATATATATTTAGCGAAGAAATCAGTTTCAAGAAAATCTGTTTTAAAGGCAAAGAGGGAATTCCCCAGCAGTCCAGTATTTGGGACTCGGAACTTTCACTGCCAAGGGTGGTAGTTCAATCCTTGGTCGGAAACTAAGATCCTGCAAGCCTTGAGGCATGGCCAAAACAAACAATAAAGACAATGAGTTCATTTAAAATATTGGTTTGTTGTTGTTTAGTCTGCTAAGTCCTGTCTGACTTTTTGCAACCCCATGGACTGTAGCCTGCCAGGTTCCTCTGTCCATGGAATTTCTCAGGCAAGAATACTGGAGTGGGTTGCCATTTCCTTCTTCAGGGGATCTTCCCAACCCAGAGATGGAACCCAAGTCTCCTGTATTGGAAGGCAGATTCTTTTTACCACTGAGCCATCTGGGAAGCCCATAAAATGTTGGTTAGGCCCTTGATATGAAATACCTCTCTAAACTATCAGATGGTAACAAATTAGCAGAGATAGAATGTGCAGATAAGAGCAATTAATGACTAAAGTCAAACTCAAAAGTAGTTTCATTTTATTACTTATAACATATCTAGATATCCTCTCAGGATGACTCATTTAGGGTGGGAAGAAATTGAATATCAGTCCTAAAGCAATAAGAATTTGAGAGTACATCTGGAACTAAGTTATAAACTCTTTAAGTGACAGAATTTTATACTTTATTCCATCTCTAGCACCCACATCGGTCAACGGGCTTCCCTCATAGCTCAGTCAGTAAAGAATCTGCCTGCAGTGCAAGAGACCCAGGTTCGATTCCTGGGTTGGGAAGATTCCCTGGAGAAGGAAATGGCAACCACTCCAGTATTCTTGCCTGGAAAATCCCATGGGCAGAAGAGCCTGGCAAGTTACAGTCCATGGGGTCTCAAAAGTCAGACATGACCTAGCGACTAAACCATAGCACCCACAAGAAGACCTTGCCTATTGGAGGCATTAAATAAATATGTTTGATGTTTTAAGATTTTTCTTTCTTTCTTATGGCTGCACTGGATCTTCATTGCTGCACATGGGCTACAGCTAGTGAGGGCTACTTTTTGTTGTGATGATGCAGCTTTTCATTGCAGTGGCTTCTCTTGGGGAGTTCTAGGCACACGGGCTTCAGCAGTTGCAACACGAGGGCTCTAGAGCACAGGCTCAGTAGTTGTTGGGCATGGGCTTAGTTGTTCTGAGGCACGTGGAATCTTCCCAGACCAGGAACTGAACCGATGTCCCCTGCTCTGTCAGGTGGCCACAGAGAAGTCCAAATATGTTTGATTTTATTTGATATCTTTAATGGAATTTGAAGACAGCAGAAGGTTTAAGATTGTTAACGGTGAACTCTTGGGTCTATAAGCTCAGTTAAGGAAGTCTTTTATGCTAAGAAGAAGGGAAATACAGGTGATTAATGCAATAAATGCAGTCACAGTAAGCTCTTTGGACAGGAAAGAGCTCTCTGCAGGAGATCCTTTGGCACTGACTTTAAACCAGATGCCACCCATGCTCTTC
Source organism: Aepyceros melampus (assembly GCA_006408695.1). Classification (NCBI taxonomy): domain Eukaryota; kingdom Metazoa; phylum Chordata; class Mammalia; order Artiodactyla; family Bovidae; genus Aepyceros; species Aepyceros melampus. The sequence goes on from SJXQ01007043.1 coordinate 779,632, forward strand.
TCACCTCATGCCCTCACACACCTTTCAGATCTTTTGATCACATGATACCTTGCCTAACGTGCTGGTTCTTTCTGTTGATCAAAGAAGCAGAAATCTTGAGAACAGACTGTGCGTACAAGAGAGCACCTTATCTTTTCAAAGACCCGCTGAGAGGTATGTATCACAGTGTGGGTTGGGGTTTCTGACTCTTAATAGGAATTCCTGAATCAAAGGTTCTATGATTTGCAGCTAAGGCAGTCTTAGTGAGTTTATTGTATGGAAATTGGAAACCAAGATAATACATCTCTATTTTATCTACATATTTCTCTAAAAAAAAAAACTATACATGGTTTACTGATAAAAATTATTTTTAAAAGATGATAGAGACTTCCAGTAGTCCAGTGGTTTAGAATCTGCCTTGGAAGGCAGGGGACTTGGGTTTGATTCCTGGTTGGGAAACTAAGATCCCACATGCTACGGGGCAACTAAACCAGCAAGCAACAATTACTGAGTCCACACACCACAACTAGAGAGTCCCTGCACTGCAGTGAAAGATCCCTCATGACATAATGATGAGCCGGCATGTCCCAAGTAAGACTGGAGGCAGACAAATGAATAAATATATACAAAAAGGAAAACTGCGAAAGATACGACGCATTTTGAACTAGGCAGTCTTTAAAATAATGGTGGACACGGGAATTCCCTATTTGTCCAGTGGTTAGGACTCAGCGCTTTTGCTGCTGGGGCCCAGGCTCAATCCCTGATCAGGGAACTAAAATCCCACAAGTCATGAGGGGCGGCCAAAAAAAACCTGCCTTCTGACTCAGGTCTTGTTCTGGAGCTGCTTCCTCTTCCAGTATAAAGAGTGAGTGAGATTCAGATTATACATACATACACATACTCCAAACAAGCAAAACTGTAGATTCCAGTGTAAACCAAAAGTCTTGTCCCAAAACAAAAGATTGAGAGGAATGTCCCAGCAGTGGTCTTTTCCTCCCTGTCCTGCCTATGGCTCATTTATGTCACTTTTCTTAGCAAATTTGACCTAAATTTAGGGACACAGTGTGTACTGTGGTCCTGAGGGGTAAGCTAAGGAGAAGTCAGGACAGACCCTCCATCCTCTTACTAACCTTTCCTGCTCACTCAACACCACCACCATGCATGATCTGGAAGCCTAATCAGGAACAGGAAACCATCTGGTCGACCTTTTGCTCTACAGCCAAGTATTTCCAGTTCATGCATGCATGCTGGCCTGGAGCCCCCCATCTGGAAGGGGTGGTCAGTCTCAGTTCCAATTACACTGTCCAATTAGCAGGTAAAATATCCTAATTTTGACTTAAACAGTATAATCACCATACTCATTGTTTTGTATACTTATCCTAGTGACCTATTTTTTGTTTTTTAAAAAGTATTTATGAGGCTTCCCAGGTGGTGCAGTGGTTAAGAGTCTGCCTGCCAGGGTAGAAGATGCAAGAGATTTGGGTTCGATCCCTGGGTTGGGAAGATCCCCTGGAATAGGAAACAGCAACTGGCTCCAGTAGCTTACCTGGAAAATTCCATGGACAGAGGAGCCTGGCGGGCAAGAGTCCATGGGGTTGCAGAGAGTTGGATACAACTGAGTGACTAAGCATACACACACACAAAGTATTGATGCCAAGACATTTGGAGTAACTTTCAGAAAGGGTTCTCCTGACCCTTGCACATCAGCCTGCAGCTGCTTCAAAGTCTTTCCAGAATTTTCCCCAAACCTCTATAAAGAGCTAGTCCTGATTTTCTTCCTGTCTTCCCTTTCCTCTGCCCACCCCACCCCCTGTTCACATCCTGTACTGAACATTGATTTAGCGTCTCTCCAACTAAAAGAATCCTTCCTCTTCAGGAAGTTGGCAGAATTGAGCTGACAACTGAGGAGTTTCTGGCCTGGAGCGGGGAGCCAGATTTAAAAACCACAGACTTGTCTCTGTTTGTCAAATGTCAAAACTTCCTGTAGAAACAAAAGACTATCTGATTTCTGTTGTCCAATTTTAGATACTTCTGGAAAAATAAAAAACAATGTTAAATATCATTTAGCATTGAGATATGGAATAGAAGAAAAGCTAATTTAGATCATTTTTTATTTCCTTAGCCTTTTTGAAGTCTCTGTGTATGACCTTTGCATCACAAACTTGTGTTGCAGTAAACCTGCATCTGTCTGGCTTATGCACTGAGGAAATATAAACCCTCTGTTAACACCCATTGATACAGCTCTTATTTTTTTTTTTTTGGTGGCAGAGGGAGGGGCGATGCTGCACTGGGCCTTGGCTGCAGTGTGTGGGATTTCTCTAGTTGTGGCATTCAGGCTTAACTGTGCTGAGGCATGTGGGATCTCAGTTCCCTGACCAGGGATCAATCCTGCATCCCCTGATTGGAAGCCAGATTCTTAACCACTGGACCACCAGGAACGTTCCCAGCCTTGTTGTATGAGAGAAAGGAGAGGGAAGTATTTGGAAGTGTTGATCCTATGGGCCAACAAACCAAAGTCGGTATGTCCACAAGCAATGGCATGCTTTCACATTATTGTCATCATCTGGGTCAAGGGTCTGTTGTCTCCATTTCTGGGAGAGGGTCTGACCAAGTCAGAACAAAGGCCATGTTGACTCCTACCTGCTCCAGATGCAGCCCCCAATTCTCCAAAACTTGGAATTGGAACCAAGTTTCAGTTTTTTTGGGTTTTTTTACACACACGTTGAAATATACCAGCTCCTAGAATACAAAAGTGAGACCAACAGTGAGGGGTCCTGCTGCGGACTTGATTCTGTGGCTCTGGCTAACCATTCTGGCAGACTGCTGTACTGAACACCATTTGGTCAAATGCTGAAAACAGCTGATGCTCTGCTAATCGTTCCAAACAGATGCTCTTGGCTGTATCTTAGTACTCAGTGGGCTGGCCCCCGACGATCCTGTCCTGTGACACCTGGTGCCAGCCATCTCTGCTTTGCCAGCACAGTCACCCTTAGTGCAACAGCCTTCCTAGAACCATGACTGGACCCTGAGGGACAGGCTGCAGACAGAATGGACCCTGGCCTCCTGCCCCACTGTTAGAGGGGAAGGATACATTAAAGACCTGAGCATGACGACACAGGCATGGAGCAGAGGGGAGGGCACTGTGGAGAATGTAGGGGATGCCCAGAGAGTCAGCCTGAGACCAAAGGGTCGGTGGAGGAGAGGGGAAGAGCCGGGAAACAGAGCAAAAGGACTGATGGAGGTGGCACTGCATGACCAGCTTTGTCAGAGCAAACCCGAAAGGCAAGCATAGATAGACTCAGGGTCAAGCTTCCAGAGGCAGGAAGCCCTGTAGGCCAGGGTAAGATGAATATCAGGGTAAGATGGAACCACCAGAGGGTATTCATGGTGTGTTCAACCTGCTTCAGTTTATACTGAAACATTCTTAGAGGCTGGCTGCAGGTGGAAGGATGATGGAGGTGGGGGGTTGGGTGGGGAACCCTGAAACAGAAAGGATAGTAAAAACCAAGAAAGGTGATTTCACTGCTGGTAAGACTGAAAAGTAGGAGGTGCTGGAGAGCTGGGCCTGGTGAGTAACTCGGCCCTACTTTGGCCATGACACCCCTGTATGCTTTGGGACAAACTACACCCTTTTCTGGGTTTCTCATCTGTTAAAGATGTTTAGGCTGGATTTAGAAAAGGCAGAGGAGCCAGAGATCAAATTGCCAACATCCACTGGATCATAGAAAAAGCAAGAGAACTTCAGAAAAACATCTACCTCTGCTTCACTGACTATGCTACAGACTTTAGACTGTGTGGATCACAACACACTGTGGAAAATTCTTAAATAGATGGGAATACCAGACCACTTTATCTGCCTCCTGAGAAACCTATCTGCAGGTCAAGAACCAACAATTAGAACCGGACATGGAACAATGGACTGGTTCCAACTTGGGAAAGGAGTATGTCAAGGCTTCATATTGTCACCCCGCTTATTTAACTTCTATGCAGAGTACATCATGCGAAATGTCAGTCTGGATGAAGCATAAGCTGGAATCAAGATTGCTGGGAGAAATATCAATAACTTCAGATATGCAGATGACACCACCCCAATGGCAGAAAGCAAAAAGGAACTGAAGAGCCTCTTGATGAGAGTGAATGAGGAGAGTGAAAAATCTGGCTTAAAACTCAACAATCAAAAAACTAAAATCATGGAATCTGGTCCCATCATTTCATGGCAAATAGATGGGGAAACAATGGAAACAGTGACAGACTTTATTTTCTTGGGCTCCAAAATCACTGCAGATGGTGACTGCAGTCATGAAATTAAAAGACGCTTGCTCCTTAGAAGAAAAGCTATGACCAACCTAGACAGCATATTAAAAAGCAGAAACATTGATGACAAAGGTCTGTCTAGTCAAAGCTATGGTTTTTCCAGTCATCATGTATGGATGTGAGAATTGGACATAAAGAAGGCTGAGCACCGAAGAATGGATGCTTTTGAACTGTGGTGTTGGAGAAGACTCTTGAGAGTCCGTTGGACTGCAAGGAGATCCAACCAGTCAATCCTAAAGGAAATCAGTCCTGAATATTCATTGAAAGGACTGATGCTGAAGCTGATGCTTCAATACTTTGGCCACCTGATGCGAAGAGCTGACTCACTGGAAAAGACCCTGATGCTGGGAATGATTGAAGGCAGGAGAAGGGGACAACAGAGGATGAGACGTTTGGATGGCATCACCGACTTGATGGACACGAGTTTGAGCAAGCTCCGGGAACTGGTGATGGACAGGGAAGCCTGGCGTGCTGCAGTTGGACATGACTGAGCAACTGAACAACAAAAAAGAGGGCATGGGGAGGGAGGGTTGTGGGGAGGGCAACACAGATTAATTTCCCTTTGAAAGTGTTAGTCGCTCAGTCACGTCCAGTGCTTTGCGACTCCACGGACTGTAGCCTAGAAGGAATTGTGGGTGCTTGCTCAGTTGCGTCCGACTCTGTGACACCATGGTAGCCTCCCAGGCTCCTCTGTCCATGGAATTTTTCAGGTAAGAATACTGGAGTGGGTTTCCATTTTCCTTCTCCAGGGGATCCTCTCAACCCAGGGCTTGAACCTGTGTCTCCTGCCTTGGCAGGAGGATTCTTTACCGCTGCACCACCTTGGAAGCCCAATAGGGAGAAAATCCCCACTAAAAGGAGTGACTGTTAGAATGGGCCACAGCGCCACCTCGTGTCTATATGGTGTATGGCAGCTCTCAGAGCACAGGGCTTCCAGAGCAGGGAGTCGCCCCTTTCCTGGGCAGGTCAGGCCTCCACTTCAGCTGGGGTTACTTCCCTCCTTCCTGCACTATCTCTGACCACATCTCCTTGGGTTCACCTTCCCCCTTCCAAGTCTCTGCTCTTGATCTTCTCTTCTTTTCCCCTTCAGTTGTAATCTCTTCCTGAGAAATCATCCACTCTCACAGGTCACGCTGGCTCTCTCTTCTCCCAACCCAGGTCTGCAGTGGGGCCTCCCCATCAAGTCTTCAGAGCCACAGCAGAGCATGTCCGTCTCCAGCAGGACATTACCTCCTCCCCAGCTAGCCTGGATCTCAGACTCCAAATGCAGAAAATTCCAGGACTCTTCCACTAAACAACTCAGTTTAAGCAACTGATAGGCAACATCTCACAGGTAACAAATTCCTGGTGGCTCCGATGGTAAAGAATCTGCCTCCAATGCAGGAAACCTGGGTTCAAGCCCTGGATCGGGACGATCCCCTGGAGAAGGGAATGGCAACACACTCCAGTATTCTTGCCTGGGAAATTCCATGGACAGAGGAGCCTGGTGGCTACAGTCCATGGGGTCACAAAAGAGTTAGACACGACTTAGCAAGTAAACAGCAACATTTGTAGCATTATCTAATATTCTAATTATCTAATATTATCTAATATGGAAGTGTGCTACTCAAGATCATGATCTTATAATGCTTAGTCAAAAGTAGCAGAGACCTTTGATCTATGACAAAGCAATTTCAATCGTGGGTACATAATTTAATTGCTGATACATTCTCACACAGGTCTAAAAAGGAAACATGTATAAAACATGTATCATAGCATGTTGGTGGATGCAATCTAGGTGTCCACCCTGGAGGAACAGATGGTTCCAGTGTGGCCCATGTACACCCCATGAAGTACCACATAGCAGTTAGAGGCAACCGGACCTGCTGTAGATGCTACAAGATGGATCTAACTTCAAATCAAAGAGCTGAGCACAAAAAGCAAAGAACAGAATGAGACCTTTGTCAGTCCAATGGGCAAAATGGAAAGCACTGAAAATATTTTAAACAGAAATGCTTGAACACAAAGCATTAGTGATAAAGGGGTTGGATTGCTATAGGAACAAAGTAGAGGTTAAAGCTACTTACAGATTCATACCTGCAGGAAGCAAAGAGCAACAGTGTTCCAAGAACCACCACCACTGCTCCCTGGAGAGATGCTCCAAGTAGCCGCCCTCCTCCACCCCTGGACCCCCCAAAGGCTTTTCCCATCTTCCCCTTCCAGTCTCCCTCCATTGCCTCCCATCATCACCAGAGCCTCACAGATAGAAAGGCAGGAGAGTCAGGGACTACCGTTTTTGGATTTCCAGACCCTGCAGTGGAGATGATGGTCTAGATAAGCGATCAGGAGACAATGCAGGTAACCCAGCCTAGCCCACCTCTTTGCTCCTCAGCATCCATGACTGACTGATTTAGTTGCTAAGTCATGTCCGACTCTTGTGACTTCATGGACTGTAGCTTCCCAGGCTCCTCTATCCATGGGATTTCCCAGGCAAGAATACTGGAATCGGTTGCCATTTCCTTTTCCAGGGGATCTTCCCAACCCAGAAATAAAACCTAGATCTCCTGCATTGCAGGCAGATTCTTTACCAACTGAGCTATGAGGGAAGCCCAATACAACCCATATTTAAACTTCTGAGTGACAGTGATCACGACACCCTGACAGCAGGAGGCAATCATCACCATACTTTTGTGGACACGCTCACTCTGTCCACAAAATATCAGAAACCAGGTTCCCCTAGTCACTGCCTCCATCTCCGGGCAACATTTATTTTTCTTCTAGTTCAATCATTAATCCCACCTGAATTTTCTGTTACCCAGAAACAATTCTGGAGGGACTTCCCTGGTGGTCTAGTGGCTAACTCCCCATGCAGGGGGCCTGGGTTCAATCCCTGGTTGGGAAACTAGATCCCACATGCCACAACTAAGAGTTTGCAGACTGCAACTAAAGATCCAGCATGTCACAGGAAGACAGAATATCTGGCATGCCCCAGCTAAGACCTAGCACAGTCAAATAAATTAATTAATTAAAAAAATTTTAAGTACATGGATGCTCATTGTATATTAAAGAAAAAATGAATACTGTTATGTTGATATCATTTCTTATTTTAGGCACATTTTTTAAATTAATTAATGTGTTTATTAAAAAAGTTTTTTTTTGATTGCCCTCGGTCTTCGTTGCTGTGTGTGGGCTCCTCCCCAGTTGTGGTGTACAGGCTCTCGCTGCAGAGCACAGGCTCTAGGCGCATGGGTTCAGTGCCGTAGTTGTTGGTCAGTCAGTCCTGTCCAACTCTTTGCGATCCTATGGACTGCAGCACACCAGGTTTCCCTGTCCTTCACCATCTCCTGGAGTTTGTTCAAACTCTTGTCCACTGAATCATTGATGCCATCCAACCATCTCATCCTTTGTCTTCCTTTTCTCCTCCTGCCTTCAATCTTCCCCAGCATCAGGGTCTTTTCCAATGAGTCCCTTTTTGCGTCAGGTGGCCAAAGTATTGGAACTTCAGCTTCAGTATCAATCTTTCAAATTGATATTCAGGGTTGATTTCCTTTAGGATTGACTGGTTTAACCTCCTTGCAGTCCAAGGGACTCTCCAGCACCACAGTTCAAAAGCATCAGTTCTTCGGCGCTCAGCCCTCTTTATGGTCCAATTCTCACATCTGTACATGACTACTGGAAAAACTATAGATTTGACTATACAGACCTTTGTCAGCCAAGTGATGTCTCTGTTTTTTAATAAGCTGTCAAGTTTTGTCATAGCTTTTTTCCAAGGAGCAATCATCTTTTAATTTCGTGGTTGCAGTCACCGTCCACAGTGAATTTGGAGCCCAAGAAAATAAAAGTCTGTCACTATTTCCATTGTTTTCCCATCTATTTGCAGTGAAGCGATGGGACTGGATGCCATGATCTTAGTTTTCTGAATGTTGAGTTTTAAGCCAGCTTTTTCACTCTCCTCTTTCACCTTCATCAAGAGGCTCTTCAGTTCCTCTTTGCTTTCTGCCATTGGAGTGGTGTCATCTGCATAGCTGAGATTGTTGATATTTCTCCTGGCAATCTTGATTCCATCTGAGTTTTACCTGACATTTTGCATGATGTACTCTGCATATAAGTTAAATAAAAGGGTGACGATATACAGCCTTGATGTACTCCTTTCCCAATTTGGAACCAGTCCATTGTTCCATGTCTAGTTCTAACTGTTGCTTCTTGTCCTGGTTTCTCAGGAGGCAGGTAAAGTGGTCTGTATTCCTGTCTACTTAAGAATTTTCCATAGTGTGTTGTGATCTACACAGTCAAAGTCTTTAACATAGTCAATGAAGCAGAAGTAGACGTTTTTCTGGAGTTCTCTTGCTTTTTCTGTGACCCAATGGATGTTGGCAGTTTGATCTCTGATTCCTCTGCCTTTTCTAAAACCGGCTTGAACATCTGACAGTTCTCAGTTCACATACTGTTGAAGCCTAGCTTGAAGGATTTTGAGCATTAACCTTCTAGCATGTGAAATGAGTGCAATTGTGCAGTAATCTGAACATTCTTTGGCATTACACTTCTTTAGGATTGGAATGAAAACTGGCATTTTCCAGTCCTGTGGCCACTACTGAGTTTTCCAAATTTGTTGGCATATTGAGTGCAGCACTTTCACAGCATCATCTTTTAGGATTTGAAATAACAGCTGGAATTTTATCACCTCCACTAGCTTTGTTCGTAGTAATGCTTCCTAAGGCCCACTTGATTTGACACTCTAGGACGTCTGTCTTTAGGTGAGTGATCACACCACCATGGTTATCTGGGTCATTAAGACTTTTTTATATAGTTCTTCTGTGTATTCTTGTCACTCCTTAATATCTTCTGCTTCTGTTAGGTCCATACCATTTCTGTCCTTTATTGTGCCCCTCTTTGCATGAAATATTCCCTTCAGTTCAGTTCAGTTCAGTCGCTCAGTCGTGTCCGACTCTTTGCGACCCCATGAATCGCAGCATGCCAGGCCTCCCTGTCCATCACCAACTCCCGGAGTTCACTCAGACTCACGCCCATCGAGTCCATGATGCCATCCAGCAATCTCATCCTCAGTCGTCCCTTTCTCCTCCTGCCCCCAATCCCTCCCAGCATCAGGGTCTTTTCCAATGAGTCACCTCTTCACATGAGGTGGCCAAAGTACTGGAGCTTCAGCTTCAGCATCATTCCTTCCAAAGAAATCCCAGGGCTGATCTCCTTCAGAATGGACTGGTTGGATCTCCTTGCAGTCCAAGGGACTCTCAAGAGTCTTCTCCAACACCACAGTTCAAAAGCATCAATTCTTCAGCACTCAGCCTTCTTCACAGTCCAACTCTCACATCCATATATGACCACTGGAAAAACCATAGCCTTGACTAGATGGACGTTAGTCAGCAAGGTAATGTCTCTGCTTTTGAATATGCTATCTAGGTTGGTCATAACTTTTCTTCCAAGGAGTAAGCGTCTTTTAATTTCATGGCTGCAGTCACCATCTGCAGTGATTTTGGAGCCCCCCAAAAGTCCAAGGGACTCTCAAGAGTCTTCTCCAACACCACAGTTCAAAAGCATCAATTCTTCAGCACTCAGCCTTCTTCACAGTCCAACTCTCACATCCATATATGACCACTGGAAAAACCATAGCCTTGACTAGATGGACGTTAGTCAGCAAGGTAATGTCTCTGCTTTTGAATATGCTATCTAGGTTGGTCATAACTTTTCTTCCAAGGAGTAAGCGTCTTTTAATTTCATGGCTCAGTCACCATCTGCAGTGATTTTGGAGCCCCCCAAATAAACTCTGACACTGTTTCCACTGTTTCCCTATCTAGTTCCCATGATATTCCCTTGGTATCTCTAATTTTCTTGAAATGATCTCTAGTCTTTCCCATTCTATTGTTTTCCTCTATTTCTTTGCATTGATCCTACTTAAGGCTTTCTTACCTCTCTTTGCTATTCTTTGGAACTCTGTGTTCAGATGGGTCTATCTTTCCTTTTCTCCTTTACCTTTCACTTCTCTTCTTTTCTCAACTATTTGAAAGGGCTCCTCAGACAAACATTTTGCCTTTCTTTTTCTTGGGGATGGTTTTAATCACAGCCTCCTATACAATGTTACAAACTTCCATCCCTAGTTCTTCTGGCACTCTATCAGGTCTTATCCCTTGAATTTATTTGTCACTTCCACTGTATAATCATAAGGAATTTGATAGGTCACACCTGAATGACTAAGCAGTTTTCCTTACTTTCTTCAATTTAAGTCTGAATTTTGCAATAAGAAATTCAAGATCTGAGCCACAGTCAGCTCCCTGTCTTGTTTTTGCTGACTGTATAGAGCTTCTCCATCTTTGGCTGCAAAGAATATAATCAATCTGATTTCAGTATTGACCATCTGGTGATGTCCATCTGTAGAATCTTCTCTTGTGTTGTTGGAGGAGGGTGTTTGCTGTGACCCATGTGTTCTCTTCCCAAAACCCTGTTAGACTTTGCCCTGCTTCTTTTGTACTTGAAGGCCAAATTTCCTATTACTCCAGGTATCTCTTGACTTGGTACTTTTGCATTCCAGTTTCCTATGATGAAAAGGATATTTTTTTTTTTTCGGTGTTAGTTCTAGAAGGTCTTGTAGGTCTTCGTAGAATCATTCAACTTCAGTTTCTTCAGCACTAGTGGTTGGGGCATAAACTTGGATTACTCTGATGTTGAATGTTTTGCCTTGGGAATGAACTGAGATTATTCTGTCACATTTAAGGCTGCACCCAAGTACTGCATTTTGGACTCTTATGTGACTATGATGGCTACTCCATTTCTTCTAAGGGATTCTTGCCCACAATAGTAGATACAATGATCACCTGAATTAAATTCACCCATTCCCATCCACTTTAGTTCACTAATTCTGAAAATGTTGATGTTTACTCTTGCCATCTCCTGTTCTAGTTTACCTTGATTCATGGACCTAATATTCCAGGTTCCTATGCAATATTGTTCTTTACAACACTGGACTTTACTTTCACCACCAGACACATCTACAACTGGGTATCATTTAGGCTTTGGCTCAGCCTCTTCATTCCTTCTGGAGCTATTTCTCTGCTCTTCTCCAGTAGCATATTGGACACCTACTGACCTGGGGATTCATCTTTCAGTGTCATATCTTTTGCCTTTTCATACTGTTACTGGGTTCTCAAGGCAAGAATGCTGTTCATCAACTATATCTCAATATCTTTAAAAAAGAATCCTGAAGACATACATTTGAAGGGAAAATTGGACTTGAAGTAAACGTATAAAAAAATTAATAGATGTTAAAAAAATAAAAAAAGAAACCTCTTCCCTATTTGTGCTGAGCACCAAGGCAGTGGGGCAGGTGGGGGTGCAGACAAGCACTCATCACTGGTATAAAAGTGAAGTGTGAGCCATTCCCCAAGAAACTCAGTGCAGACCCTGGAAACCCAGGCCCCAGAGACCATCCAGCACTGTGCTTAACAGTGCAGCCTCTGGAAGAAGCAACTCAAGTCCAGCCTGTGCAACCTCCTAGATGTGTGGTTTTGAGCAAGTTCCTGACCTCCCACGGTCTCGTGCTTTTGAACTGTGATGCTGGAAAAGACTCTAGAGAGTCCCTTGGACAGCAAGGAGATCAAAACAGTCTATCCTAAAGGAAATCAACCCTGAATATTCATTGGAAGGACTGATGCTATAACTGAAGCTCCAATACTTAGGCCACCCAATGTGAAGAGCCAACTCAGTGGAAAAGACCATGATGCTAGGAAAGATTGAGGGCAGGAGGAGAAGGGGATGACAGATAGCGTCACCAATCAGTAGACGTTAGTTTGAGTAAACTCCGGGAGATGGTGAAGGACAGGGAAGCCTGGAGTGCTGCAGTCCTTAGGATCACGAAGAGTTGGACAGGACTGAGTGACTGAGCAGCAGCAACATCTGGAATAGAAGATGGACTGAGATCATCTGTGTAAAGTGCTCCATAAATATTAGCTATTAGCATTAATAGTCATCTCTGTGAATTATTTTTTTAAGTCTGACAGTAGACCACAAAGGACTACTTAGCTTGTAAATTAATATTCCCTTCATAATATAGAAATTACCTAGTTATCCTCAAGCTGTTATGTTCAGTTTACAAATCTTGTTATTCTGTTTATAAATATGGCAACATGAGTCTAGTGTCTTTCAATTCTATTTGATTAATGATCTATTAACTTAAGGACACTAAGCTCTTTTAAAAATTCATTTACAAACTTAATTAAATTCCCCTAAACACTTTGAACTGCATTCATAAATTTAATATATTGTATTTTCTTTGTAAACACTTTGGTGGCCTAACAAAGCAAAATATCTCCAAGTAATAAATTATCATGGTGCTTCCCTAGTGGCTCAGATAACAAAGAATCTGCCTGAAGTGTGGGAGACCTGGGTTCAATCCCTGGGTCTGGAAGATCCCATGGAGAAGAGAATGGCTACTTGCTCCATTATTCTTGCCTAGAGAAATCAGTTCTGCTTTGGTTCTCTAACAAAGGAAAACGTCTCCAAGTAACAAATTCTTATAAGCCTAAGAAATAAGATGTATTAATACAGTGAAGCACCAGCTTTCTTTAAAATCTCATAATAATCACAAAAATGGAATCAAATTTTCTTTCCCTTTCCAACTGAAACTCAAAAGTCTAGATACTATTACATATTTAAAATGCATCAGGCTAATCTATCAGTCTTCAATGTGCTAGAATCACTTAACTATTATAATACTTTAAAGAAACCACGATACAAGGGTTGGGCTTCCCTGGTGGCTCAGTGGTTAGGAATCTGTCTGCAGTGCAGGAGACACGGATTCATCCCTATGTTGGGAAGATCCCCTGGAGAAGGAAACAGCAACCTACTCCAGTATTCTTGCCTGGGAAATCCTACGGACAGAGGAGTCTCATGGGCTACAATAAATACAAGGGTTACTCCTAAACTTAATAGTTTGATCCTTAGGGATTACTTTATCTTATCATCTTCATGTTTAAACCTAAACTTTCCCAGGTTGGAAAAGGGCCCTTGAAGAATCAAATGCACTGTTTCCAGCAGGCCAAGGGCACCACCCTCAGGGAACTGGTAACATGGCTCATAGCGTATGGCCAGGTGGTGGATGTTTTTTGGTCAGAACTTCAAGACAGAATTGTGGATCTAGAAGCTACAGAGTCCAAAGGGCTGCAGTTTGGATCCCCCAGGCTCTTTGTATATTTTGAGATGACAAGTGTTAGTCACTCAGTCGTGTCCAACTCTTTGTGACCCCATGCACTGTAGCCCGCCAGGCTCCTCTGTCTGTGGAATTCTCTAGGCAAGAATACTGGAGTGGGTTGCTGTTTCCTTCTCCAGACGCTCTTCCTGACCCAGGGATCGAACCCACATTAAGGGTGGCTTCTTTACCTCCTGAGCCACAAGGGAAGCCCTGAGATGATAAGTAGAGGCCCTCAAGTTCATCCCTTTCAGATAGAAATGGCTTTGCAACCTAGGCTCCCTAGGCATTTAACCCTTTACCCAGTTTTCCATAACCTCTTTTTTCACTTTTATTGGCTTAATTCAAACATGAGTTAACATGTTCCATTCCTCATGACCCCTCCATCAGGCTTCTTCTTCTTCCTTTTTAGTATTTATTTGGTTCCGCCAGGTCTTAGTTGTAGCACATGGACTCTTTAGTTGCAGCATGTGGTTCCCTAACCAGGGATAGAACCCAGGTCCCCTGCATTGGGAGCATGGAGTCTTACCCACTGGTCCACCAGGGAAGTCCCTCCCTCCCCCAGGCTTCTTCAGTTGGATTGAATCAACCTGATCACCCACTTCCCTGGTGGCGCAGATGCAAAAGTTTTGAATGCAGAAGTTCAATTCAGTCCCTCAATTGTGTCTGACTCTTTGCGACCCCATGAACTGCAGCAAGCCAGTCTTCCCTGTAGTTCACCAACTCCTGGAGTTTGCTCAAACTCATGTCCAGTGTTGGTGATGCCATCCAACCATCTCATCCTCTGTCGTCCCCTTCTCCTCCTGCCTTCAGTCTTTGCCAGCATCAGGGTCTTTTCCAATGAGTCAGTTCTTCGCATCAGGTGGCCCAAGTATTGGAGCTTCAGCTTCAGCATCAGTCCTTCCAATGAATGTTCAGGACTGATTTCCTTTAGGATTGACTGGTTTGATTTCCTTGCAGTCTAAGGGACTCTCAAAAATCTTCTTCTGCAGTGCAGAAGACCTGGGTTCAACCCTGAGTCAGGAAGATCCCCTGGAGAAGGAAATGGCAACCCACTCCAGTATTCTTGCCTGGAGAACTCCATGGACCTAAGAACCTGGTGGGCTACAGTCCATGGAGCCACATCTTGTTGGCTTCAGCCACAGCAAAAAGGTCACTTCAAGTACATAGCATTTTCCCACAGGCACAAGTTGCTGCTCAGCAGAGTTTAGAGGGGCAGGAGCTTTTCCCGAGATAATCATTTACCCTTTGTTCTTAATCTGTTTTCCTCCCTGTATTCAACCTACCTTTCCTGCTTTTATTTTCAGGATCTTGAACAATTTAAGGGAAGTGGTCTAGGGGTTGGGGAGAGGAGAAAGATGTGGTTTGGGGAGAGTGGTGGTCCAGAGTAGCAGTGCCCACCAGAAGGGACAGAGCCTCAGGTGGCAAGGGTAAGCTGTGCGGGACGTCTGGGGAGCACGTGGGTGTGGGTCCAGGCCCTGGGGCTGCTGATCTTGGTGAGGAAGCAGCAGAAACTCCTGAAGGCTTAAGTGTGAAGCTCTCACAGTGGCCCTGACACACTGAATATTTCCCTTGCTTCCTCCTCCCCTTTTTTCTTGCATCCCGTTAGGCTCCTGGGCCTAGGGAGGAGGAACCCCACCTCCAAAACAAGTAAAGTGAATGCTTCTTCAGCCCTGGCAAGGTGAAGTCAGGTCTGACTTAATTTTTTTTTTAATTGAAGTATAGCTGATTTACAATCTGGCCTCTCTGATGGTAAAGAATCTGCCTGCAATGGAGGAGACCCAGGTTCAATCCCTAGGTTTGGGAAGATTCCCTGGAGGAAGAAATGGCCACCAACTCAAGTATTCTTGCTTGGAGAATCCCATGGACAGAGGAGCCTGAGGGGCTACAGTCCATGGGGTCACACAAAAAATATATATATGTATATGTATATGCATATATGTAAGAACATAAAGGAATATATGTATATATTCTTTCTCTGAGACCTTTTGCTTATGTGTGCGTGTGTGTCCGGTCACTAGGTCGTGTCCGACTCTGCGACCAGATAGATTGTAGCCCACCAGGCTCCTCTGTGCATGGAATTCACCATGCAAGAATACTGGGGCAGGTTGCCATTTCCTTCTCCAAGGGATCTTCCCGACCCAGGGATCAAAACTGAGCCTCCTGCACTGCAGCCGATCTTTACCACTGAGCCACCTGGGGAGTCCCTCTTTTTCCTTACAGGTAATTACAAAATATTGAGTATAGTTTCTTGTGCTATACAGTAGGTCCTTGTTGGCAATCTATTTTATATATAGTAATATGTATATGTTAATCTCAACCTCCTCATTTATCCTTCCCCTACCCCAAGTCTAATTTGATTTTAACGAAATAGGGAAGGGCACTATTTCCAGCATTTGAGTCCTGTGATATTTACATAAAATGATTGTTCCTGGAGTAGGAGGAAGAGCACTGCAGGGTGGGAGGTGAGAATTCTATTCCTGAACCACCAATAGAACAAGACCACTGCAGGGCAGGTCTGGCTCAGCCATTCGACAGCAATTTACTTCACTTTGCCCACCCTCGGTTTTCTCATTTGTAAAGTGGAAATGGGTTTCGCACCTACCAGGGTCCCTTCCATGCCAGGGTCTGGCCGGCCTGCCCAGTCCAGGGTTTGGAGGCCCTGCAGGTGGCAAGATTAGTCACTCTCTGTACAGAGGAGCAGCCGGTGCCAGCCCAGCCTGGCCAGCAGAGGGCACTGCCGTGCCGTGCAGCCTGTTCCCGCCTCAGCCTGCAGGACCGGCAGCTCACCTCAAGGAGGCCCCAGTCCTCACGGCTGTACGGAGCAGACGTGCTATCCAGCATCCATCCCCCTTTCAGAGGAGCTGTCTCACCCCCTGGACCTGGTCACTGGTCTCCACTCAGGCCAGCCTCCAGACTCTCTGGAGGATCCAGGCCCCCACAACCGTGTGACTCCTCTTAACCTCACCATCAATTCCACTCCCATAGTACGCCAGGCCCGCTCAGACCCCTCATGTCACTTAATCTCAAAGAAATGAGATAGAGACCATCACCCTGTGGGGAAACTGACACAGGAGAGACAAGCTGACTCGCCAAGACCTCACGGAACTGCACTGAAACCCAGACCGCTTTGGATTCCAGAGGCCACGTGATTTCCACAACAGAGCTGAGTCTCTTGAACGTGGGCCTGGGGGTTTGGGCTGTTTGGGGGAAGCAGGATGGCGGGGGTTCTGGTTGCCTAGCAGAGGTCTAGAAGGTGCAGTGTGCAGGGACAGGCTGGCATAGCTCAAGCTGAGGCTGGCGTCACGTGGAGCACGGACGGGCCTGGAGCTCAGATGCCCACTGTAGGCGGCTTGTTTGGGGCAGCCCCATTAGAAGCACCTCAGACCCTGTGATGGGTCTGCCCTTCCCTGAGGCTGAGCAGGGCTCCTGGGAGGCCCTGATGACAGACAATTAGGGAAATTAAAGGCAGGAGTGGGCAGGGGAGCCCAGGCCACACTCTCACTGTCCTGTTTCCTGGGTTGGTGATCGATGGCACCAACAGGCAGTTGGCACCCACCTTGTCCCTCATCTCCTCTGAGCAAGCTGGCTCGGGGCCCTTTTCTGTTTCTCTCTCGGAGGTCACCAATGTGACGTGACCCAGCTGCCCAGATTTACCATCAGTGAAAATTCAATTCTCCCAAATGGGGAACTCTGTCGCACAAGAGACTGGGTCAGCCCTGCAGGGGTTTTGATGAGGGACCAGAATGGGGGAGATGAACACGTCCACAGCTCAAGGTAACCCAAGGCCAAGGGGATGGGAGACCTGAAGGTGAGGAGAGTGTTGGGGTACCCTGTCTGGTGGAGAGAGCCCAGGAGGACCTAACGCACAGACTGATGGTCAGCAGACAGAGCCTTGCGCTAGGAGAGGGGCTGAGCCCAGGCAGAGAGGTGGGAGGAGGGGCCCGGGTTCAGAGTCAGGAGAATGTGTGGTGGTGGGAATGTTCAAAGGTGTTTGTCAGGGATGAAATAGGGAAGGCGGGCAGGGGGCAAGTGTGGGGAGCTACGAGTCAGGCTGAGGATGCCATGGGCACATACAGCTGACCAGCACGTCAGGAGGGCAGCAAAGCACCTAAGACTCTGAACCAGACTGCCTGGGTTCAAGTCTCAACCCAGCCAATCACTAGCTATGTGACCTTGGGTGACTGATTGGGTTCCTTGGTGTTCTAGTTTCTCACCTAAAATGCTGTCCAAGTATGACAGCTACTGTGAGCATGAAATAAATTCAACTGTGTACAGCACTTAGCAAGTGCCTGACTGTTCCGGCATATAAATAATAGCAACAGCTATTTGGGCCACACATAGGATGCTCCCGACTCTGAGCCGTTTCCCTATCTTCTACATCGTCGCTTTAACCTTCACAGGAAATCTCAGAGGAACTAACACCGTACCATGACTGCGCCCATTTTACAGATGGGGAAAGATGGTCACAGTCACAGAGCAGCAAAGTAATGAGCCTGGCTCCACACCCCTGCCCAGAACACTGGGCCCGTGTCTCCTCCTCCCTCCCGGACCTGCCTGGTTCTAGGGACCTTCTACGCCACTATCTCTTTCCGCTGCCAGAGAAGGGGCCTGGGCCACGGTCTCTGTGGCTCATAGATCCTGAGATTGAGCCCAGCTTTGTGGGCCTCAATGTAAGAGTAGGAGGAAAAGTTCAGTTCTGCACTCCCTTCCTCCCCTA
>SJXQ01007043.1:798651-828737 GCA_006408695.1 Aepyceros melampus
CCGTGACTGAGGGGCTGATCCAGGCTGTACCGGGGCGGGGGCGGGGGCGGAGAGCCTTGTCCAATCCCCGCTTTTAAACCTGCCCGCAAGCACCTCCACCTTAGTCTGAAATTATTCAGTCTCTTTCCCTCACTGGATGCGTGTGTCTATACAACTCACTCACCCTCACTGGGCCTCAGTTCCCTCACCTGTGAAAAGGAGCTGGTGTGGCTCCATCTCAGGCTCCTGCCTGTCCCAGCCCTGGCGTCTTGGAGTGGGCTGCAGGCTGGGTGCCCATCTGAGGAACAGAGGTCTGATCCCCATCCCCAGGGGCTGTGACACTGGGCAGGGGGAGGGGGGATTGTGTCTCATGGCCAGATAGAGATCCCTGAGGATCCTTCATAGTCAGGGGCCTTCCAGGGGTCACTCACACCCTGAGCATAGCGATCTGTTGTGGACACAGCCTGGGTATCTGTACTTGGAGGCTTTCCGCCTATCCTCCACAGTCTCTGCTCTGCGGTTCCCTCTCTCACATGTGTGATGTTCAGGGCTGCATTTGAGCTGAACAGAACTCATTTGGTGACTTGAACTGACACTTAACAATCTTAGTCTGTGGAGACACGGGTTCAGTCCTTGGGTGGGGAAGATGCCCTGGACAAGGAAATGGCAATCCACTCCACTATTCTTGCCTGGAAAATCGCATGGACAAAGGAGCTTGGCGGGCTACGGTCCATGGGGTTGCAAAGAGTTGGACATGATTGAACAACTGAGCACACACACAGTTTCTGCCTTAGGAGCTCCATTTTTAGACGAAGTAAAGAAAGCTTGGAGAAATTAGACAACTTTCCCCAAATTACTCTGTTGATCATGAAAGTTGTTCACTGGCCATTGCCACTCTCTCTTTCAGGCATGTGGTAGGCTCACACCTCAGGGTCCCTCTGTAGTTGGGTGGGGCCATCACTGCAGATGGTGACTGCAACCACGAAATTAAAAGATGCTTCTTGGAAGAAAGACTATGACCAACCTAGATAGCACATTAAAAAGCAGAGACATTATTTTGCCAACAAAGGTCCATCTCGTCAAAGCTATGGTTTTTCCAGTAGTCATGTATGGATGTGAGAGTTGGACCATAAAGAAAGCTGAATGCCAAAGAACTGATGCTTTTGAACTGTGGTGTTGGAGAAGACTCTTGAGAGTCCCTTGGACTGCGAGGAGATCCAACCAGTCTATCCTAAAGGAAATCAATCCTGAATATTCATGGAAAGGACTGATGCTGAAGCTGAAGCTCCAATATTTTGGCCACTTGATGTGAAGAGCTGACTCATTGGAAAAGACCCTGATGGTGGAAAAGATTGAAGGCAGGAGGAGAAGGGGACCACAAAGGATGAGATGGTTGGGATGGCATCACTGACTCAATGGACATGAGTTTGAGCAAGCTCCTGGAGTTAGTGAAGAACAGGGAAGCCTGGCATGCTGCAGTCCATGAGGTCGCAAAGAGTTGGACATGACTGAGTGACTGAACTGACTTATGTGACCGGTCCTGGCCAGTGAGTTGTGAGTAAAAATTATATGAGTCTCTCCCAAGTCAAAGCATTCAAATGCCAATTCAGGACCCTCCAGATCTTTCCTCTCCCTCTGTTCCAGCAACCAGCAAGTTCAAAATGGTGGCCATTCATTAGCTTGCATCCCAGTTTAGTTCAGTTCAGTTGCTCAGTTGTGTCCAACTCTTTGCAATCCCATGGACTGCAGTGCACCAGGCCTCCCTGTCCATCACCAGCTCCTGGAATTTGCTCAAACTCATGTCCATCGAGTTGGTGATGCCATCCAACCATCCCATCCTCTGTCGTCCCTTTCTCTGTCTTTCTCACCATCAGGGTCTTTTCCAATGAATCAGCTCTTTGCATCACATGGCCAAAGTATTGGAGTTTCAGCTTCAACATCAGTCCTTCCAATCATGCTCAGGACTGATCTCCTTTAGGATAGACTAGTTGGATTTCCTTGCATCCCAGAGTGGGGAGAAATAGAACAGAACTCTGAGTGGATTCATGATGGACATTTAGAATGAACAAGATAAATCTTTGTGTTTAAGCCATTATAAGCCATTACACTTTTTCTAAATGTATCTTTTTTGTTTGTTTTTGGCTGAGCCTTGTAGCATGTGAGATCTTAGTTCCCGACCAGGGATAGAACCATGCCTCCTGCATTGGCAGTGGAGAGTTTTAACCCCCAGACCTCAAAGCAAGTCCCTAAGCCATTACACTTTTAAGCGCATTTGTTACCACAACCTGTCCTCTCCTGAATGATACAGCCACCAAGTTGGACTTTGGAGGCCCCTCACTCCAGTATAAGGGCACAATGGACTTGCCAGGAAAGGAGACAAACCATAGAGTTATATGGACAATACGGCCCCTAGAGCATATTGCTACTAGAACTCTGCTCCTAGGAAACTGGACTCTGAGTGGCAGCAGTCTCTAGGCCCTCTGCACCAGCTCGGCTTGGGAAAGGCCCACAGGGTTTTCAGCACCTGTGTCAGAGGACCCAAGGAGCCCTCCCCGCACCACTTAGCACCAGTCAGCAGCAGCTGGATCTACTCCTAAGGGCCCCTCTAAGGGTAGATAGTGGAGAAGGCAATGGCAACCCACTCCAGTGTTCTTGCCTGGAGAATCCCAGAGACAGGGGAGCCTGGTGGGCTGCCGTCTATGGGGTCGCATAGAATTGGACATGACTGAAGTAACTTAGCAGCAGCAAGGGGAGATAGGGACAACCTGGGACCCACTGCAGCGAGTCTCTGGAGTAGAAGTGGGGAGACACAGTAGATTTCACAGTGTCAAGTCCAGGAGCTTCTGCTTTCCTAATAAAAGGGGACAGATTCAGCTGATGTGGCCTCTCTCTTTTCATCTTTCTGTCTCTGTTTTGCTTTGAATGTGGGCATGATACCTAGGGTGCTTCCCTGGTGGCTCAGTAGGTAAAGAATCACCTGCAATGGAGGAGACCCCGGTTTGATCCCTGTGTCGGGAAGATTCCCTGGAGAAGGAAATGGTGCTGTACCAGTCATCTAAGGCCACAAAGAAAAGACCAGAAGAAACTCTCCTACACTGTTGGTGGGAAAGTAAGTTGGTGCAGCCATTATGGAGAACAGTATGGTGGTTCCTTGAAAAAAAAACTAAAAACAGAGTCACCATATGATCCAGTGATCTCATTCCTGGGCAAATATACAGAAAAAAATGAAAAGGCTAACTTGGAAAGATACATGCACCTCAATGTTCATAGCAGCACTATTCACAATAGCCAAGATATGGAAGCAAATTAAGTGTGCATCGACAGGTGAATGGATAAAGAAGATATGGTATATATGAGAATATATATACAAGAGAATATTACTCAACCATAAAAAAGAATGAAATAATGCCACTTGCAGCAAAATGGATGGACATACTAAGTGAACTCAGTCAGTGAGACAGAGAAAGACATCATATGATCTCACTTAAATGCGGACTCAAAAAATGATACAAATGAACTTATATACAAAATGGAAAGAGACTCACAGACTTAGAGAACAAGCTTATGGTTACCAAAGGGGAGAGGGAGCAGGGAGGGGTAGCTGGGAATATGGAGTTAACAGTTACACACTACTATACATAAAAATAGATAAACAGCAAGGACTTACTGTATAGCACAGGGAACTATATTCAATATCTTATAAAAACCTATATTGGAAAAGAATATGAAAAAGATGTAACCATATATTTAACTGAGTTACTTTACAGTACACCTGAAGCATTGTAAATCAATTAAATAAATAATTAAGACCAGAAGAAACCTCAGAGTTGTTGAGCTACAACAGCAATGTTATAGCTGATTTCTGATTTCTTTCTCCTGATTTCTCATTATGAGAAAAAGACCCCCTGTGTGTATAAACCTCTATAGCCAGGCTTCCTGCTCCTTGCAGCCAAAAACTTTCCTATCTGGTACAGTTCCTAGCAGTGGAGTTGGAAGAAGGACTTTTTCTGGTTATCAACCCCTGAGTTCCTCCCCTTTCCTCACCTGAGGTTACGTGGCCCCAGATCAATCCAGTCCCCAGAAGTTGTCCCCAATCAGTTCCAACTGCAACAGGAAGGAAGATGTAAGCACCCCACCTCCAGGGATGCCCCTTCACATCTACTCCAGAGTTATTGCCCCCAAAACACAAACCTGAACATGGTGCTACTCTGCCCCAGAGCCTTCCGCCTTCTCTCGGACCCTAAGAATGGCACTCAGATGCTCTTCCAGAGCCCTCAAGGTCCTTCCCACCCTAGATTCAGTTTACCTTTGCAGCTTTAAATCCCCTCCCTCCTCACCAGGCACCATCCCCTTCCTAAGCCGCCTCTGCCACCACCACCCTCCCATCCACCTTGATCTAATGTGCTTTTTCTCTCTTTTGCATTCTTTGTCCACACTTTTGTTATAGCAAGTGCTCTTCCCCTTATAATTCCATTCCGTTCAGTCGCTCAGTTGTGCCCGACTCTTTGTGACCCCATGAATCGCAGCACGCCAGGCCTCCCTGTCCATCACCAACTCCCGGAGTTCACTCAGACTCATGTCCATTGAGTCCATGATGCCATCCAGCCATCTCATCCTCTGTCGTCCCCTTCTCCTCCTGCCCCCAATCCCTCCCAGCATCAGAGTCTTTTCCAATGAGTCAACTCTTATCATGAGGTGGCCAAAGTACTGGAGCTTCAGTTTTAGCATCATTCCTTCCAAAGAAACCCCAGGGTTGATCTCCTTCAGAATGGACTGGTTGGATGTCCTTGCAGTCCAAGGGACTCTCAAGAGTCTTCTCCAACACCACAGTTCAAAAGCATCAATTCTTCGGTGCTCAGCCTTCTTCACAGTCCAACTCTCACATCCATACATGACCACAGGAAAAATCATAGCCTTGACTAGACGGACCTTAGTCGGCAAAGTAATGTCTCTGCTTTTGAATATACTATCTACGTTGGTCATAACTTTTCTTTCAAGGAGTAAGCGTCTTTTAATTTCATGGCTGCAGTCACCATCTGCAGTGATTTTGGAGCCCCCCAAAAATAAAGTCTGTCACTGTTTCTACTGTTTCCCCATCTATTTCCCATGAAGTGATGGGACCGGATGCCATGATCTTCGTTTTCTGAATGTTGAGCTTTAAGCCAACTTTTTCACTCTCCTCTTTCACTTTCAACAAGAGGCTTTTTAGCTCCTCTTCACTTTCTGCCATAAGGGTGGTGTCATCTGCCTATCTGAGGTTATTGATATTTCTCCCAGCAGTCTTGATTCCAGCTTGTGTTTCTTCCAATCCAGCGTTTCTCAAGATGTATTCTGCATATAATTAAATAAGCAGGGTGACAATATACAGCCTTGATGTACTCCTTTTCATTCACTTTCAACAAGAGGCTTTTTAGCTCCTCTTCACTTTCTGCCATAAGGGTGGTGTCATCTGCTTATCTGAGGTTATTGATATTTATCCCAGCAGTCTTGATTCCAGCTTGTGTTTCTTCCAGTCCAGTGTTTCTCATGATGTACTCTGCATGTAAGTTAAATAAGCAGGGTGACAATATACAGCCTTGATGTACTCCTTTTCCTATTTGGAACCAGTCTGTTGTTCCATGTCCAGTTCTAACTGTTGCTTCCTGACCTACATACAGATTTCTCAAGAGGCAAGTCAGGTGGTCTGGTATTCCTATCTCTTTCAGAATTTTCCACAGTTTATTGTGATCCACACAGTCAAAGGCTTTAGCATAGTCAATAAAGCAGAAATAGATGTTTTTCTGGAACTCTCTTGATTTTTCCATGATCCAGCAGATGTTGGCAATTTGATCTCTGGTTCCTCTGCCTTTTCTAAAACCAGCTTGAACATCAGGGAGTTCACAGTTCATGTATTGTTGAAGTCTGGCCTGGAGAATTTTGAGCATTACTTTACTAGCATGTGAGATGAGTGCAATTGTGCTATCCTACGTTGAAGGTCAGGAATGGTGGCGGTAAGGAGATAC
This sequence comes from Aepyceros melampus, assembly GCA_006408695.1. Lineage (NCBI taxonomy): Eukaryota > Metazoa > Chordata > Mammalia > Artiodactyla > Bovidae > Aepyceros > Aepyceros melampus. Next base: position 804,633 of record SJXQ01007043.1, read on the forward strand.
CCCTCATCCAAGCTAAGGTGCAGTGGCTGTGCTTTGCTGGAGCAGCCGTGAAGAGATACCCCACACCCAAGGTAAGAGAAACCCAAGTAAGATGGTAGGTGTTGCAAGAGAGAATCAGAGGGCAGACATGCTGAAACCATACTCAGAAAACTAGTCAATGGTGTGAACAGTTTTTATGTATTTATTGGTCATTTAGATAGTCTCTTTTGTGAAGTACCTGTTTAGATCTTTTACCAGTGGGCAGAATTAGGTTGTCTGGTTTTATTTTTATTGGTTTTGAGAATATTCTAGACAAAGGTAATAGCTCGCTCTCTCTCCCCTTCTGATCAATATAAAGATCTTAAAACAGTTTAACTTTTGTTCTCATTCCCATCTTATGTGATGGCATTTCAGTTCTACTTTGTCTTTAATCCCCCTACATTTGTTATTGCAATCGTTTTATATAGCATTTAGAAACTACTCATTTACCAATTTCTTTGCTCACTCCTTCTTCCGTCTCAGCTCTTCCTTCCAGTTTTCTTTCTGAAATTAATCCTTTGAAAGTTCCTTTAATTCATAGAACATTTTAGTGAGACTGTTTTATTTTACTTCTTCTTTGATAGTTTTGTTCAATGTATAGTTCTAGACTGACAGTTATAGTCTCTCAGCACTTTGGAAATATTTTGGTGTCATACAATATTTTTTCTTTCAAGTCCACTGCAAATTTAATTGTCAATCCTTTACAGGTGATTTGTCTCTGGGCATTTCTGGGAAACTTATAGATGTGATCTCTTCAAACATGACCTCTTCCCTATTCCATTTCCTCTTTAGGAATTCCAGTATGTTGAACTTCTTTACTGTCTGTGTCTCTCAGCCTCTCTTTTACATATATATATATCAGTTCAGTTCAATTGCTCAGTCGTGTCTGACTCTCTGCAACCTCATGAATTGCAGCACACCAGGCTTCCCTGTCCATCACCAACTCCTGGAGTTCACTCAGACTCATGGCCATTGAGTCAGTGATGCCATCCAGCCATCTCATCCTCGGTCGTCCCCTTCTCCTCCTGCCCCCAATCCCTCCCATCATCAGAGTCTTTTCCAATGAGTCAACTTTTCGCATGAGGTGGCCAAAGTACTGGAGCTTCAGCTTCAGCATCATTCCTTCCAAAGAAATCCCAGGGTTGATCTCCTTCAGAATGGACTGGTTGGATCTCCTTGCAGTCCAAGGGACTCTCAAGAGTCTTCTCCAATACCACAGTTCAAAGCATCAATTCTTCGGTACTCAGCTTTCTCACAGTCCAACTCTAACATCCAAACATGACTACTGGAAAAACCATAGCCTTGACTAGATGGACCTTAGTTGGCAAAGTAATGTCTCTGCTTTTCAGTATGCTATCTAGGTTGGTCATAACTTTCCTTCCAAGGAGTAAATGTCTTTTAATTTCATGGCTGCAATCACCATCTGCAGTGATTTTGGAGCCCCCCAAAATAAAGTCTGACACTGTTTCTACTGTTTCCCCATCTATTTCCCATAAAGTGATGGGACTGGATGCCATGATCTTTGTTTTCTGAATGTTGAGCTTTAAGCCAACTTTTTCACTCTCCACTTTCACTTTCATCAAGAGGCTTTTTAGCTCCTCTTCACTTTCTGCCATAAGGGTGGTGTCATCTGTATATCTGAGGTTATTGATATTTCTGCCAGCAGTCTTGATTCCAGCTTGTGTTTCTTCCAGTCCAGTGTTTCTCATGATGTACTCTGCATAGAAGTTAAATAAGCAGGGTGACAGTATACAGCCTTGACATACTCCTTTTCCTATTTGGAACCAGTCTGTTGTTCCATGTCCAGTTCTAACTGTTGCTTCCTGACCTGCATACAGATTTCTCAAGAGGCAGGTCAGGTGGTCTGGTATTCCCATCTCTTTCAGAATTTTCCACAGTTTATTGTGATCCACACAGTCAAAGGCTTTGGTATAGTCAATAAAGCAGAAATAGATGTTTTTCTGGAACTCTCTTGCTTTTTCCATGATCCACCGGATGCTGGCAATTTGATCTCTGGTTCCTCTGCCTTTTCTAAAACCAGCTTGCACATCAGGAAGTTCATGGTTCACGTATTGCTGAAGCCAGGCTTGGAGAATTTTGAGCATTATTTTACTAGCATGTAAGATGAGTGCAACTGGGGGTGGAGGAGGTATCAAATTCTACTCTGTTGTTTTCTGCTGACTTTTGTTTAATGTGGTTTGTTTACTCATGTGCTTTTTAATTTTGAATTTTGAACTTGGCAGGATTTTATCTGTGGGACTCCTTAGGTATCCTGTTTTGAGAGTAACGTTGTCCAAACCTATATTTCTTTTCTGCCAGGTATCTGATGGGGATGGGGTGGGGCTACCAACCTAAGATCACCTTAGGTTACTCTCTTGGAGTAAGGTTTTGTGGACCACTCTGGTGTGTAAATTCAGATCCCGAGTTCTTGGGGGGATAGACTTCCAGTACTCTTGCCTGAAGAATCCCATGGATGGAGGAGCCTGGTAGGCTATAGTCCATGGGGTCTCTAAGAGTCGGACACGACTGAGCAACTTCACTTTGACTTTTCACTTTCATGCATTGGAGAAGGAAATGGCAACCCACCCCAGTATTCTTGCCTGGAGAATCCCAGGGATGGGGGAGCCTAGTGGGCTGCCGTCTATGGGGCCACATAGAGTCGGACACAACTGATATGACTTAGCAGCAGCAGACCTGTTTTTACAGATTCTCAGGAGAGATTTTTCTTTTGCCACTCAGTGCTCTGGAAAAGACAGATAAGACTGTGTGTGTGTGTTTTAAATTCCCTCTGTTTGGGACATGTGTTTTCTTTTTCTTGGTCTACCTTTTAACTGAGGATATTACCCTTGGGGTTTCTGGCTTTTTGAGATGGGAAGTGGTAAGAGGTCTAATAACAACTCCCTACTTTCTGGAAGGAACTCTGTCTACCTCTAAGTTGTGACTTAAAAGATCTGATTTCTAATTGAGCAATTTTTTCTTCTCAACATTGAGCCCATCATTTTCAGAAGATCAGGCAACTTTACTTTTGATCCTACTCCACCCTCGTAAATTGATTGGAAATTCTTTCATAAGTTTTAAGCTATTTATACTGCTTTGTATTTGTAATTAAATGTTCAGTTTTGTTTTTTTTTTAATTATTGAAATAAGAGTTATTTCCATGAGTGTTTCTTCATAGTGGTATGATCTATATAATGACTTTGTTTTGAGAAAGGTTTGCTCATTGGAGCACATTTTTGTTGTAAAACTGATGAAACTGCAACTCCTCAAATTGTTCTCACTGTACTGAAAACACTGGCCTCCGTGCACTGATGGCTTAGGATTTATCTGGTATATCCTCTGTGTCATGGCAAAGACAACACAGTGGCTTGACTACCCAGTATCCTTTTTCTAGTTCCTGTGGTAAGGTAGCCATTAATGCCTAGAAGAATGAACAGCATGATTAATGTGGTAAATCATCTACAGAAAGCTTGAAATATCTCTTATCAGGGGGGCATTGTTTCACCTCTCATTTTTGAGAGTGTAGCAAATATAAAAATAACTATTAACCTTGAAGTTGAAGCAGCTGATTTGCTTCGGGTAGAAGGCCTAAACAAAATCCTTGCTGTAATTTCTAGCCACATGATTGGAAAATATAGTGGTAAATGTGTGTTACCTTATTGCTCCCCACTTCCAGTTATTTTTTTGACTTAACAGGAAGTCCAAAGGTACTAGTTTGGGCCTTCTTTTCCCTCTCCTTCTCCCTTTTTTATTTAAAACATCATATCATTTATTACATTGGAGCAGCGGGAATCAGTTTAAAGGACTTGAGAGCTGTGTTAGAGGAATGATTTGGCAATAGCCAAATAGCTATTGGAAATAGCCCAGTGGAGTCACAATCCTGCTTATCTTGGAGTAGCTTTTTAAACTCAACCATTGAGGATTGTTTCTATAAGCTGCCAAATTGAAAGCTGAATTAAAAAAAAAAAAACAAAAAAAAAAACACTACACTGATCCACAACCCCCCAGATTCTTGTCAGTATGCTTTGTCAGGATCTTGTTTGAAAGATGATGTAGTCTGCAGGGTAAAAACCTTTATCATGACAATCAATAAATATTGCAGCTCTGTATTTACATGGACTTTAGAGTTTTTCCTCAAAGGTCTCAATTTTTCATTTTCATATATAAGGTATTCTCTTTTTTTTGATAGTTTTAAAAACAATAGTGTGGTTATTATATCCTAACATCATCTATAAAATTGCCAACATTCGCTGGATTATAGAGAAGGCAAGGAAATTTCAGAAAATCATCCATCTCTGTTTCATCCACTCCACTAAAGCCTTTGACTGTGTGGATCATGACAAACTTTGGAAAGCTCTTAGAGAGATGGGAATACCAGACCATCTCACCTGTCTCCTGAGAAACCTGTATGCAGGCCAAGAAGCAACAGTTAGAACTCTGTATGGAACAACTGACTGGTTCAAGATCGAGAAAGGAGTACGACAGGGCTGTCTGCTGTCACCCTGTTTGTTTAACCTAAATTCTCAGCACATCATGAGAAATGCGACTGGATGAGTTACAAGCCAGAATCAAGATAGGCAGGAGAAACACCAACAACCTCAGATATGCAGATGATACTACTCTAATGGCAGAAAACGAAGAGGAACTAAGCCTCTTGAGTGTGAAGGAGAGTGAAAGAGCCGGCTTAAGACTAAATATTAAAAACACTAAAGTCATGGCATCCAGCTCCATGACTGCATTGCAAATAGAAGGGGAAAAGGTGGAAGTAGTGACATTTTCTCTCCTTGGGCTCCAAAATCACTGCAGATGGTGACTGCAACCCTGAAATCAGAAGACGATTGCTTCCTGGCAGGAAAGCGATGACAAACCTAGACAGTGTGTTGAAAAGCAGAGACATTACTCTGCCGACAAAGGTCTGTATAGTCAAGCTATGGTCTTCCCAGTGGTCACATACAGCTTTGAGAGCTGGGCTGTAAAGAAGGCAGAATGCCAAAGAATTGATACCTTTGAATTGTGGTGCTGGAAAAGATCCCTGAAAGTCCCTTGGATAGCAAGGAGATCAAACCAGTCAATCTTCAGGGAGATCAACCCTGATATTCACTAGAAGGACTGATGCTGAAGCTGAAAGCTGAAACTCTATTGTTTTGGTCATCTGATGTGAACAGATGATTCATTGGGAAAGTCCCTGATTTTGGAAAGGATTGAGGGCAGAAGGAGAACAGGGCATCAGAGGATGAGATGGCTGGATGGCATCACTGATACAGTGAACATGAACTTGGGCAGCGTCTGGGAGATGGTGAGGGGCAGAGAGGCCTGGAGTGCTGCAGTCCATGGGGCTGCAAAGAAGTGGACATGACTGGGTGATTGAACAACACTTTCTATGTTAGAAAAACACCCCTTCTTTTCCCTGCTGCCATTTGTAGGATTGCTCAATCTTTCAGTTAAACAAAACCAAAATTGTTCACTTCTCAGTGTTCCACCCCCTTGAAATAAGCCACATAGCTCTCTGTGGGTGTGCCGGCCTGAGACTGCTGCTACAGTTACTTGATCCTCCGTATCTGGCGTCACTCTTGGCTCCTTAGTTGTCTCCTCATCTACTATCTTAGTTCCTCCTTTTTCCTCTTCCACCCAGTTTTTTCTACTGCTCTAGTCACCTCCCTTCACAGAGGCTCAAAAGCTGTTCTCAGGAGGATTTTTTTGGTTTTGTTTTTCCTTTTCTCAAAATATTCTAAGTTACTTATACACCATCCAAAGATACATGTTTCACTGACAGATTTCTACACTAGGGTTAAATCTCTCAGTTGGAACTTTTTTGCAAGAGGGTTTTTTTTTTTTTTTTCTTTTTTGTCAATGCGTAGATACTACAGGAATGAATTCATGAATATAAAATATATGCTCTAAAAAATTGGCTATGTCCTAATATAATGGGCTTCCCAGGTAGCTCAGTGGTAAGAATCCACCTGCCAATGCAAGATTTGATCCCTGGGTCAGAAAGATCCCCTGGAGGAGGAAATGGCAACTCACTCCAGTATTCTTGCCTGGAAAATGCCTGGGACAGAGGAGCCTGCAGGCTCCATGTGGTTGAGAAGGAGTCGGAGATGACTCAGTGACTAAGCAACAACAGTAGTTGTAACTTGGTCAAAATGGGAGATCTGTTCTCAGCAATTTAACATGGTATTCTTTTCACCTTTCATTGGATTGGCCAAATTTCCCAATTCATAAAAATAATCTTTCTCGTATGTATAAGCATCTTTCTGGGTCAATGAGTTTGAGCATTTAGGTGCCTTTCAAACCCAGTGGTTGTGATCAGTTATGGCATTCTGTTTTTTTTTCTTGTGTTACTCACTCAGTTGTGTCCAACTCTTTCCTGCCTCGTGGACTGCAGCCCACCAGGCTTCTGTGTTCATGGGATTTTCCAGGCAAGAATACTGGAGTGGGTTGCCATTTCCTTCTCCAGGGGAATCTTCCCATCCCAAGGGTTGAACCCGGGTCTCCTGCATTGCCTGCAGATTCTTTACTGTCTGAGCCATAAAGTCTACCATACTTGTACTAGATACCATTAAGGCTTTGAGCCCATAGGGTGTGGTATATCTGGGCCAGGTTGACCAAATTATTGTTTACTGACCTTTGTATTAACCTAGAGCATTCTTAAGTCTCCTTTCATGGTGATATGGTGCCAGATTGCAGTTTGACTGGCTCTAAGATAATTTCTCTTAATTATTCCTAAGTCTTTGGTTAATGCAATGTAAGAACATGGCATTGTTCCAAGAAAGGATATAAATGGCTTTTGAGTTTCTTTTCTTAGTATGCAAGTCAAAAGATTAGGGTGAAAGCAAAAGCACATGACACAAAAGTGTACAGTTTGCTAGTAGATTATAGGGCTCCTCTGGCTTAAATTACACAAACCACGGTAAACTGTTAACTAGTGACAATTTTTATCTCCTTTTTCTATTAGTCTCTATTTTCTGTTAGTTTCTATTAGTTCTGTTAATTTTATTTAGAATAAAACCATGTGATAAATTATAGGTTTATTAGGTATGTTGCTTTACATATCTTTCTGCCCTCCCCCAACACCTACTCATCCTTTTAAGATCCAGCTCCAACGTCACTTCTCAAGAACTTTTCAAATTGGCTCCTTTCCCTGGGTTTGTAATGCATCTCTAATAACAGAGTGTGCTGTATAATTTTTAAAGAAACTGTTTCCTTTCATCCTCCCCCAACCCACTAAGTTGCTAGTATGTTAGAATCAGGGGTCATATCTCATTCATATCTTCATTTTCCAATTGTACTGTCTCCTTAGATGTAGGACATAATAGATATTGAATGAGTTGTTAAAAGAATGAATGAATTTAAGCAGAAAAGTAGAAAAATTAGTTGATATTAGTTGATGAATTGACTGACCAACTTAGAATTTAAAGATAATTTTTTGAAATACAAATTCAGAGCAGATTAAAAATCAGTACAGCTATAGATTTGGCACAGAACAAGTTGATATTCTCCAACTTTAATAATATTTGGGGGCATAAAGTATGATTCAGTAAATTGAAGTGCCTCTAAATGCAAAGAAGAAATGTGTTTATGGGCTACTTTTGTTTCTGTTTGTTTGAATTTTAATTAAACCTCCTATCATGCTGTCTGTTTGGCTGAGGAAACATCTACCAACCACAGGAGATAGTTTCCTGAAGTCACGCGGAACTGGAGGGATTGAGGAATGGGAGTGAAGATGGGGAGAAAATTCCTAACCCTGTCTCCTGCCCTGTCTTGGATACAACTTACGATGTGACTCAAAGCTGTTTTAGTTTTAAAGGATGGGATGTGGTTCTTGCGTGGGTAGGCAGCACGTGTTCTAGAGCTTGCTCTTGGAGAAGTAAGATTGTTAGTGCTCTAAGTCCTGTGATTTGTTAGCTTGGCACTCGCCTAGCTAATTAGCACTCTTTGAAGGTAAATACTTGAATTTGGGGAAGATAATTTTTTTAAATATTGGTATGGCTTTCTCCCCTGGGTAAATTATTTGAAATATGACACATTTTTCCAACTAAATAGATTTTTAATTCTGTTTTGGACTTTCCTCCAAAGCAAAAATTATTTGTGAATGCAGGTTTCTTAATAGCACATGGATATCGTGAATATTATTCTTCACTTTTTTTATGTAGGGTTTTTTTTTATGCGGGCTTCTCATAATTTGTTCTTGTTTAGTTGCTAAGTTGTGTCCCATTCTTTGTGACCTCATGGACGGCAGCACTCCAGACTTCTCTGTCCTTCACACTTTCCCAGAGTTTACTCAAACTCAGTAGTGATGCCATCCGACCATCTCATCCTGTCACCCCCTTCTCCTCTTGCCCTCAATCTTTCCCAGCATCAAGGTCTTTTCCAATGAGTCAACTCTTCACCAAAGTATTGGAGCTTCAGCTTCAGCATCAGTCCTTCCGATGATATTCAGAGATGATATCCTTTAGGATTAATTGGGTTTCATCTCCTTGCAGTCCAAGGAATTCTCAAGAGTCTTCCCCAGCACCACAATTTGAAAGCATCAATTCTGCAGCACTCAGCCTTTATCGTCCAACTCTCACATCCGAACGTTGACTACTGGAAAAACCATAGCTTTGACTAGACAGACCTTTGTCAGAAAAGTGGTATCTCTATCTAGGTTTGTCATAGTTTTTCTTCCAAAGAGCAAGCATCTTTTAATTTCATGGCTATAGTCACCGTCCACGGTGATTTTGGAGCCCAAGAAAATTAAATCTGTCACTGTTTCCAGTTTTCCCCTATTTATTTGCCATGAAGTGATGGGCCATCTTAGTTTTTTGAGTGTTGAGTTTTAAGCCCTCTTTTTCACTCTCTTTTCACCCTCATCAAGAGGCTCTTTAGTTCCTCTTTGCTTTCTGCTGTTAGAGTGGTATCATCTGCATAACTGAGGTTATTGTTATTTCTCCCAGCAATCTTGATTCCAGCTTGTGCTTCATCCAGCCCAGCATTTCCCATGATGTATTCTGCATATAAGTTAAAAAAGCAAGGTACAATATACAGCCTTTGTGTACTCCTTTCCCAATTTGGAACCAACTCATTGTTCCATGTCCAGTACTGACTGTCGTTCTTGTCCTGCATACAGGTTTCTCAGGAGCCAGATAATGTGGTCTGACATTCTGTCTCTTTAAGAATTTTATAGTTTGTTGTGATCCACACAGTCAAAGGCTTTCGTGGAGTTAGTGAAGCAGAAGTAAATGTTTTTCTAGAATTCCCTTGTTTTTTCTGTGATCCAACGGATGTTGGCAGTTTTCACTTTGGTTCCTCTGCCATTTCTGAATCCAGCTTGTACATCTGAAAGTTCTTGGTGCACGTACTGCTGGAACCTAGCTTGTAGGATTTTAAGCATAACCTTGCTAGCATGTGAAATGAGTGCTATTGTGCGGTAGTTTGAAAATTCTTTCGCATTGCCTTTCTTTGGGATTGAAATGAAAACTTACCTTTTCCAGTCCTGTAGCCACTGCTGAGTTTTCCAAATTTGCTGGCATTTGTACTTTAACAGCATCATCTTTTAGGATTTGAAATAGCTCAACTGGAATTCCATCACCTCCACTAGCTTTGTTTGTAGTAATGCTTCCTAAGGCCCACTTGACTTCACACTCCAGAATGTGTGGCTCTGAGTGAGTGACACATAACCCATCTTTGCATGAAATGTTCCCTTGGTATAAGAGAACTCTAGTCTTTCCTATTCTATTGTTTTCCTCTATTTCTTTGTATTGTTCACTTAAGAAGCCTTTCTTCTCTCTTTGCTATTCACTAGAACTCTGCATTCAAATGGTTATATCGTTGCCTTTCTCCTTTGCCTTTCACGTCTCTCCTTTTCTCAGCGATCGATTTGTAAGACTCCCTCAAACAGCCGCTTTGTCTTCTTGCATTCATTTTTCTTGGAAATGGTTTTGGTCACCGCCTCCTGTGCAGTGTTATGAACCACTGTCCATAGTTCTTCAGGCACTCTGTCTACCAGGTCTGTTCCCTTGAATCTATTCATCTTTTAAGAGACGGTTAATACAATGCTTGTTTTTGGAAATATTATGCCATGGTTGAGTCAAAGTCACTCCCCCCTCCCAACTTGTAGTTTGACAGTCTTCAGATACAATACAAACTCATAAGTTTGATTATTTTTTGTTTTAAATTGGGATAATGCCTAATCTTTAGACCTACTATTTCACTGAATTTCAGCTTCAGCTCTGTTAGGCTTGACTCATCAATCATTGTAAATTATGTTGGATATTTCTTTTTAATCCAGAAAAAAGGTATTTTGAATATTAACCAAATCTCACTTATCTTCAACCTTTTCTATAATATGGGAAAGGGAACTCGCTCAGTCGTGTCCGGCTCTTCGCGACCCCATGGACTGCAGCCTACTAGGCTCCTCCACTCTTGCAACTTTCCAGGCAAGAGTACTGGAGCGGGGTGCCGTTGCCTTCTCCATGACTTCTATAATGCGACTTTTCTATAATGCGACTTTTCTATAATTGCTTCCTCTTTAAATCCTGTATTACTTCTTTTAACAAGTAACCATCTATCAAGTATTAAACAGGTGAAGGACATTATTCATGTACCATTCATATTTTTTTTAATTTGCCTGTGCTAGGTCCTGAGGCAACTTGCCTTGCTGTTTCTCACAGCACATGTGAGAACTATGTCAGTGAACAGACAGTTGTGAGTCAGTGTAATGAGTGCTGTATTGGAGGTGAGCCACAGGGACTTGTGGCTTTAAACTTTAGGCTGGAGGCTTTCCTTCATAAATCCATCTTTGAAAGGGAGGCAAAACTAGGGTATTCCTAAAGAAGAAATTATGGAATATAGTCAGAGATGGCCGCAGTTAAGAGTTCACTTCACCAGCTTGAGGAGGCCATCGTTACCTTCTTTTTTAAAAGTTGATGTACAATGTCGTGTTAGTTTCCTGTGTACAGCAGAGTAAATCAGTTATACATATATCTATATCTGTTCTTTTTCAGATTCTCTTCCCTTAGATTATTATAAAATATTGAGTATAGTTCCCTGTGTTATAGTAGGTCCTTGTTGTTTACCTATTTATATATTGTATATATATGTATGTTTTAATCCCAAACTCCTAATTCATATTTGTTGAACGTAATATGTGTTGAACTGTCCCCCATGTTTAAACCTTCAACCTGTTTCTGATATTATAAGGAACCTGTCTAGTCAGGACCCTTTTCCTGACTCAGAGCATTTTAAATTCTCAGAAGGAGGTAAATGCTGAGTGAAAATGAATAAACAGTTTTGATCCTTGGTACCTAAACACCATGGTCACCGTTTTTAATCAAGGTTATCTATGCTGTATTGTCACTTCTGAGAACAGTTAGTTTGGGGAAGAAGGGCCCTGCCGAGAGTAAGAGCTCCTCTTCAGCACTCCCACACATTCCAGGGCCATCTCTGACTACGTTTCCTAACTCCAGGTGGCGGACTGTTCTGTGAAGATAACTCCTACATAGAACTCACACACCTCTTACTGCCTCAGCTTTGGTTTTTTCTCGAGGCCTTTGGGAAGGGAATCAACAGATTCCCTTCTGTTGAATCTCTTGTACTGTTTGGTTGCCCCTCAATGTCTGGGTTTTCTTTATCGCAGAGCCTCCCCATGCTGTGTGTAAAACTGTCTTATGTGAAAATGACTTGTAATGAAAAATCACCACTCTGCTTTTTATCTCCATTGCCACTGGTTGTATGACTTTATTTGCTTAACCTCCTTGAGTCTCAATATTCTCATCTATAAAAGCCTGATAGGGTTGTTGTGGGTGGTACACGAGATAAGTATATAAAGCACACAACAGCCTGAATTATTCTAGTGGCACTTCAACTGCTTGGTGGCAGTCACTTTTCTTTCTTTCTTTTTTTTAATTTAAATTTATTTATTTTAATTAGAGGCTAATTACTTTACAATATTGTATTGGTTTTGCCATACATCAACATGAATCTGCCATGGATGTACACGTATTCCCCATCCTGAACCCCCCTCCCACCTCCCTCTCACTTTTCTTAAAACACAGAAGTTTATACATGCTTGGCTTTCAGTCTTTTTAAAATTTTGTGCCTTTCATATGCCCTATGATTATCTCCCGGCCCCCACCCCTACCCTGCATTTTTCTGGCACTTTGCTTTCCTTTTTGGTGAGTGTTCAGCCTTAGTTGTTTCGCTTCTTTGATCATACCAAGTACCCATTTACCCAGGCATGTCCATTCAGCAGATACTCATGGATGGTTTCAGTGTGCTAAGCTCTGTGCTAGGTTTTGGGATAGAGAGGTACTCTCATTCAAGGAGGGGAAAACACAGGGAAGCAGCCAGCTGGTAGGAGGAGTTCTGTAATGCTATTACTTTAAGCGTAAAGAAACCCAAACCCAAACCCACGTGAAGGAATTTTAAATTTGTTTGATAAGATCGGAAAAGTAGGTTAGCTTTTAGCTGGACCTCTCATTTGGTGGATAAAAGAAAGATCATTTCAGGCAAAAGGAGCTGTTTATACAAAGACAGATAAAAATGTAAGGTACATATAGCCACTAGGAAGTCAAAAGAAAAGGAGCCTTTTTTTCAGATGTGAAAAACTGCTTGCGGCAGTGCTTGCGTTATTTTCTTTGCATATATATGCAAAATGAGAGCAAATGTAGGGGTGGGGTAGCACACGCACTTAGAAGCAATATGTGGAAAGTGCATGTTGTTGAACTGAACTTCGTACTGTCGATTTTCCCTCCACTTGCTGTTTCTTCCCTTTAATTGTTTACTATATGCCAGGCACTTTATGACGGGTATCTCTTTTAATCCATACAACTTTATGAACCAAGATTTTCCTCATTTAACAGATGAGAAAACTGAGACTCAAAGATGTTTAAAAAAACTGAAACTAAAAAATTTGTTTAAGATACATAGCCTTTAAGTGGTTGAACTCTTCCTCTGAACTAGTGTTATCTCCAAAGTTTCTGTTCTCTTCACCCTTAAAATGTGGACCTGCAGCCAAACAGCCTTAGACTAGGTCCACCAGTAAATTGCTGAGCAGTTGGATGACTGGTACAGGCAGCCAAAGCTTTCTAAGTATTATTTCCTTCACCCAAGAAATTGAGTAATGGAGCAGATGAATCTATACTTCCTTTTAACCTTATGATGTCTTCTTAAGCTCCTTCCATCTGTTTGGTTCAATCTGATCATTTTGTTCAGCCAAGTATAAGTTACATGATGTAGTAGAGAATGTTCTGATCTCCAGGTTGCAAAGACATAGCTACTTGGAGTTGTTTAAAATCACTTTTGAAATAAAAACAGTGATTGCCTCCGGGAATGTGGGAGGAGATTGCCTAGGAAAAGACATGACAGAGGTTTTCTGGGACAAAGAAAATGTTCCATATCTAGACAGGAGTTGGGGCTATATAGGTGTACACTTACATGTTTCTGCAACTTCACTGTATGTACATTTTGTACCAAAAGAAAAAAAGTGATAAGCAAACACTGAACTCAAGCTAATGATATGCCTGCTGAAGTATTTAGAGTAAGTATACAGTTCAGTTCAGTCACTCAGTTGTTTCCAACTCTTTGCAACCCCATGGACTGCAGCACACCAAGCCTCCCTGTCCATCACCAACTCCCAGAGTTTACTCACACTCATGTCCATCGAGTCACTGATGCCATCCAACCATCTCATTCTCTGTCGTCCTCTTTTCCTCCCACCTTCAATCTTTCCCAGCATCAGGGTCTTTTCAAATGAGTCAGTTCTTCGCATCAGGTGGCCAAAGAATTGGAGTTTCAGTTTCAACATCAGTCCTTCCAATGAATATTCAGGACTGACTTCCTTTAGGATGGACTGGTGGATCTCCTTGCAGTCCAAGGGATTCTCAAGAGTCTTCTCCAACACCACAGTTAAAAAGCATCAATTTTTCAGTGCTCAGCTTTCTTTATAGTCCAACTCTCACATCCATACATGACTACTGGAAAAACATAGCCCTGACTAGACGGACCTTTGTTGGCAAAGTAATATCTCTGCTTTTTAAGACGCTGCCTAGATTGGTCGGGCTTCCCTGGTGGCTCAGAGGGTAACTTTTCTTCCAAAGAGTAAGCGTCTTTTAGTTTCATGGCTGCAGTCACCATCTGCAGTGATTTGGAACCCCCCAAAATAAAATCTGTCACTGTTTCCCCATCTATTTGTCATGAACTGATGGAACCGGATGCCATGATCTTAGTTTTCTGAATGTTGAGTTTTAAGCCAACTTTTTCACTCTCCCCTTTCACTTTCACCAAGAGGCTCTTTAGTTCTTTGCTTTCTGCCGTAAGGGTATTGTCATCTGTATATCTGAGGTTATTGCTATTTCTCCTGGCAATCTTGATTTCAATTTGTGCTTCATCTGTACACTTTCATTTGTACAGAAAATGTACAATTGCCTGTAATTTACTTTAAAATGCATGAAATGTAAGCTATATTAATGGATGGAAAGAGAAATGGGTACTTGAAGACATATGTGATAAAGTGTAGTACAGTCTTAATGATAGAATCTAGCTAGACTCTTGAGAGTCCCTTGGACTGCAAGGAGATCCAACCAGTCCATTCTGAAGGAGATCAGCCCTGGGATTTCTTTGGAAGGAATGATGCTAAAGCTGAAACCAGTACTTTGGCCACCTCATGCGAAGACTTGACTCATTGGAAAAGACTCTGATGCTGGGAGGGATTGGGGGCAGAAGGAGAAGGGGACAACAGAGAATGAGATGGCTGGATGGCATCACTGACTCAATGGACGTGAGTCTGAGTGAACTCTAGGAGTTGGTGATGGACAGGGAGGCCTGGTGTGCTGCGATTCATGGGGTCGCAAAGAGTCAGACACGACTGAGCGAGTGAACCTAACTGAAGTGCATGTATGGCGCTCTGTAAAATTTTTTCTAATTTGCTATCTATGTAAAAGTTTTAAGAATAAAATAAATACATATATATTAGTAGTAACTACAATAAATTCTTGAGGAGAAAAATCACTTTAAAAATGAGGTGACAGAATTTCGTATCTCCAGCCTCCTCATTTGAATGGTCTTTGTTAGAACCACCGAAGTTAGACTGTCATGAGTTTAAGTGAGCTGATTTAAACAACTCAGGGAGATCTTTGCTTTCCTTAGCCAGTCTTGTAGGTGGGCAGGTCCTTCCCTTAGACATTTCAAACTAGTCTAAGTGTCCCTCAGAGCTTAAGCTTGCCAAGCAAAGCTCATCTCTGTGGCTGTTTTGAGTCAGTAATAGTTATACCATATTTCTAGAAGCTAGTGTCACCAGCAGCCAAAGGTTAAACTTTTCTTCTCTTCCCCTTTCTTACCACAGATATATCCTTTCCTACCTCAGATGAGGTTTGTTAACGAAAAAAACGTTCTTTGGTTTTGTGCTTTGTTTTCAGTCTACCAGTTGTTTGAGATGCTTTATATTTCTTTCACAAATCACACTTGGTGCTTTTACAGCACTTTAGTTGGAGACAACTTCTCATTGTGCTGGTTTGAATTCTGGCACTTCAGAGCATCTTCATTCTGAAGATTATTTGGAGCAGAGAGCTTTTCTTCTCTTCGTTGGTTAAGCCTTAGCCTCTCCCCATGTGTTCAGTCACTCAGTTGTGTCCAACTCTTTGTGACCCCATGGACTGTAGCTGGCCAGGCTCCTCTACCAGTGGGATTTCCCAGACAAGAATACCGCAGTGGGTTGCCATTTCCTACTCCAGGGGGTTTTCCAGACCTGGGATCCAGCCCACATCTCCTGTGTCTCCTGCATTGGCGGGTAGATTCTTTACCACTGTGCCACCTGGGAAGCCCTAATTGAGTATACCATCCAAATTGTGGAAAATATTGGCATTAGGGTTGTATGAACTCTTGTGCAGCAAAAGAGAAGGGAGGTGCTTGGAACAATGAATTCAATCATGGGATACCTAGTTTATGTTTTTTTAATACAGTTAAACAGGTAAAATATGTTTTGAATTATTTTGTTCTAAAAATGTCTTCTTTTCTACAACTCTCATGACAGTAATTAATCACAAGTCATTTTACATACTGAAAACACAAGTTATTGACATGCTGTATGTTTGAAAATAAAGTATAACCAAATGACATTTTATAAAATTTAAGTGAAACAGACATTTGAGGTAAAATTGGAGTTGGAGGGCAAGGGAGAGAGAGGGATAGAATCTTCTTGAGTTTCACATGAGTTTCTGGCATTCAGTAGAGAGTATTTTTATTTAAAACCCACAAAACTGATGGGCAAGAGGAAAGGAGAAATTTGATTGCTTGAGAGTTATCCTAGAAGATTGGATCTGTACATTTACGTGAATCCCTGAGACAGGCAGGTGTATGTGGGTGCCAAATAATGTCTGAAATAACCCAGAAAAACTCACTTTTCTGCATGATTGTGGTGAAAGCATTGGTTCCCAACAACTTTAACATTTATAATTTTTTTTTTTTATTTAAGGACTAACTACACATTGGGCAAGCAGCTTGTAGTCCAAAAAGTATTGGCTGGATTTATCGTACTGGGGGCATGTGGATTCTGAAAAATGTCACACCTTGTCTATGCCAATAAATCAGAGTGTCTATTCTTGATACTAAATCTGATGTCATTGGCAAATTTTCCTCCTTATTGGTAGGGTGATACTCAGAAGGGAGAAATCTTTTCCCTGTATTTTGCTCTGTCTCTGAGGTGTTCTTACGATTTCTTTTTCTTTTCTTTCTTTCTTTCTTTTTTTTTAAAGCTATGAAATAATACTGGCAAGTCCCAAGAAAACTAGCCTGGATTTCATTTTGTCTCTTCAACTCTGTGTGATCTTGTGCACATTCCTGACATGTTACAAACAGCTTGTGTCTCTGCATGTGCAGTATCCATTTTCAGTGGTGAAAGCCCCAAAAGGAAACAGACTGATTCTTCCATGCACAAACAGCTGGGCAGTTGTGGATGGAATTAATTGCTGATATGTATTGGCTGTGTTTTTCTTCTCTTGTCATTTCCTTTGCAGCTGTGAAAGTGAAATTTGACTTGAAAACAGACATTTCCAACAGTGCAAATCCAAAAAGCATCAAGATGGGACTCTTCAAATAGAATATCTAACTGCTACCTTTAAGTTGCTCAGTTTGGGGGTTAGATGGGGAAGAGCAAGGGATGGCAGCAGGTGATTTGTAATTATATATACAGATGAAAAAATAATTATATCAGGCAGTGGACTATGAAAGGAAGATTTTAGAATGGGTTGACTTATCATATGGCTAGAGTGACCTTATAATCCAGCAAAAGGTTAGATCAGTCAGCACCTACCTCCTGAAAGAGGATATTCTAGGCCATCTCTCAAAATATTGAAATTTCAGTATTCCAGACTGATTTATTGTTCCATTGTGAGGGAGTAGCAACATGTATCATTAAAAATATTTTCCCAGTCTTCTCCCAGAGCTTTCCCATTGTTTGTTTTAAATTCTATATAAATGATTATATAGCTTATTTTTTACATGCTTAGGTATTTTATTGAGAAACCTATTTTTTTTATTTCATTGGTTACAGGAGTTCAGTTAATAGCTGGTTGTGTCTCTGAATGTACATACAGAATGTAGTATTGATTAAAATCATTTTGAACAATAATCATGTTTAATAACAGTTTCAATAACTGAAATTTTAAGCACTGTTAAAGGTTTTTAGACAGTATATATATATATATATATCCTATTGAATATCTTATTTGGAAATAAATCAGAAAAAATTAAAGCATGGAATTATTTGAAAAAGTGAGTGGTTGCAATTTTTTAAAAAGCCCAGTGTGCATATTAATGATTTTCATCAAAATAATTTCCCCTTTTATGCATTTATTTCAATATCATATCAAAGCATAAATCAAATCCCTTTTTTTTTTTAATCCCTTGTTTTTGAAGGCAACTCTTGCTAATCAGTTGATAAGAAAATGCTTTTTTTGTTTCTACATTGCCAGGAGAACTGGAGCTTTGGTAGAAAAAGATAGGTAATGCTTGAACATGTTCGGGTCCCCTGTCTTAGCCAAATAGGCCAGAGTCAAGTTGTAGAGCAGTATTGCTGACACCTTGAGACGTGCAGAGGCTGCTGTTGCTAAACTTAGACGCTGGCGTGGCTGGACTTCCTCCAGCCATCCACTTCCACCTGACATTCTGTTGGCTGGGCTGCATGATCCGCCTTGCATTTTATCTTTACTTTCTTCGCGGAAAGCAGTGTCTGTATTTCTTCTGTGGCAGGAAAGCTGATCTACAAACCTGAACTGTTCCCCCGTTTCTTTGAAGACAGTTAACCAATTAATTTTGACTCTGAGGCACTGCAGAGTGCTGTGGCAACACTAACGTGCAGTTTGCCCTCCCTGAGGTCGGTCTGGGTGTGTTGTTTCCCCTAGAGTGGGCTCCACCCTTGCTCTAACCGCACGGTGTGGATATCTCACTGTTTAAAACAAAGTTCATTTTTAGGGCAGCATTGCATCAGAGTTGCCACACAAAACCCAGCTTAAGAAAATTACAGCAGCTTCCATTCTTTTTAATAAGTAAGTACAAAATTGTCCATTGTAATCCTGAGAGCTCAGATAAGATGGATGGTTAATTTTGTGCCAGTTGCTACCAATGTGCAATATTCTTGGGGAGGAGCCTGTGGCTTTATCAATCAACTAAATTTTCCCCTGTTAGTTCACTTGTCTGCTCTTTTGGCCCTCTCGAACAGTTTACTGAATTGTTCTTAACTGTTTGGGGGATGACATTGACTGTTTAAGGAAAATACTGATAGTCTCTCATGTGCTAATTAAGAGTAAAATGCTTAAAGTTGTGTTTTACACTGAATATATTGGACTCATTAATAGCATAATCTGGCAATACTGTATTTCAAGACATCATGGCGTGAACTTTGTGTGTAAGAGTGGGTTCATTGAATTAAAAAAAAGGCAGCATCTAAAGAGCCTTTATTTCTGTCATAATGATGCTTTGTCCTCCTGCTATTGGGTGTTTGTCAGAAGAGTTGGTGAAGGCCTGAAGTTCTGCTCCATGCCTTATCTGTGCCTCTGTGTTCTTTCTAGCGTTTGTGACGTGAACGGTAAGTTGAACTATAGGAGATTTATTGTTCTTCAGTGAGGGCCACATTCAGCAATAATTCTTTGC
This sequence comes from Aepyceros melampus, assembly GCA_006408695.1. Taxonomy (NCBI): domain Eukaryota; kingdom Metazoa; phylum Chordata; class Mammalia; order Artiodactyla; family Bovidae; genus Aepyceros; species Aepyceros melampus. The sequence goes on from SJXQ01007043.1 coordinate 823,773, forward strand.
AAATGGGGGCTAACTTTCCTTTTTCTCACACTGGAGTTCTGTCTGGAGTTGGGTTTTAAATGCCTGTGAGTATTGCATTATGCGCTGACCTACGAGGGCACAGTGGAAGAGGGCTGTGCTGTGCGATGTCTACATTCTTGTCTTCCTCTCCTGCAGGTTCAGTGTGTCCCCTTGTGGGGCAGACACACCCATCTGATACAAGCAAGTTGAATCATATGCCTTAGTTGAAATCTAAAGCTGGGTGTTGGAAACAGATTTTCTGTAAAGCTTGCAGGGGTGACGTTGTGTCATCCTTTTGGACTTGGATTTCCTAGCATTTCCTGCTTCAGCTTTTTCTTGGTTGAATTACTACTCTTTGGTAGTAGTAACGTGTTTAGCTATTTTCTAACATCACAAGGATATAAGAATAAAGTAAAAGCATGATACCATAGAAAGAAACACTAGCCTGGAAACCAAGAGGCTTTTTCTTTGGACACTAGTTTATCTGTGAAATTAGGAATTTGGGTTAGCTCTCTAAGATCTTTTCCAGCTTAGAATACTCTCATTCTCTTGGTGAAAGAATCATGCCTATTCCAGAGATGCTAAAGGGAATGCATTAGATTTGAGAAAAAAAAAAATGTATAGATGTTAATCCAGAAACATTCTTACAAATGATGTTAGAACTAAAGCTTTGCTTTAAATAAACTGTATGTTCAGAAATTTGGGGAATTTGCTATTTAGTATCTGAGGAGTATAATTAGATATATAAATCATCTCCTCAACAAGAAAATAAATTTTCAAGCTGTAACTCGGTGAATCTCTTGCCACAGGTGTTGTGTAGACATTTTATTAAATGTTGCCTATACTCAGTGTGGGCTTCCCTGGTGGGTCAGATGGTAAAGAGACCTGGGGGAGACCTGGGTTCAGTTCAGTCCCTGGGTTGGGAAGATCCCCTGGAGGAGGGCATGGCAACCCACTCCAGTATTCTTGCCTGGAGAATCCCATGGACAGAGGAGCCTGGTGGGCTGCAGTCCATGGGGTCGCACAGAGCTGGACTGCAGTGCCTAAGGAGCAGCAGCAGCAGCAGCATGCTCAATGGACAGTTATTAGCTCTATAGCCTTGGGTAAGTGGCTTTCAATCTTTTAAATATATAATATATTTTGCATCATGACCCAATACATGAACAACATACATACCACTTAATCTCCAAAATAAATTTTTTTAGCACAGAAAACATACTGCTATATTTTCTGTTCTGATTCATTAAAAGAAAGTCTGTTTCAATTCACTGAGCTAGATGACCCCTGCTGTCCCTTTGAACTCTAGGAGAATATAGTTACTCCTGGACTTTTATCATTGCTCCAGAGCAAAACTTGGCAACTAGTTTGCTGTTAGATATTGAAGTTAAAAGCTTTTCTAGATAGATTTTATTTAGAATGGTTACAGAAAGTCAGTAGGTGATATCCCATACTCTTATTTTTTTCTTGTAATTATTATGTAGTGTAGAAAAAATGTTTTTTTCCCCCTTAGCCCTATTATATAGCTGCCATCAAATCCATTCCTCTTTACCTCCAGTGTGCTGTACAAATTTTATTTATGCCTCCTGTATTAGTGAAAACTAATATACCATGACATGAAAAGAGTTAGAAAGTCTTTTCCAGAGAGATAAATTGTGTGTCATGTAGATTAGATACAAAGTATCAAATTAATCTTGATAGACCCTATCTTTGTTTTCCTCAGAATTTTCCCAGGGCTCAATATGTTACCTTCTAAAAAGTATTAGTTTTGTACCTTAAAAAATGCACATGAAAAAAGATGAGACAATATAAAGGACATATGACAAAATGTCTCTTTCACACCCTACTGTTTGAGCCCTGTGCCCTGGTGGGTATTTTCTTCTCTATTTTTTCCAGAAAATTTCTATGCATATGAGTGGATATCTTTTTTAAAAATCCAAATAAAATTATATTACACATAAACCATTGTATATCTACCTCATTTTTTTTAATGGTTGTATGGTACTTCAGTGTATGGATAGATATGCTATCATTTATTTAAGCATTCATCTTTTGATAGATACCTGGATTATTTCTATTTGTCCTTTATCAGATATACTTAGTCTATCAGTCTTCTCTCCTACCTCCATTTTGGGACAGAACCTAGAACCTAGGTGCTTTGGAAAGGGGTGAGAGTGCTGTGTGGAAATGGAGAAACCCTTCACCACCTTTTCTTCCTCTGGGTAGAACACCAAAGGCCCCACTGTCCCGACTATCATGAATGCCTCAAACTGCCCTGGGAGTCGTTTTTCGGTAGATTAATGAAATAACATTGGGTTCAAAGTCTGGTAACTAGAGTGTGAGATCGTAAGTAGGTCACTTCACCCCCTTGATCTTCAGTTTCACCGTCTATAAAATGACAGTTTGAAATAGATGAGTTTTAATGTCCCTTCCAATTATAATAGTTACATAGTATTTTTTAATATTGGCTTAAGCTCTAGAACCCAAATTGTATGAAGTTTCTGTTATTTAAATTAAAAACATCTTTTGTGTATATTGTGTGGTCTGTAATTTGTTTGACCTGCCATATGGTCTAAGCTATTTAAAAGTTTAAGAATGTTAAAAAAAGAGAGGGGGAAGTTGAACAATATACTGTATTATACATAAACTCTCCTTTTCTAAAAAAAGAAAAATCACTTTCAGAAGTATAAAACCCTTTCCAGAAGTAAAAGCAAATCTTTTTATCAAGCTTTTGAATACTTGAGGAGAAGATTCTGAGTGAGGTGATGTTTGTTTTTAAAATGGATCTTTGTAATTTTCAGTGAATCCAGCCATTCAGAGTTAATCCTAAGGGCTTTGAAACTTGGCTTCAGTCCGCTTGTTTAAATTGTTTTCACATTCTAGCCCTCTAAGCCATCTCCTTGTTTCATTGAATGGTAAAATTGATGTTGCTTGACATAGCTGAAGTTTTCTGATTTGGTGCTGAAGAAGCAGCCTTAGAGATGGACTGTGCACTCCAATCCTGCCACCAGAGTTATCAAGTTACACAGCGAAGTTACAAAGTAACAGAAGCAGAAGTTTTTGCTGTATCACATGTAGGATGTTTCAGTTCAGTTCAGTTTAGTCCAGTTGCTCAATTGTGTCCGACTCTGTGACCTCATGAATCGCAGCATGCCAGGCCTCCCTGACCATCACCAACTCCAGAGTTCACCCAAACTCATGTGCATCAAGTCAGTGATGCCATCCAGCCATCTGTGTCGTCCCCTTCTCCTCCTGCCCCCAATCCCTCCCAGCATCAGGGTCTTTTCCAATGAGTCAACTCTTCAAATAGGATGTTTAGCATTGCCTATTTCACAATTCTTATAATTCTGTCAAATGACAGCTATCCTGAAAGCAAGATGGAATAAGAATGTTTTCATTTGATTTATATCATTACAACAGAGAGATAAGAAGACATTTTCTTGGCATGAAAGTAGAGGAGTGTGTGTGTGTGCGTGCGTGCTGGTGACCCTAGCTTCTTAGCAGAAAACTTGACATACCTTGAATAAATGTGCTTCCCTGAAACCTGAGAGATTGTTATCCAAATAATGCTAGTATTCCATGTTAGTTTTCATGTCAATTGTTTGACATAGTTCAGATTAGCAAAATGTATTGAGGACCTTCTAGGAGCCAAGAACTGCATTAAATAGTGGGAATGCCAGGTGACAGAGACAGGCTCACCAGAATCTACTAAAATAACAACTGTTATTTCTTCCATTGTTGCAGTTTTCCAATATCCACTTGTAAGTAGAACTGGGCAGAAAAAGTTCTTCAAGTTTGAGAAAATAAGTGAAAATAAAGTATATTTCTGGTATTTAATAAGGGGTATTAATATCTTCTTAGGATAGTGTCAGTTACTCTTCTGTGTGTGGGTCTGCTGGTGACATCAATGTCCCACTAATCAAATTCTAAATGAAACACATTTGTGAAACGTGGGTTAATTGAGCCCTCATTTTTGCCTATTGTTGCACTTATTGTAGCTTGTATTTTATAATGGCTTAAACAGTTGTTTGTATGAAACTAGAAACTGGTCATACCATGTCTTGATGACATATCGCAATATCCTTGTCAAGTTACTTCATCCATTGTGGCATTTACAACTAAGGGAATTCTCCAGAGTTTAGAAATATACAGGATACTTCTGCCTACAGGATGTTGAACAAACTTTGTCTAAAACATTTGAACCGTAGGAGAAAAATAGTCCCAGGATAGCAAAATCCGTCAAGTAGATTGTCGTTTGAGCTGAAGCAGAAAGCTTTTTAAACAAGAGAGAAATCGTCTAATCATTACTCTGGTCTGTTATGTATGCAGTCCCAGAAGGGACTGCTTTTTCTCCTTTGGAGCCCAGCTTTTGGCCAGGGTCCTGTGACACACAGTGGGAATTCACTTCCTATCAGGAAACTCTGTTTTTCAATGTATTATCTTGTTGAGACAACCACAGTGGACAATAGGCTATTAATGTATTAGAACAACAAGTGTCATAACTAAGCCAATATTTGCTTTGTTTTGAGTGTTACCCTAAAAAAAAAAAATTTGGCCAGGCTTCAGAATATGTTTGACCATCAGTAACTGCTGGGTACAAAAGCCATGACAGTTAAGAAGAACAAAGGAGAAAAAAGTGCTTTAATAATGGAGATGAACTTTCGCAGGTTTACTCTGCTCACTTCCTGTCAACAGAGGGAGAAGAATAAATTATTTCAGCTACATTTTTGAGGGTATGAGAAATGTCCATTTAAAAGCCTGTTTTGGTGGGCCGTGAGCTGGAGGTCAGCGTCCCCTTCCATCGCAAGCAGACCCTCTTCCAGGACAGGATGGTGTGGGAGAGCTGGATGGCTGCCGAGAAGACCTGGAGGAAGGTCCAGGAGCTCAGGAGCTACAACGCGCGCCTCAGGCAGGAGCTGGCCGCTGCCATGGCCCCCTCCCGGCCCTGCCCCCGGGAACCCGGAGCCC